>NW_020872608.1:292181-342181 GCF_003789085.1 Penaeus vannamei
TCTCTATATTGTGATTAAAACCCACTTTTAAATATCTAGGATGTTGTAATGGTGCTATTTTGCCACAAAAATATAGGCTTATTCATATGATGCCTGTGGTTGGTAAAATTGTATGTATATTTATCTGTATCTATATTTATCAATCAACCAATCATTCTAAGGACCAAACGACCAAGATATTGCACATCCTGTATTGGAAGATATGACAACGTGACACTACTGAGTCAACACACCAAAATGTTTAGTTTGTAGGAAAATTATGTATATGTGTTTTGAGTACTTGTAAGTGTACTTCATTTATTTTGCTTTGTTGTCATTTTCCTTGTCTTTGGCAATTTGATTAATAGAGTTTTGCTATCTGTGTAATGATCTCTTCAAATACCTTTAGTTTATTTATATTTTTGTTTGGACAAATGATGGCAACATATGTATTTACTAAATTATGCGTTTAAAAAGAAGAAACCCGATGCCCAGGCTGTACCAAGAAAAAGAAAGCGACTTCGTATCAGATTGCGTTAGAATTGCAGACTTAAGACTTTTATCATAATTCTGATACTTGTAATAAAGTGGAGAAATTTGAACGAAGGTGGTCAAATTATAATTTTAACGGTTGGCTGAAAGTGTACATAGTTTTTAGAATGTATTAACTGCGCGCCTGTCATTTTGGTGCTAAAATTGGTGTCGGATGTTTTACAGTACAGTGAAAGGATAAGAGTTGCTATGGCAACAAGATTTTCAGGAGCTAATAGTGTCAAACTTCAGTAATTTCTTCCAGCTCGCGTCTAGATTGAAATGTACGTGTAGGTCGTTATGAAACAGGAACAATTAGCTCTCATGATTGGACAGTAAAGAAACACACAGTACAAAATAAATAATCAGCATTTTAAAGTAGGTTGTAACAAATACCTTTACAATTATGTCTTAAAGAGACATGTTAGAGAGGAGCCACTGTCACCATCCATTTAGTTGGCGTGTGTATATATGGGAACGTTTGTATATATAAGAAGAATGATAGTATAGAAGACGGATGTGGGGAAAGGAGCGAAAGAGTGTAAATGCAGTATGTGTGTGTTGGTAAGGGTGAACTGAGACGAGGAGAGGCGTGTGCAGTGAGATTCCTCTAACGCAACTAAGCAGATAACCACTTTGATAAAATAAGTAAAAAGAAATAAAAATTGTGCCATTAGAGCTAGGTAGCTCAACTACCCTTTTAGCATTCTCTTTCTGTCATTGTCAAATTCGGGAGTTTGATAAAAGCAGCATGTTTAAAAATATTTATCTTTGAATAGTTAAACGAATTTATGAAACACAATAAAACAAACGATGTAGTAAAATGACACTAAAATACGAAAATAAAATGAAACGAAGACAATGAAACAAATCATGAAATAAAGTAAAATACAATCCAATAAAATGAACGGTAAAGCAAAAGGAACTTGAAACATCAATAGAACGGTAAAACAGAACAGAACACTGTAAAACAAACGATGAAATACACGTAATACATTAAAGCACTGAACATAAAAACGGTAAACACAGTAAAACACAAACGATATAATCAAAATCCCGAAGATGATAATAAGATATGCAGGTCAACGAGGTCACTTTTATCGAATAAATACCTGACCAATTATTTCTTACAACCTATAGTAACTATCTCCACGACCACTTATATCTAAGACAGGTGAAAGCCCATTCCGGAGTTCCACGGAATGGACTTCTCACCTTCTTTGTGTGTGTACTTACCATGTTGTTTGTGGGCGGGAATAGTGTAAAACGTTTTTTTATTTATTTTTTTATTTTATATATATATATATATATATATATATATATATATATATATATATATATATATATATTTTTTTTTTTTTTTTTTTTTTTTTTTTTTTTTTTAATCAAGATAGATAAAACAAATCTTAAAACCCATATGTATGAAAATTTTAATCTAAATTAATGTAATAAAATAAGTTCAAATGAAAATCCATAAAAAAACTAAATCAAAATAATTGTGCAAAAACAACCAATATCAAAATCATTTAAGATACTTTATATGAAACACTTAAATGAGCCAAATTAAGAAACAAAATATTTTAATTAATTGAGATTTAAGATCATTAAAAGAATATATTTATAAAAGTCTTAACATAAAAATAAAGAGTACCATCCTCGGGGAGTACACATAAAGCAATACAAAAATTACAAGTAAATTATTTATTTGGTAAAAAAAAAAAAAAAAAAAAAAAAAAAAAGTTTTGGCAGAGGAACGTGCGCGAGCATCCTCCTCACTTCGCAAGATAAACGCCCTTTTTCTCGGGGGCTGTTGTTGATTTCCGAATTCGGAGAAAGCGTCACTTTGTAGAGCATAAACCACTGGGTAAAGGGGCGACGTCAGTAAGGTAACCCAACAACCCCCTTGGAAATAGTAGGGCAAAATATCGCCACCTCGTGTGTTCCACCAGGAATGGGTGTTGCCACCTTGAGGTCATCGTTTTATTTTTCGTTTGCCCGTGGGGGAGTTAGAGGTATGAAAAGATATTTCATTGTTGTTTCATTACCTCCTGGAGTGATCGTTAGATATTTGGTGAAGACGATCACTACAAGGTTTTGATCCTCATCCCACCCCACACACAGCATTTGTTGAATAATCATTTATTTTCATGGGAAATGTTACAAAAGAATCTATCAAATAATAAAAATAAAAAGATAAACCTAAAATACGGTTTGCCAAAAGAG
Organism: Penaeus vannamei; assembly: GCF_003789085.1. Lineage (NCBI taxonomy): Eukaryota > Metazoa > Arthropoda > Malacostraca > Decapoda > Penaeidae > Penaeus > Penaeus vannamei. The sequence continues at coordinate 294,915 of NW_020872608.1, forward strand.
GAGCAAAAATGGGATTAGCGCCCTCTTTTGGTGGCCTTGGGTCACCGTGACAACAGGCAAATTTGCATTCAGCATCTCCAAATTGCCCTATAATACTTAAGTTAATGTTGTTACGTTAAGTAAAAGCGGATCTCATATTCCAGTAAAGCCATGATTTATGGCTCACAGTCTATGACTCAAGTGAACACGAAAAAATGAAATTTATCCATATTTTTGGGTATATGGCAAAGAAAGATAATTGCAAGCTGATTACTCGTTGGAAGCAGGAGCAGTTGTCTCTTTTTGAAGCCATGGATGAAGTAGTCAATATAGATGCTGCAGATATCGTTGCTTCATTCCCCTCCAGTAACTGTAATTCCTTGACTATCAAGATTTCAATAGAACTTTCAAGTTTTGTGTCCACATTTGAAGAGATTGGCCATATATGATTTACTTAACACACGCACACACACATAATAATTATTATTATTGATATAATTTTTATTGTTTTATAATTATTATTATCATTAACAATGGCTTCATCATTATCATTACTATCGTTATCCTTATCATTATTATTACTATTTTTATTATCATTATTATTGTTATCATAGTGATTGTTATTATCGTTATTATCGTTAATGTTATCATTATTACTATCAGTATTGTTATCATTGCCATTATCATTAATGTTATTATTATAATTTTTGTTATCATTATTATTAACTTTATTATCATCATCCTTATTACTATTGCTACTGCTATCATAATTTTTGTCATTTTCCCTATTACTGTTATTATTATTATTATTATTATTATTATTATTATTATTATTATTATTATTATTATTATTATTATTATTATTAATTTATTTATTCATTATTATCATTATTTTGTCACTTTCCCTATTATTGTTATCATTATTGTTGTTGTTCATCATTATCATCATCATCATTATCATTATTATCTTTATTATCATAATTTTTATTATCATTGTCATAATCATAATTTGTATTATTATAGTTAGTATCATCTGTATCATTATCATTAGAGTCCGGTGGCAGAGAGAGTATACCCGGACTTGAAAAATTGGGTTTGTTGTTTCTAGTAGATCTGAAACTACCGATGATGAATCAGTCGAGCGCAAAGTTCGCACCCTTGAAGGGTTTTTTGTGACCGATATTCAAAATGGCCGCTGTCATTGATGATAATAACAAAGTTGATAATAATAACAATAATAGTATATTAATAATCCTAATAATCATTATCATTAATAGCTAAAACTCGGCCTATTTTTGTCTCAGGATCCTGGTTTTGGTTTCATATTCTAAGATTTCGGGGGCTAGAAATCGACTGAAACATATTTCATATACTTCCGGTGATATTTCACTAGATATCCCTTTACGCGAGGGACATACTTAATAGTATTATTATTATAAATAATTATACTATATATTGATGCTTTTCAGATGTCTAGCAAATGGTGCTATCTTTCTCTTCATTTTAGTTAAGTATTTTGATATTTTCATGTTCGTGTTTATTTCCCTGTAACTATACTTTGGCATATTCCTTTATACAGATTCTTTTTTTTGTAGGTCATTGCCATAATGAATCTATTATACATAAATATCCTTAAATGATAATGAGGTATGTATTTTTCTAGATGCCAAATGTAAAGTGAAGAGAGCATATTACAACATCATGGAGCACAAAATTTTGAAAATAGCGCAATAATTAGATTTTTTATTTCAATTATATACACAGTCCCTAATATCCAACACTCGAAAGTCTACTCAAAATCCTCTTGATAATCATTATCTCCTACTGAATAGTCCTCTGATTTGTGCTGTTATCACCACCCTAATACGCACAGAAATTGAACATGATAATTGTCCTGAGCCACGATTACCAGCGCCTGATCAGCACGTCTGCTGGAGTAAAATACATATCAGCTGGTGTAATTACTGATTGCAGCGTATGTGTATCCATAATCATTTAGGTGTAAATCTGGTGGATTAAGAGCACATTCCAGAAAGATGCTTATAACTTGCTTTTTGTGATGTGCTTTTCAATTACTTTTGTCATCAGTGGACGATATCTCAGAGCTAGTGCGGAGTTTAGCTTCTACATTTTACAATACTGAACCACATATCGAAGTGATGCCACATTCTCTTCAAGTAAAATCCTGAACAAGCAGCAGTTAATTCGGAGACTTCATAAACTGCACTTTGTTCTTCAACGTTGCCCGACTTGCTAAGGGTCTTTATTAATTAATTTGTCTTTTTTTTACGAATCGAAGTACATTTACCATATCACATACCGAAACAGCATGATCAGGAAATAGATTTCCAACAACGCCATAATGTGTCTCCACATTTGCTTTGATATCAATACTTGTTCAAGTAATTCTAGTACTTATAACGAAGTTACATCTAAGCTGTCTTTCCACATAAAAATGAGCTAATAAAACAAACATGTGTCATCTGCAGTAATGTTAATGGTCTTCTTTCCATCTCAGCCAGATTAACCTACTGAATGTGTACTGCGATCTGGTCTCTGCCATGGCATATATTTATTGGTGTTAGCTCTTCTCCTATAACAACTAGTGCAAGGTTTACTATCGAGGGGAAGCCCGAAAATCATCCAGTCCATTAGTGGATGGCAACTTAGGCCGAGAAAAAGAAGGGAGAGGACTTGTTCACTTCCTCGCGAGGAAGTCCCATAACCCAGGTACAAGTCCCGTAGTGAAATAGGGTCTAATTATGTGCGTTCTTGGCTTCTTGTTGTATCGAAATGATAAAATATAATAATAATAATAGGCAATAATAAAAGAATCACTGAAGAAAATGAATAGATAATAAGATCCTCATTCGGGAGGGACGGGTTACCACTGAAAGAGGGACTTGGTTTCTTAAAAAGGGGTCACCTCTGGGTTAGTTAGTGCTGGCCGATACACTATGGACCTTCTTGGTTGTAAACAAAATTAATATCACATGGACAAGTCTAGCAATTCCCTAACCGACATGAAACAGGGTCAGACACTACCTTATCTTGATGCGAAGTTGAACCTCGCCCGGGTTATGAGGAGAGCCCGGCCTGTGCCGACTAATGCCGACTCGATGACGCGACAGAGTTTAGTCCTTACCCACCGTGATGCCCATCCAGAGTGGTAACCTCCAGGCGACAATTGCAATTCCTCGCGCCTGGACGGGGCGCGAACCACCGACCCGTCGGATGAGAGACCGACACGTTACCTCTGTATACTCCCGATGTTCATTTCGGCTACGTCATTGTGGCTTCAGTTGTTTCAATAAATATCACGTATAGTGGTTCGCGCCCCGTCCAGGCGTGAGGAATTGCAATTGTCGCCTGGAGGTTACCACACTGGATGGGCATCACGGTGGGTAAGGACTAAACTCTGTCGCGACATCGAGTCGGCATTAGTCGGCACAGGCCGGGCTCCCCTCATAACCCGGGTGAGGTTCAACTTCGTATATCGGACTTAGCCTTAGCCTTAAAACTGAAAGGGAATTGTCTCTGGAGTCGGTGTTTGTGTGTTCCCGTGGATTACCCTACTGTGGCGTTGCTGGAACATCAAGATAAAGTAGTGTCTGACCCTGTTTCATGTCGGTTAGGTAATTGCTAGACTTGTCATTGATATTAATTTTGTTTACAACCAAGAAGGTCCATAGTGTATTAGCAAACACTAGCCAGAGATGACCCCTTATTAAAAACCCAAGTCCCTCTTTCAGAGGTAACCCGTCCCTCCCGAATGAGGATCTTATTATCTATTCATTTTCTTCAGTGATTTTTTAAAATTATTTTCATGATTATCATCATTATAGTCATTATCACCATGATTACCATTATTATTATCATCATTATTGAAGTTATAATAATTATTATGCTATTTATTATTGGTATTTTTATCATTATAACTATTTATATAATGATAATAGCAAAAATGATAATTTTAGAAATAATAATGACAATAATTAATTATAATGACGATGATAATTATGCTATTATTATTTCTATTGCCATAATTATGAAAATTATTGGAATGGAGTTAATTATTGCAGTAATTATCAAAATTATCATTATAATTATGATTTTATCATTAGTATTGTTATTATCATTGTCATTATCATCATAATTATCATGATTATTGTCAATAATAAAAGAATTATCATGAAAATTATCATAATTACCTGAATTAATGTTAAAATCCTCATAATTACCATTAAAAAGCGAAAAAGGGTTTTTTCGACGTTTCTCTTGCCGTTTTTTCCGGCTTATGGGATTGTATTACTTCTGTCCTTCATTATAAATGGACCGAATAATTATTATTATCATAATTATTATCATTACTGTCATTATTTTTATGATTATTATCATTATAGTTATTATCATCATGATTATCATTATTAATATTATCATTATTGCAGTTATAATAATTATTATGCTAGTTATTATTGCTATTCTTATCATTATAACTATTTATTTAATTATAATAGCAATAAAGATAATCTTAGAAATAATAATGACAATAATAATAATTATAATGACAATGATAATGATGCTATTATTATTTCTATTGCCATTATTAGTATGAAAATTATTGGATAGAGTAAAATATTGCAGTAATTATGAAAATTATCATTATAATTATGATTTTATCATTATTATTGTCAATATCATCATATTTATCATCATTATTGCCAATAATAAAAGAATTATCATGAAAAAAACTCATAATTACCATTAAAAAGCGAAAAAGGATTTTTTTTCGACGTTTCTCTCAAAAAGTTGTAATATGCTAGATTTTGCCGTTTTTCGGCTTTTGGGATTTTATTACCTCTGGCCTTTATTTCATTATAAATGAACTGAATAATAATTATTATCATCATTATTATCATTACTGTCATTTTCATGATTATTATCATTATAGTTATTATCATCATGATTATCATTATTATTATCATCATTATTGCAGTTATAATATATATTATGCTAATTATTATTGCTATTTTTATCATTACAACTATTTACATAATGATAATAGAAATAATGATATCTATATAAATAATAAAGAAAATAATAATAATTATAATGACAATGATAATGATGTTATTATTTCTATCGCAATTATTTATATGAAATTATTGGAATAATTATTGCTATTATTGCAGTAATTATCGAAATTATTATAATTATGATTTTATCATTATTAATGTCATTATCATTGTCATTATCATCATAATTATCATCATTATTGTCAATAATAAAAGAATTATCATGAAAATCATCATAATTACCTGAATTAATGTGAAAATCCACATCATAACCATTAAAAAGCGAAAAATGTTTTTTTTCGAAGTTTAACTCAAAAGGCTGTAATACTTCTAGCCTTTATTTCATTATAAATGGACTGAATAATAATTATTTTCATTACTGCCATTATTTTCATGATTATTATCATTATAATCATTATCATCATGATTATCATTATTATTATCATAATTATTGGTTATAATAATTATCATTATTGCTGTTTTTATCATTATAACTATTTATATAAAGATAATAGCAATAATGATAATTCTAATAATAATAATGGCAATGATAATACTTGTAATGACAATGGTGATATTATTATTATTTCTGTTGCAATTATTAGTATGAAAATTATTGGAATAGAGTTATTCATTGCTGTAATTATCGAAATTATCACTATGATTATGATTTTATCATTATTATTGTCATTATCATTGTCATTATCATCATAATTATCATTATTGTCAATCCTCATATTTACCTGAATTAATGTTAAAATCCTCATAATTACCATTAAAAAGCAAAAAAAGGAGTTTTTTCGACGTTTCTCTCAAAAGGCTGTAATACGCTAGATTTTGCCGTTTTTTCGACTTATGGGATTTTATTATTTCTGGCCTTTATTTCATTATAAATGCACTGAATAATAATTATTATCATTATCATTATATAAATAGTTATAATCATAGAAATAGCAAAAATAATTACCACAATAATTATTATAACTGCAATAATGATGACAATGATAATGATAATCATGATGATAATGACTATAATGATAATAAACATGAAAATAATGACAGTAATGATAATAATGATAATAATTATTATTCATTCCATATAAAAACCCAAAAGTCGAAAAAACGTTAAAATCTAGCGCATTATAGCCCTTTGAGAAAAACGTCGAAAAAAAACCTTTTTCACTTTTTAATGGTAATATGAGGACTTTAACCTGAACTCAGGTAATTATGATGATTTTCATGATAATTCCTTTATTATTGACAATAAACATGATAATTATGATGATAATGACAATGATAATGAGAATAATAATGATAAAATAATAATTGTAATGATAACTTTGATAATTACTGCAATAATAGCAACAATTAACTCTATTACAATAATTTTCATACTAATAATGGTAACAGAAATAATATCATTATCATTGTTCTTATAATTATTATTATTTTCATTATTATTTCTAAAATTATCATTATTGCTATTATCATTATATAAATAGTTATAATTATAAAGATAGCAATAATAATTAGCATAATAATTATTATAACTGCAATAATGATAATAATAATGATAATGATGATAATGACTATAATGATAATAATCATGAAAATAATGACATTAATGATAATCATGATGATAATAATTATTATTCAATCCATTTATAATGAAATAAAGGCCAGAAGTAATATCATCCCATAAGTCGAAAAAAATGAAAAATCTAGCTTATTAAAGCCTTTTGAGAGAAACGCCGAAAAAAACTTTTTCTCTTTTAATGGTAATAATGAGGATTTTAACATTAACTCGGGTAATTATGATGATTTTCATGATAATTCATTTATTATTGACAATAAGGATGATAATCATGATGATAATAGCAATTATATTTTTCATTATTATTTCTATAATTATTATTATTGCTATTATCATTATATAAATAGTTATAATGATAAAAATAGTAATAATGATTAGCGCAATATTGATTATAACTGCAATAAATGCAATAATAATGATAATAATGATGATAATGACTATAATGCCAATAATTATTATAACTGCAATAATGGTAATAATAATGATAATCATGATGATAATGACTATAATGATAATCATGAAAATAATGACAGTAATGATAATGATGATAATTATTGTTCAGTCCATTAATAATGAAATAAAGGCCAGAAGTAATAAAATCCCAAAAGTCGAAAAAAAAACTGCAAAATCCAGCGTATTACAGCCTTTTGAGAGAAACTTCGAAAAACAGCCTATTTCGCTTTTTAATGGTAATTTTTAGTGTTTTTTAACATTGATTCAAGTAATTATGATAATTTTCACGATAATTTTTTATTATTGAAAATAATGATGATAATTATGATGATAAGGACAATGATAAGGACAATAATAATGATAAAATCATAATTATAATGATAATTTTGATAATTACTCCAATAATAGTAATAATTAAGTCTATTCCAATCATTTTCATACTAATAATAACAATAGAAATAATTTTATTGTCATTGTAATTATAATTATTATTATTGTCATTATTTTTTCTAAAATAATCATTGTTACTATTATCATTATATAGATAGTTATAATGGTAAAAATAGCAGTAATAATTTGCACAATAATTATTATAACTACAATAATGAAAATAATAATGATAATCATGATGATAATGACTATAATGATAATAATCACGAAAATAATGACAGTAATGGTAATAATGATGATAAAAATAATATTCAATCCATTTATAATGAAATAAAGGCAAGAAGTAAAATCATCCCATAAGTCGAAAAAACGGCAAAATCTAGCGTAATTATGAGGATTTTAACATTAATTCAGGTAATTATGATGATTTCCATGAAATTCCTTATTATTAACAATAATGATGATAATTATGATGATAATGATAATGCCAATAATATTGAGAAAATCATAATTAAAATGATAATTTAATAATTACTGCAATAATAGAAATAATTAATGATGATAACGACAATGATAATTGTCATTATTATTTCTAAAATTATTATTACTGCTATGATCATTATATAAATAGTTATAATGATAAAAATAGCAATAATGATTAGAACAATAATTGTTATAACTGCAATAATGGTAATAATAATGACAATCATGATGATAATGACTATAATGATAATAATCATGAAAATAATGAGAGTAATGATAATGATGATGATAATTATTATTCAGTCCATTAATAATGACATAAAGGCCGGAAGTAATAGAATCCTACAAGTCGAAAAAACGGTAAAATGTAGCGTATTACAGCCTTTTCAAAGAAACGTCGAAAAACCACCTTTTTCACTTTTTAATGATAGTTATTAGTGTTTTTTAACATTGATTCAGGTAATTATGATGATTTTCACGATAATTCCTTGATTATTAAAAATAATGAGGATAATTATGATGACAATGATAATGATAATAATAATGATAGTAATGATAAAATCATAATTATAATGATAATCTTGATAATTACTGCAATAATAGCAATAATTAACTCTATCAATAATTTTCATACTAATAATGGTAATAGAAATAATAACATAATTATTGTCATTATAATTATTATTAAGATTATCATTATTGCTATTATCATTATATAAATAGTTATAATGATAAATATAGCAATAATGATTAGCATGATAATTATTATAACTGCAATAATGATGAAAATAATAATGATAATGATGATGATAATGACTATAATGATAATAATAAAAATGATGACAGTAATGATAATAATGATGATGATAATTATCATTCAGTCCAATTATAATGAAATGAATTCCAGTACTAATAAAATCCAAAAGTCGAAAAAAACGGCAAAATCTTTGCGTATTACAGCCTTCTCAGAGAAACGTCGAAAAAAAACTCTTTTCGCTTTTTAATGGTAATTATGAGGATTTTAACATTAATTCAGGTAATTATGATGATTTCCATGATAAATCCTTTATTATTGACAATATTGATGATAACGATGATGATAGCGACAATGATAATGACAATACTAATGATAATAATGATAAAATCATAATTATAATGATAATCTTGAGAACTCTATTACAATAATTTTCCATACTAATAAAGGCAATAGAAATAACATCATTATAATTGTCATTACCATTATTATTAATGTCATTGTTATTTCTAAGATTATCATTATTGCTATTGTTATATAAATAGTTATAATAATAAAAATAGATATAATGGTTAACATATTATTTATTATAACTGTAATAATGATGATAATAATAATGATAATCGTGATGATAATGACTATAATGATAATAATCATAAAATGATGACAGTAATATAATAATGATGATAATAATTATCCTTCAGTCCATTTATAATGAAATAAAGGCCAGAAGTAATAAAATCCCAAAAGTCGAAAAGGCAAAATCTAGCGTATTATAACCTCATGAGAGAAACGTCGAAAAAAAAACCCATTTCGCTTTTTAATGGTAATTATGAGGATTTTAACATTAATTCAGGTAATTATGATGATTTCCATGATAGTTCCTTTATTATTGACAGTAATGATAATTATGATGATAATGACAATGATAATGACAACAAAATAATGAATAAAATCATAATTAACTCTATTCCAATAATTTTCATTCTATTAATGGCAATACAAAAATAATAACATCATCATCATTGTCATTATAATTATTATTATTATCATTATTATTTCTAAGATTATCATTATTACTATTGTCATTATATAAATAAATGATAAAAATAGTAATAATAATTAAATAATAATTATTATAACCGCAATAATGATGATAATAATAATGATAATCATGATGATAATGACCATAAAGATAATAATCATAAAAATGATGACAGTAATGATAATAATGATGATAATGATTATCATTCAGTCCATTGATAATGAAATAAAGGCCAGAAGTAATTTAATCCCAAAAGTCGAAAAAACGGCAAAATCTAGCGAAAAGTCGAAAAAAAAAACTTTCCTTTTTTAATGGTAATTATGAGGATTTTAACATAAATTCAGGTAATTATGATGATTTCCATGATAATTCCTTTATTATAAACAATAATGATAATTATGATGATAATGAAATGATAATAACAATAATTATAATAATGATAAAATCATAATTATAATGATAATCTTGATAATTACTGCAATAATAGCAATAATTAACTCTATTCCAATAATAATTTCATACTAATAATAGCAATAGATATATATAACATCATCATCATTGTCATTATAATTATAATTATTCTCATTATTATTTCTAAGATTATCATTATTGCTAATATCATTATATAAATTTATAATGATAAAAATAGCAATAATAATTAGCATAATTATTATTATAACTGCAATAATGATGATAATAATAATAATGATGATGATAATGACTATAATGATGATAATCATAGAAATGATGATAAATGATAATTATTATTCAGTCCATTTATAATTAAATAAAGGCAAGAAGTAATAAAATCCCAAAAGTCGAAAAACGGCAAAAAACAACGTATTGCAGCCTTGTGACACAAACGTCGAAAAAAAAACTTTTCGGTATTTAATGGTAATTATGAGGATTTTAACATTAATTCAGGTAATTATGATGGTTTCCATGATAATTCCTTTATTATTGACAATAATGATGATAATTATGATGATAATTGCAATGATAATGACAATAATAATTATAATAATGATAAAATCACAATTATAATGATAATCTTGATAATTACTGCAATAATAGCAATAATTAATTCTATTTCAATAATTTTCATACTAATAATGGCAATAGAAATAATAATAACTTCATTATCATTGTCATTATAATTATTGTTATTGTCATTATTTCTAAGATTAATATTATGGCTATTATCATTTTATAAATAGTTATAATGATAAAAATAGCAATAATGAATAGCATAATAATTATTATAACTGTAATAATGATGATGAATAATAATAATAATCATGATAATGACTATAATGATAACCATAAAAATGATGAGAGTAATGATAATAATGATAATAATTATCATCCGAGTCCATTTATAATGAAATGAAGGCCAGAAGTAATAATATCACAAAAGGCGAAAATACGGCAAAATCTAGCGTATTACAGCCTTTGAGAGAAACTTCGAAAAAAAAACCTTTTCGCTTTTTAATGGTAATTATGAGGATTTTAACATTAATTCATGTAATTATGATGATTTCTATGATAATTCCCTTATTATTGACAAATGATAATTATGACGATAATGACAATGATATTGACAATAATGATAATAATGATAAAATCATAATTATAATAAAAATCTTCATAATTACTGCAATTATAGCAATAATTAACTCTATTTCAATAATTTTCATACTAATAATGGCAATAGAAATAATAATAACATCATCATCATTGTCAATATAATGATTATTAGTCATTATTACTTCTAAGATTATCATTATTGCTACCATCATTATATAAATAGTTATAATGATAAAAATGGCAATAATAATTAGAAATAATATATTATACTGCAATAATGATGATAATAATATTGATAATCATGATGATAATGACTATAATGATAATAATCATAAAAAATGAGGACAGTAATGATAATAATGATAACTATCATTCTGTCCATTTATAATGAAATAAAGGCCAAAAGTAATAAAATCCCAAAAGTCGAACAAACGGCAAAATCTAGCGTATTTCAGCCTTTTCAGAGAAACGTCGAAAAAACCCTTTTCACTTTTTAATGGAAATTATGAGGATTTTAACATCAAATTAGGTAATTATGATGATTTACATGATAATTCCTTTATCATTGACAACAATGATGATAATTATGATGATAATGACAATGATAATGACAATGATATTGCTATAATGATAAAATCATTATTATAATGATAATCATGATAATTAAAGTAATAATAGCAATAATTAACTCTATTCCCTAATTTTAATACGTATAATGGCAATAGAAATAATAATAACATCATTATCATTGTCATTATAAATGAATATATTGTCATTATTATTTCTAAGATATCATTATTGCTTATAACTTATATAAATAGTTATAATGATAAAATAGCAATAATAATTAGCATAATAATTATCATAACTGCAATAATGATGATAATATTAATGATAATGATGATGATAATGACCATAATGATAATAATCATAAAAATGATGACAGTAATGATGATAATGATGATGATAATTATAATTCAGTCCATTTATAATGAAATAAAGGCCAGAACTAATAAAATCCTATAAGTCGAAAAAACGGCAAAATCTAACATATTACTGCTTTTTGAGAGAAACGTCGAAAAAATACCCTTTTCGCTTCTATTTGTAATTTGAGGATTTTAACATTAATTCAGGTAGTTATGATGATTTCCATGATAATTCCTTTATTATTCACAATACTGATGATAATTATGATGATAATGATAATGACAATAATAATAATAATGATAAAATCATAATTATAATGATAATTTTGATAATTACTGCAATAATAGCAATAATTAACTCTATTCCAATAGTTTTCATACTATAATGGTAGAAAAAAACATAATATCATTGTCATTATAATTATTATTATTGTCAATTTTTATTCGTGAGATTATCATTATTGCTATTATTGTTATATAAATAGTTATAATGATAAAATAGAAAAAAAATTAGCATAATAATTATTATAACTGCAATAATGATGATAATAATATAAAGAAAATCATGATGACAATGACTTTAATGATAACAATCATAAAAATGATGACAGTAATGATGATAATGATGATATAATTATCATTCAGTCCATTTATAATGAAATAAAGGCCAGAAGTAATAAAATCCCAGAAGTCGAAAAATGGCAAAATCTAGCGTATTCCAGCTTTTTGAGAAAAACGACGAAAAAAAACACTTTCGATTTTAATGGTAATTGTGAGGATTTTAACATTAATTCAGGTAATTATGATGATTCCCATGATAATTCCTTTATTATTGACAATAATGATGATAATGATGATAATGATAATGACAATAATAATTATAATATTAATCAAATCGTAATTATAATGATAATCTTGATAATTACTGCAATAATATCAATAATTAACTCTATTCCAATATTTTTCTTACTAATAATGAAAATAGAAATAATAATATCCTTATCATTGTCATTAAACTTATTATTATTGTCATTATTATTTCTAAGATCATCATTATTGCTATTATCATTATATGAATAGTTATGATAAAATAGCAATTATAATTAGCATAATAATTATTATAACTGCAATTATGATAAAAAAAATATTGATAATCATGACGATAATGACTATTATGATAATAATAATAAAAAGTCTGACACTAATAATAATAATGACGATAATAATTATCATTCAGTCCATTTATAATGAAATAAAGGCCAGTAGTAATAAAATCCCAAAAGTCAAAAAACGGCAAAATCTAGAGTATTACAGCCTTGTGAGAGAAACGTCGCAAAAAAACTTTTCGCTTTTCATGGTAATTATGAGGATTTTAACATTAATTAAGGTAAAAATGATGATTTCCAACATAATTACTTTATTATTGACAATAATGATGATAATCATGATTATAATGACAATGATGATGACAATTATAATGATAGTGATAAAATCATAATTCTAATGATAATCTTGATAATTACTGCAATAATAGCAATAATTAACTCTATTCCAATAATTTTCATACTAATAATGGATATAGCAATAATAATATCATCTTTATCATAGTCATTATAATTATTATTATTGTCATTATTATTTCTAAATTATTATTATTGCTATTATCATTATATAAATAGTTATAATGATAAAAATAGTAATAATAACTAGCATAATAATTATTAAAACTGCAATTATGATGACAATGATAATGATTATCATGATGATAATGACTATAATATATATAATCATAAAAATGATGACAGTAATGATAATAATGATGATAATAATTATCATTCAGTCCATTTATAATGAAATAAAGGCCAGAAGTAATAAAATCACATATGTCGAAAAAACGGAAAAATCTATTGTATTACAGCCTTTTAGAAAACCGTCGATAAAAAACCCTTTTCGATTTTTAATCTTAATTATGAGGATTTTAACATTAATTCAGGTAATTATGATGATTTCCATGATAATTCCTTTATTATTGAATATAATAATGATAATTATGATGATAATGACAATGATAATGACAATAATAATGATAATAATGATAAAATCACAATTATAAAGATAATCTTGATAATTACTGCAAAAATAGCAATAATTTACTATATTCCAATAATTTTCATATAATAATGGCAAAAAATAATAACATTATCAATGTCATTATAATTATTTTTTTTCATTATTATTTCTAACGATTATCATTATTGCTATTATCATTATATAAACAGTTATAATCATAAAATAGCAATAATAATTAGCATAATAATTATTAAAACTGCAATAATGATGATAATAATAATATAATCATGATGAAAATGACTATAATGATAATGATCATAAAAAGGATGACAGTAATGATAAAACGATGATAATAATTATCATTCAGTCCGTTTATAATGAAATAAAGGCCAGAATAATAAAATCACAAAAGTCGGAAAAACGGCAAAATCTACCGTATTACAGCCTTTTGTGAGAAACGTCGAAAAAAAAACTTTTCGCTGTGTATTGGTAATTATGAAGATTTTAACATTATTTCAAATTATGATGATTTCCATGATAATTACTTTAACAATAATGAATAATTGTGATGATAATGACAATGATAATGACAATACTTATGATAATAATATAAAATCATAATTATAATATAATCTTGATATTATGCAATAATAGCAATAATTAACTCTTTTTCAGTAATTTTCATACTAACAATGGCAATAGAAATAATAATAACATCATTATCATTGTCTTTATAATAATTATTATTGTCATTATTATTTCTAAGATTATCATTCTTGCTATATCATTATATAAATAGTTATAATGATAAAATAGCAATAATAATTAGCATAATAATTATTATAACTGCAATAATTATGATAATAAAAATGAAATCATGATGATAATGACTATAATGATAATAATCATCAAAATGAAAGTAATGAATAGTGATATAATAATATTATTCAGTCCATTTACAGGCTTGTGAGAGAAACGTCGAAAAAAAAACTTTATGCTTTTTAATAGTAATTGTGAGGATTTTAACATTAATTCAGGTAATTATAATGATTTCCATGATAATTTATATAACAATAAGGATGATAATTATGATATATGACAATAATAATGATAATAAAATAAAATCATAATTATGATGATAATCTTCATAACTACTGCAATAATAACAATAATTAACTCTATATCATAAAGTTCCATACTAATAATGGTAATAGAAATAATAACATCATCATCATTGTCATTATAATAATTATTATTGTCATTATTATTTCTAAGATTATCATTATTACATTATCATTATATGAATATTTATAATGATAAAATAGCAATATTGATGAGCATGATAATTATTGTAACTGCAATAATGATGATAATATTAATGATAATCATGATGATAATGACTATAATGATGATAATCATAAAAATGATGACAGTAATGATAATGATGATGATAATATTTATCATTCAGTCCACTTATAATGAAATAAAGGACAGAACTAATAAAATCCCAAAGTCGAAAAAACGGCAAAATCTAGCGTATTACAGCCTTTTGAGAGAAACGTTGAAAAAACCTTTTCGCTTTTTCATGGTAATTATGAGGATTTAACATTAATTCAGGTAATTATGATTTCCATGATAATTCCTTTATTATTATATAAGGATGATAATTATGATGGTAATGACAATACAAAATATAATAATGATAAAATCATAATTATAATGATAATCTTGATAATTACTGCAATAATAGTAATATATAACTCTATTCCAATTATTTTCATACTAATAATGGCAATAAAAATAATAATAACATCATTATCATTGTCATTATAATTATTATTATTGTCATTATTATTTCTAAGATTATCATTATTGCTATTATTATATAAATAGATATAATGATAAAAATAGCAATATTGGTTAACATAATAATTATTATAACTGCAATAATGATAAAATAATGATAATGACAATAATGATAATCATAAAATGATGACAGTAATGATAATAATGATGATAATAATAATGATAATCATGACGATAATGACTATAATGATAATAATCATAAAAATGATGACATTATATATAATGATGATAATAATCATCATTCAGTCCACTTATAATGAAATAAAGGCCAGAAGTAATAAAATCCCAAAAGTCGAAAAAAACGGCAAAATCTAGCGTATAAAGACTATTGAGAGAACGTCGGAAAAACACTTTTCGCGTTTTAATGGTAATTATGAGGATTTTAACATTAATTCAGGTAATTATGATGATTTCCATGATAATTCCTTTATTATGGACTATAATAAATGATAATACTGACAATGATAATGACAATAATAATGATAATACTGATAAAATCATAATTATAATGATAATCTTGATAATTTCTGCAATAATACAATAATTAACTCTATTCCAATAATTTTCATACTAATAATGGCAATGGAAATAATAATAACATTATTATAATTGTCATTATAATTATTATTATTGTCATTATAATTTCTTAGATTATCATTATTGCTATTATCATTAAATAAATAGTTATAATGATAAAGATAGCAATAATGATAAGCATAATAATTATTATAACTGCAATAATGATGATAATAATAATGATAATCATAATGATAATGACTATAATAATGATAATCATCATGATAATGACTATAATGATAATCATAAAAATGATGACAGTAATGATAAAGATGATAATAATTATCATTCAGACCATTTATAATGAAATAAACACCAGAAGTAATAAGATCCCATAAGTCGAAAAACGGAAAAATTATAAACGTCGAAAAAAACTGTTCTGCTTTTTAATGGTAATTATGAGGATTTTAACATTAATTCAGGTATTTATGATGATTTCCATGATAGTTCCTTTATTATTGACAATAATGATGAAAATTACGATTATAATGACAATGATAATGATAATGACAATGATAATGATAATGATAAAATCATCATTATAATGATAATCTTGATAATTATTCCAATAATAGCAATAATTAAGTCTATTCCAATAATTTCATACTATTAATGGCAATAGAAATAATAACAGCTTTATCATTGTCATTATAATTATTATTATTGTCATTATTATTCTAAGATTATCATTATTGCTATTTTCATTATGTAAATAGTTATAATAGCAATAATAATTAGCATAATATTATTATAACTGAATAATAATGATAATAAAAGGATAATCATGATTAATGACTATATAAGATAAATAATAATAAAAATGATGACAGTAATGATAATAATGATTATAATAATTAACATTCAGTCAATTTATAATGAAATAAAGGCCAGAAGTAATAAAATCCCAAAAGTCGAAAAAACGGAAAAATGTAGCGTATAACAGACTTTTGAGAGGAACGTAGTAAAAAAACCTTTTCGATTTTTAATGGTAATTATGAGGATTTTAAAATTATTCATGAAATTTTGATTTCCATGATAATTCCTTTATTACTGACAATAATGATGATAATTATGATATTAATGATAATGACAATAATAATGACAATAATGATAATCTTAGAAATAATAATGACAATAATAATAATTATAACGACAATGATAATGATATTATTATTTCTATTGCTATTTTTTGTATGAAAATTATTGGAATAGAGTTAATTATGCAGTAATTATCAAGATTCACAGTATAATTATAGCAATAATAATTAGCATAATAATTATTTTAACTGCAATAATGATGATAATGATAATGATAATCATGATGATAATGACTATATAGATAATAATCATAAAAATGATGACAGTAATGATAATAATTATTATAATAATTATCATTCAGTCAATTTATAATGAAATAAAGGCCAAAAGTAATAAAATCCCAAAAATCGAAAAAAAACGGAAAAATCTAGCGTATTACAGACTTTTGAGAGGAACGCAGTAAAACCCCTTTTTCAGTTTTTAACGGTAGATATGAGGATTTTAACGTAATTTAAGGGAATTATGATGATATCCATGATTATCATCATTATTGACAATAATGATGACAATGACAATGATAATGACAATAATAAAGATGATAATTGATAAAATCATAATTATAACGATAATCTTCATAATTACTGCAATATAGCAATAATTAACTCTATTCCAATAATTTTCATGCTAAATATGGAATAGAAATAATAACATCATTATCATTGTCATTATAATTATTATTATTGTCATTATTATTTTTAAGATTATCATTATTACTATTATCATTATATAAATAGTTATAATGATAAAAGTAGCAATAACAATTAGCATAATAATTATTATAACTGTAGTAATGATGATAATGATAATGATAATCATGATGATAATGACCTTAATGATAATAATCATAAAATGATGACGGTAATAATAATAATGATAATAATCATCATTCAGTCCATTTATAATGAAATAAAGGCCAGAAGTAATAAAATAACAGAAGTCGAAAAAATGGCAAAATCTTGGGTATTATAGCCTTTTCAGAGTAACATTAATTCAGGTAATTATAGTGATTTCCATGATAATTTCTTTATTATTGACAAAATGATAATTCTCATGATAATGACAATAATAATGACAATAATAATGATAATAATGATAACATCATAATTATAATTATAATCTTGATAATTACTGCAATGATAACAATCATTACTCTATTCCAATAATTTTCAATATAATAATGGCAATATAAATAATAATAACATCATTATCATTGTCATTATAATATCATTATTATCATTATATTTCTAAGATTATCATTATTGCTATTATCATTATATAAATAGTTATAATGATAAAAATAGCAATAACAATTGCAAAATAATTATTATAACTGCAATAATGATGATAATAATAATGGTAATCATGATATGTGACTATAATGATCATAATCATAAAAATGATAAAAGTAATGATAATGATGATGATAATAATTATCATTCAGTGCATTTATAATAATAAAGGCCAGAAGTAATAAAATCCCAAAAAGTCGAAAAACGGCAAAATCTAGCGTATTACAGCCTTTTGAGACAAACGTCGAAAAAAAAATCTTTTCGCTTTTTAATGGTAAGTATGAAGATTTTACATTAATTCAGATAATTATGATTTCCATGATAAATCCTTTATTATTGACAATAATGATGATAATTATGATAATAATGACAATGATAATGACAATAATATAATCTAGCGTATTACAGCCTTTTCAAAGAAACCGAAAAAACCTTTTTCACTATTTAATGATATTATAGTGTTTTTTAACATTGATTCAGTAATTATGATGATTTCCATGATAATCCTTTATTATTGACAATAATGAGGATAATTATGATGACAATGATATTGATAATAATAATGATAATAATGATAAATCATAATTATAATGATAATCTTGATAATCACTGCAATGATAGCAATAATTAAAACTATTCATATAATTTTCATACCAATAATGGCAATAGAAATAATGATAACATCATTATCATTGTCATTATAATTATTATTATTGTCATTATTATTTCTAGGATTACCATTATTGCTATCATCATTATATAAATAGTTATAATTATAAAAATAGCAATAATAATTACCATAATAATTGTTATAACTCCAATAGTGATGATAATAATATTAATTATCATGATGATAATGAATATAATGATAATAATCATAAAAAGGATGACAGTAATGATAATAATGATGATAATAATTTATCATTCAGTCCATTTACAATGAAATAAACGCCAGAAGTAATATAATCCCAAAAGTCGAAGAAAAGGAAAAAAGAACTAGCGTATTACAGGCTTGTGAGATTAACGTCGAAAAAAACCTTTTCACTTTTTAATGGTAATTATGAGGATTTTAATATTAATTCGGGTAAGTATGATGATTTCCATGGTAATTCCTTTATTATTGACAATAATTACGATAATTATGATGATAATGATTATGACAATAATTATGATAATAATGATAAACTCATAGTTATAATGATAATCTTGAAAATTACTGCAATAATAGCAATAATTAACTCTATTCCAATAATTTTCATACTAATAATGGCAATAGAAATAGTAATAGCATCATTATTATTGCCATTATAATTATTATTATTGTCATTATTTTTCTAAGATTATCGTTATTGCTATTACATTATATAAATAGTTATAATGATAAAAATAGCAATAATAATTAGCATAATAAATATTATAACTGAAATAATGATGATAATAATGATAATGATGATAATAATGACTATAATGATAATAATCAAAAATGATGACAGTAATGATAATAATGATAATAATTATCTTCAGTCCATTTATAATGAAATAAAGGCTAGAAGTAATAAATTCCCAAAAGTCGAAAAAAACAGCAAAATCTACCGTATTACAGCCTTGTGAGAGAAACGTCGAAAAAAAACTTTTCTTTTTAATGGTAATTATCAGGATTTTAACATTAATTCAGGTAATTATGAGGATTTCCATGATAATTCCTTTACTATTGACAATAATGATGATGATTATGATGATAATGACAATGATAAGGACAATAATAATGATAATAATGATAAAATCATAATTATAATGATAATCTTCATAATTACTGCAATAATAGCAATAATTCATTCTATTCCAATAATTTTCATACTAATAATGACAAAAGAAATAATGATAACATCAATATCATTGTCTATATATTAATTATTATTGTCATTATTATTTCTAAGATTATCATTCTTGCTATTACCATTATATAAATAGTTGTAATGATTATAATAGCCAATAATAATTAGCATAATAATTATTATAACTGCAATAATGATGATAATAATAATGATAATCACAATGATAATGACTAATGATAATAATCCTAAAAGAATGACAGTAATGATAATAATGAGGATAATAATTATCATTCAGTCCATTTATAATGAAATAAAGGCCAGAAGTAATAAAATCCCATATATGGAAAAACGGCAAAATCTAGTGTATTACAGCCTTGTGAGAGAAACGTCGAAAAAAAACTTTTTACTTTTTAATGGTAATTATAAAGATTTTAACATTAATTCAGGTAATTATGATGATTTCCATGATAATTCCTTTATTATTGACAATAAAGATGATAATGACAATGATGATGACAATAATAATTATAATAAAGATAAAATCATAATTATAATGATAATCTTGATAATTACTGCAATAACAGCAATAATTAACACTATTCCAATATTTTTCATACTAATAATGGCAATAGGAATAATAATGTCATCTTTATCATTGTCATTATAATTATTATTATTATCATTATTGCTATCATTATATAAATAGTTATAATGATAAAAATAGCAATAATAATTAGCATAATAATTATTATAACTGCAATAATGATGAAAATAATAATGATAATCATGATGATAATGACTATAATGATAATAATCATAAAAATGATGACCGTAATGATAATATGATTGATAATAATTATTATTCAGTCCATTTATAATGAAATAAAGGCCAGAAGTAATAAAATCCCAAAAGTGGAAAAACGGCAAAATCTAGCGTATTACAGCCTTGTGAAAGAAACATCGAAAAAAAAACTATTCGCTTTTTAATGGTAATTATGAGGATTTTAACATTAATTTAGGTAATTATGATAATTTCCATGATAATTCCTTTATTGTTGACAATAATGATAATTATGATTATAATGACAATGATAATAAGAAAAATAATGATAATAATTATAAAATCATAATTATAATGATAATCTTGATAATTACTGCAATAATAGCAATAATTAACTCTATCCAATAATTTTCATACTAATAATGGCAATATAAATAATAATAACATCATTATTATTGTCATTATAATTATCATTATTGTCATTATTATTTCTAAGATTATCCTTATTGCTGTTATCCATATATAAAAAGTTATAATAATAAAATTAGGAATAATAATTAGCATAATAATTGTTATAACTGCGGTAATGATGATAATAATAATGATAATCATGATGATAATGACTATAATTATAACAATCAAAAAAAGGATGACGGAAATTATAATAATGATGATAATAATTATCATTCAGTCCATTTATAATGAATTAAAGGCCAGAAAAAATAAAATCCCAAAAGTCGAAAAAAACGGAAGAATCTAGCGTATTACAGCCTTGTGAGAGAAACGTCAAAAAAAAATTAACTTTTTAATGGTAATTATGAGGATTTTAACTTTAATTCAGGTAATTATGATGATTTCCATGATAATTCCTTTCTTATTGACAAGAATGATGATCATTATGATTATAATGACAATGAAAATGACAATAATGATAAAATCATAATTATAATGATAATCTTGATGATCTGCAATAATAGCAATAATTAACTCTATTCCAATAATTTTCATACTAATAATGGCAATAGAAATAATGATAACATCATTATCATTGTCATTATAATTATTATTATTGTCATTATTATTTCTAAGGTTATCATTATTCCTGTTATCATTATATAGATAGTTATAATGATAAAAATAGCTATAATGATTAACATAAAAGTTGTTATAACTGCAAAAATGATGATAATAATAATGATAATCATGATGATAATGACTATAATGATAATCATGATGATAATGACTATAATGATAATAATAAAAATGATGACAGTAAGTATAATAACGATGATAATGAATATCATTCAGACCATTTATGAAGAAATAAAGGCCAGAAATAATGAAATCCTAGAAGTCGAAAAAGCGGCAAAATCTACCGTATTACAGCCTTTTCAGAGAAACTTCGAAAAAAAAAATATTTCGCTTCTTAATGGTAATTATGAGGATTTTAACATTAATTCAGGTAATTATGATGATTTCCATGATAATTCCTTTATTATTGACAATAATGATGATCATTATGATGATAATGACAATGATAACAATAATAATGATAAAAATCATAAAATCATAATTATAATGATAATCTTGATAATTACTGTAATATTAGCAATAATTAACTAATAATGGCAATAGAAATAATAATAACATTATTATCATTGTCATTATAATTACCATTATTGTCATTATTATTTCTAAGATTATCATTATTGCTATTATCATTATATAAATAGTTATGATAATGCATAACTATTATTATAACTGCAATAATTATGACAATAATATTGATAATCATATTGATAATGACTATAATAATAATAATCCTGATGATAATGACTATAATGATAATAATATAAAAATGATGACAGTAATGATAATGATGATTTTAATAATTATTCTTCAGTCCATTTATAATTAAATAAACGCCAGAAGTAATAAAATCGCATAAGTCGAAAAACGGCAAAATCTAGCGTATAACAGCCTTGTGAGAGAAAAATCGAAAAAAACTTTTCGCTTTTTAATGGTAATTATTAGGATTTTAACATTAATTCAGGTAATTATGATGATTTCCATGATAGTTCCTTTATTATTGACAATAATGATAATTATGATGATAATGACAATGATAATGACAATAATAATGATAATAATGATAAAATAATCATTATAATGACAACCTTGATAATTATTGCAATAATAGCAATAATTAACTCTATTCAATAATTTCAATGGCAATAGAAATAATAATATTTTCATTGTCATTATAATTATTATTATTGTCATTATTATTTCTAAGATTATCATTATTCCTATTATTATTATATAAATAGTTAAAATGATAAAAATAACAATATTATTTAGCATAATGATTATTATAACTTCAATAATGATGATAATAATAATGATAATCATTATGATAATGACAATAATGATAAAAATGATGGCAGTAATGATAATCATGATAATAATAATTATCATTCAGTCCATTTATAATGAAATAAGGGGCAGAAGTAATGAAAACCCAAATCGAGAAAAACCTGCAAAATATAGCATATTACATCCTTTTCAGACAACCGTAAAAAAAAAAATTTTCCCTTTTTAATGTAATTATAAGGATTTTGACACTAATTCAGGTAATTATGATGATTTCCATTATAATTCCTTTATTATTGACAATAATGATGATATTTATGATGATAATGACAATGATAATGACAATAAAATGATAATAATAATAAAATCATAATTATAATGAAAATATTGATAATTACTGCAATATTAGGAATAATTAACTTTATTCCAATAATTTTCATACTAATAAGGGCAATAGAAATTAATAATATCATTATCAATGTCAATATAATAATTATTATTGTCATTATTAATTCTGAGATTATCATTATTGATATTATCATTATATAAATAGTTATAATGATAAAAATTGCCATAATAATTAGCATAATAATTATTATAACTGCAATAATGATGATAATAATGATAATCATGATGATGACTATAATGATAATAATCACAATAATGATGACAGTTATGATAATAACGATGATAATAGTTATCATTCAGGCCATTTATAATGAAATAAAGGCCAGAAGTAATAAAATCCCATAAGTCGAAAAAACGGGAAAATCTAACATATTACTGCTTTTTGAGAGAAACGTCGAAAAAATACCCTTTTCGCTTTCTATTTGTAATTATGAGGATTTTAACATTAATTCAGGTAGTTATGATGATTTCCATGATAATTCCTTTATTATTCACAATAATGATGATAATTACGATGATAATGATAATGACAATAATAATAATAATGATAAAATCATAATTATAATGATAATTGAGAGAAACGTCAATAAAAAACCTTACCGTTTTTTAATTGTAATTATGAGGATTTTAACATTAATTCAGGTAATTATGATCATTTCCATGATAATTCCTTTATTATTGACAATAATAATGATAATAAAGTCCAGAAGTAATAGAATCCCAAAAGACGAAAAAACGGCGAAATCTAGCGTATTACAGCCTTTTGAGAGAAACGTCGAAAAAAACCTTTTCGCTTTTTAATGGTAATTAAATAGATTTTAACATTAATTCAGGTAATTATGATGATTTCCATGATATTTCCTTTATTATTGACAACAATTAGGATAATTGTGATGATAATGACAATTAAAATGACAATAGTAATGATAATAATGATAAAATCATAATTATAATGATAATCTTGATAAACACTGCACTAATAGCAATAATTAACTCTATTCCAATAATTTTCATACTAATAATGGCAATAGAACTAATAATAACATCATTATCATTGTCATTATAATTGTTATTATTGTCATTATTATTTCTAAGATTATTATTATTGCTGTTATCATTATATAAATAGTTATAATGATAAAAATAGCAATAAAGATTACCATATAAATTATTATAACTGCAATAATGATGTTAATAAAAATGATAATCATGATAATGACTATAATGATAATCATAAAAATGATGACAGTAATGATAATAATGATGATAATTATCATTCAGTACATTAATAATGAAATAAAGGCCAGAAGTAATAAAATCCCAAAGTCGAAAAAACGGTAAAATGTAGCCTTTTGAGAGAAACTCAAAAAAAAATCCTTTTCACTTTTTAATGGTAATTATAAGGATTTTAACATTAATTCAGGTAATTATTATGATTTCCATGATAATGCCTTCATTGTTGAAAGTAATGATGATCATTAAGATAATTACAATGATAATGACAATAATAATGATAATAATGATAAAATCATAATTACAATGATAATCTTGATAATTACTACAATAATAGCAATAATTAACTGTATTCCAATAATTTTCATACTAATAATGGCAGTAGAAATAATAACTACATAATTATCATTGTCATATAATTATTATTATTGTCATTATTATTTCTAACGTTAGCATTATTGCTATTATCATTATATAAGGAGTTATAATGATAAAAATAGCAATAATAATTAGCAGTAATGATAATGAGGATGATAATAATTATCATCCATTCCATTTATAATGAAATAAAGGCCAGAAGTAATAAAATCCCAAAAGTCGAAAAAGCGGCAAAATCTAGCGTATTACAGCCTATTGAGAGAAACGCCGAAAAAATAACCCTTTACGCTTTTTTATGGTAATTTGAGGATTTTAACATTAATTCAGGTAATTATGATGATTTCCATGATAATTCCATTTTCATTGACGATAATGATGAAAATTATGATGATAATGATAATGATAATGAGAACAATAATGATAATAATGATAAAATCATAATTATAATGATAATCTTGATAATTACTGCAATAATAGGAATAATTAACTCTATTCCAATAGTTTTCATACTAAT
The DNA here is from genome assembly GCF_003789085.1 of Penaeus vannamei. NCBI lineage: Eukaryota > Metazoa > Arthropoda > Malacostraca > Decapoda > Penaeidae > Penaeus > Penaeus vannamei. The sequence goes on from NW_020872608.1 coordinate 321,622, forward strand.
AATGGCAATAGAAATAATAATTTCATTATCACTGTCATTATAATAATTATTATTGTCATTATTATTTCTAAGATTATTATTATTGCTATTATCATTATATAAATAGTTATACTGATAAAAATAGCAATAAAAATTAGCATAATAATCATTATAATAGCAATAATGATGATAATAATGATAATCATGATGATAATGATTATAATGATAATAATCATCAAAATGATGACAGTAATGATAATAATGATGATAATAAATATCATTCACTCCTTTTATAATGAAATAAAGGCCAGAATTTAAAAAATCCCTAAAGTCGAAAAAAGGAAAATCTACCGTAAAAATCCTTTTGCTTTTTAATGGTAATTATGAGGATTTTAATATCAATTCAGGTAATTATGATTATATCCATGATAATTCCTTTATTATTGATAATAATGATAATTATGATGATAATGACAATAATAATAATAATGTTATAATCATAATTATAATGATAATCTTGATAATTTCTGCAATAATAGCAATAATTAACTCTATTCCAATAATTTTCATACTAATAATGGCAATAGAAATAATAATGTCATTATCACTGTCATTATAATTATTATTGTCATTATTATTTCTAAGATTATCATTATTTCTGTTACCATTATATAAATAGTTATAATGATAAAAATAGCAATAATATTTAGCATAATTATTATAACTGCAATAATGATGGTAATAATAATGATAATCATGATGATAATGACTATAATGATAATAATCATAAAAAAGACAGTAATGATAATAATGATAATAATTATCATTCAGTCCATTTATAATGAAATAAAGGACAGAAGTAATAAAATCCCAAAAGTCGAAAAAGCGGCAAAATCTTCGTATTACTTTTTTAATGGTAATTATGAGGATTTTAACATTAATTCAGGTAATTATGATGATTTCCATGATAATACCTTTATTATTGACAATAATGATGATAATTATGAAAGATTTAATAATGCAATACCGCATTTTTATCATGAACATTATAATTAGTTTTTACCCCTGTGAGACTTTCAAAACTACAACGCGGGTCTTGCAGAGTGCAACTTGCGAACAGGGGAGCTGCTTTCAAAAGGGTGGTAGCTGGCGTGTACTGCAGCATGACCTGCTCGTCACAACCCTGAAGCCCTTAACCCCGTAAGACTTACTATTATCTTTAAATTAATCATCATTTACTTTTTCCATTCTCTTCTGTTACTGATCAGTGAAGTAATTTTCTTTTTCTTTATTTACTTAATTTCAAGATCAAATGTGTCCATCCTTTTAAAACCAAATAAAACAGTAAAAAGTAAAAGAAATAAACAAACCAAGGATAAAACGAAACCAACGCATATGAAGGAAAACCTGAGATCCCCTCAGTCTGTATATTCACAAAAGTTACAATGCATATAACACATCCTAACTGGCCTCTTACAAAACATGAATATACTTATCTTTCTCTCTTGTAGGAAAAACCGAAGAAAAACAAAACAGGAGACGTCCAGTGAGGCCGGGCGCTCCGTGAGCAGCACTTACGAGCCAACAACCCAAGAGAGAGTCTAGCATAAAACAGGCTCTTTACATAGGCTCTTACAAAATTTGTAAATAATAAAAATGAATGAAAATAAAAGAAGTTTACATTACATAATTAAAAGAAATTAAAATAAAACTATAGACCGTGAGAAAAAGCTAAAATAAATAGAACATAAAAATACGAAAAATAAAAAGGCTCCAGGGACGCAAAACTGCAGCTGGCTTCCGCCGATCCCCACAGATGGTGCTGGTGCTGGCTAAAAAGGGGGGCTCGCCTAGTCTGGAGTAAAGTTAGCGAAGTTTCACACTCCCCGTGGGCACTCGGTATTTGTAGAATGCACCTCAGGTTATCTGATTTGTGACTTGTCCTGCTCTGTCCATAAATACCGAGTGCCCACGGGGAGTGAGTGTGAAACTTCGCAATCCTTACTCATGTATGAGTAGGTAGGTAATGTCTATGGATGCTAGTAAGCGCCTAGTTGCTCACTCCTTTTGAGTGGGTCGTTGTACGAGTGGTAGAGCGGCCGTCTTGCATTCACGTGCATTGGCGGCGAGGGATCGAATCCCGATCGGAGAGGTTATAATGTTCATGATAATTATGATGATAATGACATTGATAATGACAATAATAATGATAATAATGATAGAATCATAATTATAATGATAATCTTGACAATTACTGCAATAACAGCAATAATTAACTCTATTCCAATAATTTTCATACTAATAATGCCAATAGAAAGATTATCATTATTGCTATTATCATTATATAAATATTTATATAATAAAAATAGCAATAATAATTAGCATAATAATTATTAAAATTCCAATAGTGATGATAATAATGATAATCATGATGATAATGACTATAAAGATAGTAATCATAAAAATCATGACAGTAATGATAATAATGATAAAAATTATCATTCAGTCCATTTATAATGAAAAGAGGGCATGAAGTAATAAAATCCCAAAAGTCGAAAAAACGGTAAACTCTAGCGTATGCTAGAGATGCCTTTTGAGAGAAACGTGAAAAAAAAACCTTTTAATGGTAATTATGAGGATTTTAACATTAATTCAGGTAATTATGATGATTTCCATGATAATTCCTTTATTATCAACAATAATGATGATCATTATGATGATAATGACAATGATAATGACAATAATAATGATAATAATGATAAAATCATAATTATAATGATAATCTTGATAATTACTGCAATAATAGCAATTAATTATTATTGTCATTATTGTTTCTAAGATTATCATTATTGCTATTATCATTATAGATATAAATAGTTATAATGATAAAAATAACAATAATAATTATTATTGCAATAATGATGATAATAATAATGATAATCATTATGATAATGACTATAATGATAATCATAGAAATAATGAAAGTATGATAATAATTATCATTCAGTCCGTTTATAATGAAATAAAGGCCAGAAGTAATAAAATCCCTAAAGTCGAAAAAACGGCAAAATCTAGCGTATTACAGCCTTTTGAGAGAAACGTCGAAAAAAACGTTCTCACTTTATTATGGTAATTATGAGGATTTTAACATTAATTCAGGTAATTATGATGGTTTCCATTATAAATCCTTTATTACTGACAATAATGATGATAATTATGATGATAATGACAATGATAATTATAATACTGATAAAATCATAATTATAATGATAATCTTGATAATTACTGTATTATAGCAATAATTAACTCTATTCCAATATTTTTCATACAAATAATGGCAATAGAAATAATAATAACATCATTATCATTGCCATTATAATTATTATCATTGCAATTATTATTTCTAAGATTATCATTATTGCTATTATCATTATATAAATAGTTATAATGATAAAAATAATAATTAGCATAATACTTATTATAACTGCAATAATGATGATAAAATAAATTATAATCATGATGATAATGATATAATGATAATAATCATAAAAATGATGACAGTAATGATAATAATGATGATAATAATCATTCAGTCAGTTTCCAATAAAATAAAGGCCAGAAGTAATAAAATTCCAAAAGTCGAAAAAAACGGCAAAATCTAGCGTATTACAGCATTATAAAGAAATCTCGAAAAAAAAACTCTTTTCGCTTTTTAATGGTAATTATGATGATTTTAACATTAATTCAGTTAATTATGATGATTTCTATGATAATTCGTTTATCATTGACAATGATAATGATAATTAAAATGATAATGACAATGATAATGACAATAACAATGATAATGAGAAAATCATAATTATAATGATAAATATGATAATTACTGCAATAATAGCAATAATTAACTCTATCCCAATAATTTTCATACTAATAATGGCAATAAAAAATAACATCATTATCATTGTCATTATAATTTTTATTAGTCATTATTATTTCTAAGATTATCATTATTGGTATTAACATTATATAAATAGTTATAATGATAAAAATAGCAATAATAATTAGCATAATAATTATTATAACTGCAATAATGATGATAAAAATAATAATCATGATGATAATGACTATAATGATAATCATAAAAATGATGACGGTAATGATAATAATGATGATAATAATTATCATTCAGTCCATTTTTAATGAAATAGAGGCCAGAAGTAATAAAATCCCATAAGTCGAAAAAATGGCAAAATCTAGCTTATTACAGCCTTGAGAGAAACGTCGAAAAAAACCCTTTTCCCTTTTTAATGGTAATTATGAGGATTTTAACATTAATTCAGGGAATTATGATGATTTCCATGATAATTCTTTATTATTGACAATAATGATGATAATTATGATGATAATGACAATGATAAAGATAATGATAATAATAATGATAATAATGATGAAATAATAATTATAATGATTATCTTGATAATTTCTGTAATAATACCAATAATTAACTCTAGTCCAAATATTTTCATACAAGTAATGGCAATAGCAATAATAATATCATCTTCATAATTGTCATTATAATTATTATTATTGTCATTATTATTTCTAAGGTTATCATTATTGCTATTATCATTATATAAACAGTTATAATGATAAAAATAGCAATAATGATTAGCATAACAATTATTATAATTGCAATAATGATGATAATAATAATGATGATCATGATGATAATGAATATGATGATAATAATTATAAAAATGATGACGGGAATGATAATGAGGATGATAATAATTATCAATCAGTCCATTTATAATGAAATAAAGGCCAGAAGTAATAAAATCCCAAAAGTCGAAAAACGGCAAAATCTAGCGTATTACAGCATTTCCAGAGAAACGCCGAAAAAAAACTTTTCGCTTTTCTAATGGCAATTATGAGGATTTAATTAATTCAGGTAATTATGATGATTTCCATGATAATTCCTTTATTATTGACAATAATGATGATAATTTGATGATAATGACAATGATAATGACAATAATGATAATAATGATAAAATCATAATTATAATGATAATCTTGATAATTACTGCAATAATAGCAATAATTAACTATATTCCAATAATTTTCCGACTAATAATGGCAATAGAAATAATGATAACCATTATCATTGCCTATATAATTATTATTATTGTCATTATTATTTCTAAGATTATCATTATTGCTATTATCATTATATAAATAATTGTAATGATAAAATTAACAATAATAATTAGTATAATAATATTATAACTGCAATAATGATGATAATAATAATGATAATCATTATGATAATGACTATAATGATAATCGTAAAAATGATGACAGTAATGATAATAATGATGATAATAATTATCATTCAGTCCATTTATAATGAAATAAAGGCCAGAAAATAAAGTCCCACAAGTCGAAAAAAATGGAAAATCTAGGTACTACAGAATATTGAGAGAAACGTCAAAAAAAAACTTTTCGCTTTTTAATAGTAATTATGAGGATTTTAACATTAATTCAGGTAATTATGATGATTTCCATAAAAATTCCTTTATTATTGAAAATAATGATGGTAATTATGATGATAATGACAATGATAATGACAATAATAATGATAATAATGATAAAATCATAATCATAATGATAATCTCGATAATTACAGCAATAATAGCAATAATTAACTCTATTCCAATAATTTTCATACTAATAATGCAACAGAAATAACATCATTATCATTGTCATTATAATTATTATTATTGTCATTATTTTTTCTAAGATTATCATTATTGCTATTATCATTATATAGATAGTTATAATGATAAAAATAGCAATAATAATTACCATAATAATTATTATAACAAACAATGATTATAATAATAATTATAATAATGATAATGGCTATATGATAATAATCATAAAAATATGATAGTAATGATAATAATGATGATAATAATTATCATTCAGACCTTTTATAATGAAATAAAGGCTAGAAGTAATAAATTCCGAAAAGTCGATAAAACGGCAAAATCTAGCGTATTACAACCTTCTGAGAGAAACGTCGAATAAAAAACTTTTCGCTTTTTAATGGTAATTATGAGGATTTTAAAATTAATTCAGGTAATTTTGATGATTTCCATGATAATACCTTTATATATACAATAATAATGATAATTATGATGATAATGACAATGATAATGACAATAATAATGATAATAATGATAAAATCAAAATTATAATGATAATCTTGATAATTACTGTAATAATAGCAATAATTAACTCTATTCCAATAATTTTCATACTAATAATGGCAATAGAAATAGTGATAACATCATTATCATTGTCTATATGATTATTATTATTGTCAGTATTATTTCTAAGATTATCATTATTGCTTTATCATTATATAAATAGTTGTAATGATTATAATAGCCAATGATAATTAGTATATAATGATTATAACTGCAATAATGAAGATAATAATAATGATGATCATGATGATAATGAATATAATGATAATAATTATAAAATGATGACAGTAATGATAATGAGGATGGTAATAATTATCATTCAGTCCATTTATAATGAAATAAAAGTCAGAAGTAATAAAATCCCAAAAGTCGAAAAGCCTTTTAAGAGAAACGCCGAAAAAAAAACTCTACGCTTTTTACTGGTAATTATAAGGATTTTAACATTAATTCAGGTAATTATGATGATTTCCATAATAATTCCTTTATTATTAACAATAATGATGCTAATTATGATCATGATGATAATGATAATGCCAATAATAATGATGATAATGATAAAATCATAATTATAATCATAATCTTGATAATTACTGCAATAGTAGCAATAATTAACTCTATTTCAATAATTTCATATTAATATTGGCAATAGAAATAATTATATCATTATCATTGTCATTAAATGATTATTATTATCAGTATTATTTCTAAGATTATCATTATTGCTATTATCATCATACAAATAGTTATAATGATGAAAATAGCAATAATAATTAGTATAATAATTATTATAACTGCAATAATGATAATAATAATAATGATGAAAATGACTATAATGATATTAATCTTTAAAAGGATGACAGTAATGATAATAATGATTCATAACGATTAATTCTGTCCATTTATAATGAAATAAAGGCCAGAAGTAATAAAATTCCGGAAGTCGAAAAAATGGCAAAATCTACGCATTACAGCCTTTTGAGAGAAACGTCGAAAACCCTTTTCGCTTTTTAATGGTAATTATGAGGATTTTAACATTAATTCAGGTAATTATGATGATTTCCATGATAATACCTTTATTATTGACAATCAATGAGGATAATTATGATGATAATGACAATGATAATGACAATAATAATGATAATAAGATAAAATAATTATGATTATAATCTTGATAATTACTGCAATAATAGCAATAATCAACTCTATCCAATAATTTTCATACTAATAATGGCAATAGAAATAATTATAACATCATTATCATTGTCATTATAATTATTATTATTGTCATTATTATTTCTAAGATTATCATTATTCCTATGACCATTATATAAATAGTTATAATGATAAAAATAGCAATAATAATTAGCATAATATTATTATAACTGGAATAATGATGATAATAATAATTATAATCATGATTATAATGACTATAATGATATAATCATAAAAATTATGACAGTAATGATAATAATGACACATAACGATTAATAATTCTGTCCATTTATAATGAAATAAAGGCCAGAAGTAATAAAATCCCAAAAGTAGAAAAACGGAAAAATCTAGCGTATTACAGCCTATTGAGAGAAACATCGAAAAAAAAACATTTTCGCTTTTTAATGGTAATTTGAGGATTTTAACATTAATTCAGGTAATTATGATAATTTCCATGATAATACCTTTATTATTGACAATAATGATGATAATTATGATGATAATGACAATGATAATGACAATAATAATGATAATAATGATAAAATCATAATTATAATGATAATCTTGATAATTACTGCAATAATAGCAATAATTAACTCTATTCCAATAATTTTCATACTAATAATGGCAATACCAATAATAATATCATTATCATTGTCATTATGATTATTATTATTGTCATTATTATTTCTAAGATTATCATTATTGCTATTATCATTATATAAATAATCATAAAAATAGCAATAATGATTATCATGATAATTATAATAACTGCAATAATGATAATAATAATGATAATCATGATGATAATGACTATAATGATAATAATCATAAAAATGATGACAGTAATGATAATAATGATGATAATAATTATACTTCAGTCCATTTATAAGGAAATAAATCTGAAACGTAATAAAATCCCAGAAGTCGATAAAATGGCAAAATCTTGCGAATCAGCCTATTGAGAGAAACGTCGGGAAAATTTTTTTTTCGCTTTTTAAGGGTAATTATGAATTTTCCATTATTAATTCAGGTAATTATGATGATAATAAAGTCATAATTATAATGATAATCTTGATAATTACTGCAATAATAGCAATAATTAACTCTAATAATGGCAATAGAAATAATAATAACATCATTATCATTGTCATTATAATATTATATTGTCATTATTATTTCTAAGATTATCATTATTGCTATTATCATTATATAAATAGTTATAATTATAAGAATAGCAATAATAAGGATAATAATTATTATAACTGCAATAATTATCATAATAATAATGATGATCATGATGATAATGACTATAATGATAATAATCATAAAAATGATGACAGTGCGAAAATAATTATCATTCAGTCCTTTTATAATGAAATATAGGTTAGAAATAATAAAATCCCAAATGTCGAAAAAAAACGGCAAAATCTAGCGTATTACAGCGTTTTGAGAGAAACGTCGAAAAAAAAACTTTTCGCTTTTTAATGGTAATTAGGAGGATTTTTAATTAATACAGGTAAGTATGATGATTTCCATGATAATTCCTTTATTATTTACAATAATGATGATAAGTATGATGATAATGACAATGATAATGACAATAATGATGATAATGACAATGATAATGAATATGATATTGACAATAATAATGATAATAATGATAAAATCATAATTATAATGATAATCTTGATAACTACTGCAATAATAGCAATAATTAACTCTATTCCAATAAAGTTCATACTAATAATGGCAATAGAAATAATAATATCATTATCATTGTCATTATCATCATTATTATTGTAATTATTATTTCTAAGATTAACATTATTGCCATTATTATATAAATAGTTATAATGATAAAAATAGCAATAATGTTAAACACAATAATTATCATAACTGTAATAATGATGATAATAATGATAATCATGATGATAATGTCTATAATGATAATAATCAAAAAATGATAACAGTAATGATAATAATGATGATAATTATGATTCAGTCCATTTCTAATGAAATAAAGGCCAGAAGTAATAAAATCCCAAATGTAGCCTTTTGAGGGAAACGTCGAAAAAAAATCTTTTCGCTTTTTAATGGTAATTTGGAGGATTTTAAAATTAATTCAGGTAAGTATGATGATTTCCATGATAATTCCTTTATTATTGACAATAATAAATGATGATAATTACAATGATAATGACAATAATAATGATAATAATGATAAAATCATAATTATAATGATAATCTTCATAATTTCTGCAATAATAGCAATAATTAACTCTATCCCAAAAATTTTCATACTAATAATGGCAATAGAAATAATAATAACATGATTATCATTGTCATTATAATTATTATTTCTAATATTATCATTATTGCTATTATCATTATATAAATAGTTATAATGATGAAAATAGCAATTTTGATAAGCATAATGATTATTATAACTGTAATAATGATGATAATAATATTGTTAATCATGATGATAATGACTATATTAATGATAATCATGATGATAATGACTATAATAATGATAATCATTATGATAATGACTATGATGATAATCATAAAAATGATGACAGTAATGATAATGATGATGATAATGATTATCATTCAGTCCATTTATAGTGAAATAAACACCAGAAGTAATAAAATCCCAAAAATCGAAAAACGGCAAAATCTAGCCTTTTGAGGGAAACGGCAAAAAAAGAAAAAAAAATCTTTTCGCTTTTTAATGGTAATTATGAGGATTTTAACATTAATTCAGTTAATTATGATGATTTCCATGATAATTCCTTTATTACTGACAATAATGATGATAATTATGATGATAATGACAATGATAATGACAATAATAATGATAATAATGATAAAATCATCATTATAGTGATAACCTTGATAATTACTGCAATAATAGCAATAATTAACTGTATTCCAATAATTTTCATACTAATAATGACAATAGAAATAATGATAACATCATTATCATTGTCATTATAATAATTATTATTGTCAATATTATCATTAAGATTATCAGTATTGCTATCATCATATAAATAGTTATAATGATAAAAATAGAATAATAATTAGCATAATAATTATTATAACTGCAGTCATGATGATAATGACTATAATGATAATGATAATAAAAATGATGACAGTAATGATAATATTGAGGATAATAATTATCATTAAGTCCGTTTATAATGAAATAAAGGCCAGAAGTAATAAAATCCCAAAAGTCGAAAAAATGGCAAAATCTAGGGTATTACAGCCTATTGAGAGAAACGTCAAAAAAAAAACTTTTAGCTTTTTAATGGTAATTGTGAGGAATTTAACATTAATTCAGGTACTTTTAATGATTCCCATGATAATTCCTTTATTATTGACAATAGTGATGATAATGATAATGACATTAATAATGATAAAATCATAATTATAATGATAATTTTGATAATTACTGCAATAATAGCAATAATTATCTCTATTCCAATAATTTTTATACTAATAATGGCAATAGAAATAATGATAACATCATTATCATTGTCAATATAATTATTATTATTGCATTATTATTTCTAAGATTATCATTATTGCTATTGTCATTATATAAATAGTTATGATGATAAAAATAGCAATAATAATTAGCATAATAATCATTATAACAGTAATAATGATGATATGATAATGATAATGATAATCATAATGATAATGACTATAATAATAATGATGAAAAATGATGACAGTAATGATAATAATGATAATAATTATCATTCAGTCAGTTATAATGAAATAAAGGCCAGAAGCCAAACAGCAGCAAATCTAGTGTATTACAGCCTTGTGAGAGAAACATCGAAAAAAAACCTTTTCGCTTTTTGATGGTATTTATGAGGATTTTAACATTAATTCAGGTAATTATGGTGATTTCCATGATAATTCCTTTATCATTGACAATAATGATAATCATGATGATAATCACAATGATAATGACAATAATAATAATAATAATGATAAAATCATAATTTTAAGGATAATCTTGATACTTACTGCAATTATAGCAATAATTAACTCTATTCTATTGATTTTCATACTAATAATGGCAATAGAAATAATTATAACACCATTATCATTGTCATTATAATTATTATTATTGTCATTATTATTTCTAAGATTATCGTTATTCCTATTATCCTTATATAAATAGTTATAATGATAGAAATATAATAATAATTAGCAAATTATCGAAAAATCGGAAAAATTTAGCGTATTACAGCCTTTTCAGAGAAACGTCGAAAAAACCTTTTCGCTTATTAATGGTAATTATAAGGATTTTAACATTAATTCAGGTAATTATGATGATTTCCATGATAATTCCTTTTTTATTGACAATAATGATCATTATTATGATAATGACAATGATAATGACAAAAATAATGATAATGATAAAATCATAATTATAATGATAATCTTGACAATTACTGCAGTAATAGCAATAATTAACTCTATTCCAATAATTTTTATACTAATAATGGCAATAGAAATAATTATATCATTATCATTGTCATTATAATGAATATTATTGCCATTATTATTTCTAAGATTATCATTATTGCTATTATCATAATATAAATAGTTATAATGATAAAAATAGCAATAATAGTTAGCATAAAAATCCCAAAAGTCGAAAATACGGAAAAAAGCGTATTAGCATAATAATTATTATAACTGCAATAATGATGAAAATAATAATGATAATCATGATGATAATGACTATAATGATAATGATTTTAAAAAGGATGACAGTAATATAAGAATGATGATAATATTATCATTCAGTCCATTTATAATGAAATAAAGGCCAGAAGTAATAAAATCCCAAAAGTCGAAAAGACGGGAAATATAACGTATGCCTTGTGGGAGAACGTCGAAAAAACTTTTCGCTTTTTATTGGTAATTATGAGGATTTTAACATTAATTCAGGTAATTATGATGATTTCTATGATAATTCCTTTATTATTGACAATAATGATGGTAATTATGATGATAATGATAATGACAATAATTATGATGATAATGATAATGACAATAATAATGATAGATAAAATGATAATTATAATGATAATCTTGATAATTTCTGCAATAATAGCAAAAATTAACTCTATTCCAATAATTTTCATACTAATAATGGCAATAGAAATAATAACATCATTATCATTGTCATTATAATTATTATTATTGTCATTATTATTTCTAAGATTATCATTATTGCTATTATCATTACATAAATGGTTATAATGATAAAAATAGCAATAATGATTAGAATAATAATTATTATAACTACAATAATGATGATAATAATGATAATCATGATGATAATGACAATAATGATAATAATCATAAAAATAATGACAGTAATGATAATAATGATGATAAGTATCATTCAGTTCATTTATAATGAAATAAAGGCCAGAAGTAATAAAATACCAAAAGTCGAAAAAAAGACAATATCTAACGTATTACACCCGTTTGAGAGAAACGTCGAAAAAAAAACTTTTCGCTTTTTTATTGTAATTGTGAGTATTTTAACATTAATTCAGGTAATTATGATGATTTCCATGATAATTCCTTTATTATTGACAATAATGATAATTATGATGATAATGACAATGATAATGACAATAATAATAATAATGATAAAATCATAATTATATTAATATTCTTGATAATTGCTGCAATAATAGCAATAATTAACTTTATTCCAATAATTTTCATACAATAATGGCAATAGAAATAATGATAACGTCATTACCATTGTCTATATGATTATTATTATTGTAATTATTATTTCTAAGATTATCATTATTGTTACTGTCATTAAACAAATAGTTATAATGATAAAAATAACAATAATATTTAGCATAATAATTATTATAACTGCATAATAATGATAATAATGATAATCATGATGATAATATAGATAATATAGTGATAATAATCATAAAAATGATGACAGTAATGATAATAATGATGATAATATCATGCAGTCCATTTATAATGAAATAAAGGCCAGAAGTAATAAAATCCTAAAGGTCGAAAAAAAATGGCAAAATATAGCGTATTACAGGCTGGTGACAGAAACGTCGAAAAAAAAAACTTTTCGCTTTTTAATGGTAATTATGAGGATTTTAACATTAATTCGGGTAATTATGATGATTTCCATGATAATTCCTTCATTATTGACAATAATGACATATATGATTATAATGAAAATGATGACAATAATAGTGATAATAATGATAAAATCATAATTATAATGATAATCATGATAATTATTGCAAGAATAGCAATAATTAACTCTATTACAATAGATATGGCAATAGAAAAAATAAGGACATCATCATTGCCATTATACTTATTATTATTGTCATTATTATTTCTAAGATTATCATTATTGCTATTATCATTATATAAATAGTTATATGATAAAAATAGCAATAATATTTAGCATAATAATATTATAACTGCAATGGTTAATGGTTAATGGTTAAGATAAATGTGCTAGACATCTAAGGTCATATAGCACTATAGGAAAGTATAGTAAAGAGGGATGTCAGGTGACAGTTGTTATGTGTCAACTATCTAGAATAGTGTTGAAAGGTTGAAGATGAGGGAAAAGATTATGGTGGTTTAGGTAAGGGAGTTAGATCAAGTGAAGGATATTTATGTGTCTGAGGAAGGAGAACAGGTTGTCGAGGCAGAAGCTGTGAGATTCTGTAAGGATGTCTGATATGTTGGGAGGTCGGTGAAGGGAGGATAGGTGTGGAAAAGCAGAGGTACGTGCTGTATTAAAGCGTGGACAGGACAAGAGAATGTGTGGGACTGAAAGAGGGATGTTACATAGAGGACATAGGGGCGGGTCTGAGCGTGACATCAGATAGGCATGTGTTAGGCGAGTGTGGCCAATACGTAATCGTGCGAGGGCAGTCTCCCAACGTCTGTTTTTGTGAAATGGAGCTGACCAAGAGGAGATTGATGGTTTTACGGTATGTAATTTATTGTTGTGGAGTCTTGACCAAAAAGATTGCCATCGGGTATACAAGAAAGTCTTAAAGTGGGGGTAGTAATCTGTAGCTGGAATATGTGAGAAGCGTTGTTGAGGTGATGTGGACATTGCGGCATATCGTGCAAGAGTATCTGCCTGTTCATTGCCAGGGATTCCAACATGGCTGGGTACCCAGCAAAATCTGACAGATTTGTGACGTGTGGATAGATAGAACAACCAGTTCTGGATCTTACAGACAAGGGGATTGGTCGAGTGCATTGACTTTATGAGGGTTAAAGAATTACGGGAGTCAGTAAAAATAGTAAAAGAGGAAGAGGTGGATGAATATATGCGTCTTAAGGCAAAAAGGAGTGCATATAGTTCTGTAGTAAGGACACTAGATTCAGGAGGGAGGGTGTATTTGAAAGTGCAATTTGGGAATGTTACTGCGAATCCAGCTCCTGAGATGGATTTGGAACCGTCAGTGTAAACATGAATGCTGGAGGAATGAATGGAGACATGGTCAAGGAAATGAGAGAAGGATAGAGGGGGGAATATCTGATTTTGGTGGGTCAGGGAAAACTGAGGAGCAAATACAGGGGTTAGGTATAAGCCATGGAGGAATGGAATGGACAGACAGTGGGAGAGGTCGGAGATGAGGGAAGGGGGAATGGGAGAGGAGGGTATCCATGCGTACGGGGAGAGGAGTTGGTAAACGTGGAGAAGAGGTAAAGGTATGAAGTAAGGATTGTGGAATAGTTAGTTTGGTAAGGGAAAATTGGTGAAATCGAGCATAGCATCGGAGAGAGAGAAGGGCTCGACGTCGAGAGAGGGACGGCATGCCTGATTCAGTATATAGGCTCTCAACTGGAGAGGAGCGGAAGGCGCCTAGGGCTAAGCGGAGACCGCTGTGGTGGACTGTATCAAGGTGAGCAAGAAGAGAGGTTGAGGCAGAGGAGTAGATATGGCATCCATAATCTAGAGTGGAGAGAATCAAAGTAACATGAAGATGGAGGAGAGTTTTGCGATCTGAGCCCCAGGAGATATGTGAAAGTTTGTAAGATTCGGAGGCGACGTTGAGCTTTTTCTTTGATATACAAGATATGGTCTCGCCAGGACAATTTGGAATCAAATATAACGCCTAGGAATTTGCCAGAAGACCGGTATTGGAGTGGAGCATTATATAAGAAGAGTGGGGGTTTGGGGACCGTACGTAAGCGAGAGAAAAGGATGGGGAAAGATTTAGAGGTAGAGAAGCGAAAGCCATGGTTGGTGGCCCAAGAAGTTACTGATGTTATTGCAGACTGAAGGAATTGACAGAGATCTGGTATGGATGTGCCAGATGCATAGATGGTTAAGTCATCAACATATAGTGATGCTCTGGCTCCTGGTGGTAGGACTGAGACTATGTCATTTACAGCAAGAAGGAATAAAGTGGTACTAAGCACACTTCCTTGTGGGACCTTCGAATTGAGGAAAGGATGATGAAGTGGAAGAGGCAATCTTGACCTGGAAAGTACGTTTAGAAAGGAAGGATTTAATGAAAACACCCATGTTTCCACGTAAACCTAGGGAGGACAATTGTTGGAGGATATGGTATCGCCATGTGGTGTCATATGCTTTTTCTAGATCAAAGAAAATGGCTAATACGGATTCATGGCGTGCAAATGCCGATGTAATGTATGTCTCGAAATGGGCAAGTGGGTCTGCTGTACTTCGGGCACGTCGGAAACCAAACTGGGAAGGGGAAAGGAGATTATGAGATTAGGTACCACATTAAACGGAAGTTAACCATTCGTTCTAGTAGTTTGCACAAGCAGCTAGTTAGAGCTATGGGGCGGTAATCTTGGGGTAGGGTACCTGATTTATTGGGTTTTAAGAAAGGTAGGATGAGAGCATCTCGCCAATGAGAAGGAAAATTTCCTGACGTCCATATGTGGTTGAAAATAGTTAAAAGGAAGGATAGAGAGGAAGATGGGAGGTGTCGGAGCATACGATAGTGAATACCATCAGGGCCTTCATGAGTGTTGCGGCACGACTGTAATGCAGCGTTGAGTTCAGAAGAAGAAAAAGGAGCATTATAGGACTCATCAGAGGATAGGGTGAAGGTAATAGGGGTGCGTTCCTTGATGGTTTTAATGGAAGAAAAGTGTGGGGAAAGGTGAGAGCCACTACTGACCTGGCTGAAATAGTTGCCCAGTTCATTAGCTACTTCTACAGGCTCAGAGATGAGAATATCTCGAATATGGAGGACGGGTGCAGGATGGGGGGGATGTTTGCCTGATAGTTTATGGATCCGTCGCCAAACAGCTGAAATAGATGTAGAAGATGTAATTGAGGAAACATAATTTTGCCAGCTATTTGTTTTGCTGTTTTAATTGTACGGCGAAGATGGGCAGATGCTCTTTTAAAGGAAATAAGGAAGCTGGTGAGGGGTGCCTCGTTTTGTAGCGATAGCTGTTCCAGGCTGCTCGTTTTAAGCGGAGCGCTTGGAGCAATCAGAATTCCACCATGGAACACATTTAGAAGTATAGGGTCTTGAAGTTCGAGGAATGGCTGTATAGGCAGCTCTTAGGATCGTGTTGTAAAACAATGTAGCATATCTGAAATGGACGTAAGGGGGGTGGAGGGATAGGTATAGTAGAGAGTGAAGTGAAAGTATGCCAGTCAGCTCTATCAAAGCACCAGCGTGGAGGATTAGGAAGTGGTACATATGAAGTAGGAGAAAGGAGTATTGGGAAGTGGTCACTATAGGGGAAGTGGTCTAGAACTGACCAATGGAAATCTAGATGTAAAGTAGGAGAGCATAGAGAGAGGTCAAGGCATGAAAAGGATTGTGTGCGCATGTCAAAGTGTGTGGGGCGATCTGAATTAAGAATAATTAGGTTATTTGTGAAGAGGAAGCGTTCTAGAGATCGGCCTCGGGAGTTGGTGGTAGAGTCACCCCACAGAGTGTGGCGGCAGTTGAAATCACCAACTATGAGGAAAGGTGGTTGGAGTTGGGAAATTAGAGTCTCAAAGGCAGTAAAGTCAATGGGATGGGATGGGGAGAAGTAGACTGAAATCACTGTGATCCAGCGGCGAAGAAAGATGCGAATAGCTGTGCACGGGACAGAAGTTTGTATGGGAGGTATGACATAAGGTGTTTTATGATGGATAAGTATAGACGAGACATAAAGGGAGTGTGGGGAAGAGATAAAATGGTAATTGGAATTGGAATAGGAGGGTGTGTGAGGAAAGTCTCTTGGAGGCAGATAATAGATGGATTATAAGAAGCAAGGATATGACGTAGGTCTGATCTATGAGAGCGGAAACCGCGAATATTCCAATGTAGGAGAGCTATATCCTAGTTGATTTATGAATGATAACACAAGTACGTGTTGGGGGAAGGAGCTAGGGGGTGTAAAGGAGGGATATTAGGAGGTAGGGAGTCTGGAGAAGGGCATTGTTGTGCCATGAGTGATTCTCGTGTGTATCCGGAGGGAGTGCAAAGGATAGAGGGGATGGAGGGGAGGGAGAATGTGCCTATAGTTGGGGTTGAAGGGGGTGGGTTGTGTTGGGAGGGAGTAGATGTGTGGGGGTATTAGTGTTAGGAGGATGAATATCAGAAGGATGGATAGTTGGAGTTGAAGGGGATGTGTTTCTTGGGAGGGATTAGGAGGAAAGGGTGTAGGGGTGCTGTGAGTAAGAGGGGGATGCATATCAGGAGGATGGGTATTGGGAGGATGGATTGAGGGGGTTAGGTTGTGTTGAGAGGGAGTAGGAGGAAGGGGTGTAGGGGGAATATTAGTAGGAGGGGTATGAATATCGGCAACCACTTCAAGTGTGGAAGGAGCATGAGTTATGGGATCTTGTGTCTCAAGCATATAGCTTTGAATGTCATCCATTGTTTCTGCAGTGGAGTTTGTTGGAGAGTTTTGTGAGAAGGTAATTGTTTCTGCAATGGAATTGGTTGGAGAGTTTTGTGGAATAAAGGTTTTCTTATGAGGGGGGGAAGAGGAGACTGGTGTCTCAGGAACAAAGGTATAGGTAGGTGGAGGTGATTGTGCTGTAGGGGAAGGGTTAGAACGTTTAGTCTGTCTACTGCGGGTAGTGCGGGGAGGGAGAGGGGTTGGTGTTGGGGCTGTAGTTGAGATAGGAGCTGTGGTTGAGATTGGGGTGTCTGGGTTTAGAGTGGCAAAGGAATTGGTCTGAGGGATGTAGAATGTAGAAGTGGATGGGGCTGTAGTTGGGATTGGAGTTGTGGTTGAGATTGGGGTGTCTGGGTTTAGAGTGGCAAAGGAATTGGTCTGAGGGATGTAGAATGTAGAAGTGGTTGGGGCTGTAGTTGGGATTGGAGTTGTGGTTGAGATTGGGGTGTCTGGGTTTAGAGTGGCAAAGGAATTGGTCTGAGGGATGTAGAATGTAGAAGTGGTTGGGGCTGTAGTTGGGATTGGAGCTGTGGTTGAGATTGGGGTGTCTGGGTTTAGAGTGGCAAAGGAATTGGTCTGAGGGATGTAGAATGTAGAAGGGAAAGGGGCTGAGGGAACGAAGTTACAAGAGTATGGAGTATGAGAGAAACCTTGTCAATGTGCTTCCTGTCTGGCTTCACGTAAAGTGAGACCATTTTTGTATCTGAGAGTTGCTACTTCAGATTCAAACTTGTAAGTGGGACAGCCTCTATAAAATACATTATGGGGGCCGCCGCAGTTAGCACATGTTCGTGTTTGTGCTGAGCAGTTTGATCGATTATGACCAGGTTGGGCACATATGGGGCATCGGTCTGTGGAACGGCAATGTTTGGCAGGATGTCCAAAGCGCCAACAGCTTTGACATTGACGGGGAGGGGGTTGGTATGGTCGAACAGGGAGGGATTGTCCACCAATGTTGATATGTAAGGGAAGGTCATGTGTACGGAAGGTAATTTTGGCAATGTTGATCGGATTCTTTCGTTGACCTTTAGGAGGAATGGTGTAGCAATATACTAATTTCACATCTTGGTCTTTGAGGCATCCTAATGAGTCTTCTCTACAGTCTGACCAATCTTTGGTATCGACTGGGCAGTTTGCTGGGGAGAGAGAGACAGTTCCGGTACAGGTATTAAGGGTTGGATGAGGTTCTGCAGGAATGGGGTTGCCAGAATGATCAGTTCAATTTGATAGTGCTATAGATTCAGTTTCTGATTTGACTGTTACAAGACGGGAGCGATCGCGTCTGGTATAGAAAGGGACTCTACCTACTTGTTTCTGGAGGCATTGTTGAAAGAGAAGAGTGTTGCCCGAGTAAGGAACTGTAGAAGGGATCACGAAAAATCGGTCCCATTTAGCTGGGCTAAACAGAGTATTTAAGATATCTGTAGGGTTGGTGGTGGTGGATGGTCGGGGATGTGTGGAAGAGGGAGTATTAATAGTAATAAGGGAGGATTGGTTGCTTGATGAAGGTTGTGGGGGGTAGAGTTGATGAATTTGAGGAAGTTGGGTGGGTAGGAATGTCCTCTGGAGATTGATTCTCTGCTTGGGTGGGTAATGCATTAGTAGGCATTGAGGAGTGGGTAGTAGTTTCAGTGTTCGGAGCCGTGGTCAAAGGAGAGCCCGGGGTTGGGGCTATTTGATAAAGGGGCTAGCCTCATTGCCTCTAATAAAGGGATTACATTTTCATTACTGGTCATGGGGAACCTGGATTATATAAAAGGCATCAACTGGTCCACCTCCATCGCTAGTGAAAGGTAAGGGCTAGACTAGTCAGGAGTACCTGCCCATAGTTCCCGCAGGCCGTTCAGGACTGGCACAAGGTCAGCCTTTCATCCTCTCAGCACGGCTCTCACACCTTAGGAAGTAGATAGTAGAAGGGGATGGAGAAGGGATGGAAACAGAAAGCTGGAGGGGGAAAAGACCATGCAAAATTAATTGAGTCGAGGGCTGAGGCCCTAGGCAGGGGAGATCCCTGCATTGGGTCTCAGTCTCCGTCTCCTAAGCCCCCCCCACGACAACAACGGGAAAGGGACTGGGGGGGACCAGAGATGGTATTCACGATAGGTCTATGACTTTTCTTTGCGATTTTCTCTCCGATTT
>NW_020872608.1:364854-367354 GCF_003789085.1 Penaeus vannamei
CACTCCAATCAATGAGCGTATAATGGTAATGAGACTGAAGCTGTCTTTTGGCTTCACGTCTCTTATTGCTGTGTATGCTCCTACCGATGTTTGTAAACTTGAAGTGAAAAAGATGTTCTATGCCAAACTTGCATCTGTGGCAGATAGTTGTCCCCGGCGAGATATTCGTATTATTCTGGGTGACTTCAGTGTGGTATCTGGCTGCAATCGAGCAGGCTATGGGATGTCAGCCGGTCCTCATGGTTCGGGAGTTAATACCGGGAGCGAGAATTCCCTCCTTTTCCGGGATTTTGCTAGATCCCAGAAATTGAGGATTTCTGGCACCTGGTACCAGCATCCAGACCCACATCGTTGGACATGGTACAGCGATGTGGGTAATGCAGCCAAGGAGATCGACCACATTCTCGTTAGCACTCGTTGGAGGATCCTCCAGAACTGCAGGTTGTATAGGAGTGCTGAGGGGAACGAGATTTGCACCGTTCTCAGGTGCGCAGAACTCGGTCTCTGTTAAGAAGGGACAAAGAACAGTTTATTAGGAATCTTGCTGAGGAGGTCGAAGGCCATTTCTTAGTAAATGACCTTCCTGCATACCAAGCCCTGAGAAAACTGAACTCCAAGCCCTCTTCACAGGTAACTGCAGTTTGCTTAGTGGGTGGCCAGATCGTCTCAGATCCTGTTGCGGTTAGGGAGCGTTGGGCTGAGTACTTTGAGCAGTTGTATCAGGTTGACCCTCCAACAGTTAACTGGGATGTGGGTAGTGCCGTGATTCCGCTGCCGGACCCACTCATTAGCGAGGACCCTACCTCCCTAGCTGAGGTTAGGGAGGCGATCTCCAAGCTGAAGAGTGGTAAAGCAGCGGGTATTTGCGGCATCCCAGCTGAACTGTTAAAGGCTGGTGGTGAACCTATGGCACGGGGATTGCATGCTGTCCTGGCTGCCATTTGGCAGTCCTGTACCGTTCCCTCTGACCTGTTGAGGGGTGTGGTCATCCCTCTCTGGAAGGGGAAGGGCGACCGATGGGATTGCAGCAATCACCGCGGCATCACACTGCTCAGTGTACCAGGCAAGGTTCTTGCCCGCATCCTTCTGAGGCTTATTAGAGACCATCTACTAAGGCTTCAGAGGCCAGAGCAATCCGGATTCACTCCTGGTAAGTCCACAATAGACCGTATCCTTGCGCTTCGAGTCATTGTAGAGCCAGATCGTGATTTCGGTCGTGGGTTGCTTGCAGCCTACATCGACCTTAAGAAGGCATTCGATACGGTGCATCGGGAATCACTCTGGGAGATCCTGAGACTGAGAGGAATTCCAACAAAGGATTATTGAACTAATAGCAAACCTATATACTGGTACTGAAAGTGCTGTAAAGTGTGGTGGGGCCTGTCGAGCAGTTCAGGAGTGAGGCAAGGCTGTGTTCTTGCACCAACCCTTTTCAACACTTGCATGGACTGGATACTAGGCAGAGCTACTGTTCAAAGTCATTGTGGAGCAACACTGGGTAATATTAAGGTTACAGACCTTGACTTTGCCGATGATGTTGCGATTCTATCTGTCTTTGGAAACCTTAGTGGTGGCCCTCGATGCATTTAGTAATGAAGCGAAGCCCTTGGGCCTAGAGGTCTCCTGGACCAAGACTAAGATCCAGGACTTTGGGGACTTGCTAGGAGAACCTGTTCAGTCGGTACGTGCTTGCGGCGAGGACATTGAAGTCACAGAGAGCTTTACATACCTTGGTAGTGCAGTTCATAACTCTGGGCTGTCAGACCAGGAAATCAGCAGACGGATTGGCCTGGCAGCATGAACTCTCTCAACAAGAGTATTTGGAGATGCCGGTACCTGTGCAGAAGGACCAAGCTACAGGTTTTCAGGGCCATGGTAATGCCAGTTTTGCTGTACGGTAGTGAAACCTGGACATTATCCAGTGCACTGGAGTCTCGTCTTGATGCCTTTTGTAATAGGTCCTTGCGCCGGATCATGGGGTACTGTTGGCGGGACCATGTGTCCAACCAACGGCTGCACCGTGAGACTGGCACAGGACCTGTTACCTGCACAATCCGGGATCGCCAACTCAGGCTAAATGGCCACCTGGCTCGCTTTCCACAGGCTGATCCTGCTCATCAGGTTGTCTCTGTAAGAGACAACCCTGGGTGGAGGAGGCCTGTGGCACGACCCAGGAGGTCGTGGCTTGGGCAGATCGATCAAACCTGTCGGGAAGAGTTCGAGATGGGCGGAGTCCCTGCCTGGGGACTTGCCATGAGGGATCCCAAAAGGTGGAAGCAGGAGGTGGACGCGGTTATGCGCCCCCGTCGGCGGTAGCTCCGGATGATGATGATGATATGTGTGTGTGTGTGTGTGTGTATGTGCGTATGTATGTATGTCTGTGAGTGTGTGTAAAAGACGTATTGAAGGAGAATGAATATCTTCACAGCACAAGAGATGCATCTAAGTGGTTTCGAATATATGCATATCTGACGAAAATTCTTTGTAATGTGAAAATGTT
>NW_020872608.1:410865-413365 GCF_003789085.1 Penaeus vannamei
ACAATACAAGAGGTGTATTTAACCGGTTTCGATTATATCTTCGTCAGATCTAGATGTATTTCTAACGAAGATATAATCGAAACCGGTTAAATACATCTCTTGTATTGTGAAGATATTCGTTCTCATTCATACCTTTCCACATTTGTCAACATGAATACGGTTAATGTTTCATGGCGTGATGTCATACTTGGTAGCGTCTTTTATCAATATGGAAAACGAACAACGCCTCGACCAGTGCATACACCATAGAATATAAGTTATTGATCTGTATGATGATTGTGGATGCGTATAATTGATAAAACGTAGAATTGAAAATCATTAAAGGTAAGTAAATTGGATAAAAAAAAAAACAAGCAACAACAAAAAACTTAAAACAAATGAAGCAGATTAGATAAATATGCTATGCTTTATCAGTTATATTAATTCATTAAAGTAAATCATTTCAGACTCATCTTAAAAAGCCAACCCATTGAAATAAGATCAATGAATGTCTTAAAAAAGATTCGCTCCATCACTCATATTATTTCTATTGTAAGTTCATTTGTTGATCATTTACATCACCATTTATTCATAACATGATTATCGTTTGTATTATTTTTTTCATTTCTCCCGATTTAATAAATTTGTCTTCACTTTCACAATCGGGAAACGAAACAAAAGGCGAAACTTAACGATATTATTAAAACAAAAACCGTTCACACATAAAAAAATAAAATAAAACCTCCGAAAAATAAAAAGCAAAAGAGAAATACACGTAATAAGGAGCAATCTTGAACAAAGCCAATCAAACTAGACCTTTTATAACTGCAGACTCACTGTAAAATCTATATAAAAAAGCTTAAAACAAAAAATCACAAACAAAACGAACAAAGCTTAAGAAAAAACGGCGGTCATATGAAGGGCAAATCACCATAGCTTCCCGGTTGACCACGCCTTATTTTTGCAAACAAGGTCATACGCCAGGAGATGTTCGCGCTTCTAGATTCCTTTCCTTGTTTTGATTGGCGTCTGCCTCTTAGATTGCTTCTTGAAAAATACAAAAATATCAAAAGATTGCCGTTATATGAAGATAAAAAAAAATTAATTGAAGGAAAATACAAATTATTATATAAATTAAAAGAAAGGAACATATACATCAATCTAAATAAACGATAAAACTATTTTCCTTGGGCTAGCTGGGGGGTTTGGTGCCAAATGCCCGTTGAAGATTTTCCCTCAACCTTGCCCGTCGCCATCTTGGGCGCCATCTTGAAAATAAGCGTATCTACGAGGGCGACCTCTTGACGTTATCCTTCGGAGGCCTCGAGCGGAACATCGGATCATCGTCATTTCGCAATAATGAGCCATATCTCCTCGAAAAGCTAAAAATGTCCAGGGCGTCTCGATCATCCTTCTGTAATGCCTCCGTCAGGTACTCACTTACACAGCGCCTTCGCCAGTGTCTCCGTCAGCATCATCGCGCCCTGGTCCAAACTTGTTATTTTGTCAAGAGGACTTTTAAAAGGGTTCAAGATAATGCTGAGTGGATGAGGACCGTCGAAAGAGGCAGTAGGATCCGCACCTCAATACAATACAAGTAAATGGATGGGGATTCACACACCTTTACGCATACACAGTTTATACACACATATTTTAGCTGTAAATACGTATGTAAATACGCGTGCAACTTTGAACGTTCACGCTGATACGCTGATTCATGTCTGGATGGATATAAAGAATAAGCTCACATAACAGGACTTCTGGACCAATTTCCCTACACGTAATACACATACTCACACTGTCCTTTACACATACACAGAGAAGATACATACACACACATTAATGTTAGTTATCTGTGCCCCTAATGTTGACTCGTGAACATCGACAACATCATCCCCCCTTCGTTCATCAATGTGTGTTTAATTCATTCAAAAGGATTTTGTGTTTATTTTTCATCAGTGTGGGAGAATAGGTACACAACAATGATATTTTTTATGTATTCCGTATAACTAAATTTTGAAAAGAGGATTGTTTATGCATGTCTTTGTTATGTAAATGTGAAGGTAATCGAACCAGGAAGAAATTGATGTTGTCTTCTTTATTTTTTGTTACATTTTTATATATCATTCTCTCTGACACACACAATAGCTGAGGCTGAATATACTTTTGTGAGTGTAATGTTTGGACGAACTTTGAGATAACAAATAGTCGCCTCAGGTTACACAAGTTGAAACAGTTATAGTAACGAAATAAAAATGAGTATTCTATGAAATTCAAGCCTTCTAATTTTGATTACTAACATTTTTTTCATACACACCCATACCCAAACACACACACACACACACACACACACACACACACACACACACACACACACACACACACACACATGCACACACATACACAAACACATCATAAATATAAATTTCGCTTCCTCTCATATTACGAAGCTCACAGACACGCCCACAAACACCCACACACGAACACTACGGCACGGGACACACAAACGCACCAACCACGG
>NW_020872608.1:425865-433365 GCF_003789085.1 Penaeus vannamei
ATATATATATATATATATATATATATATATATATATGTATATATGCACAGATATACATACATTAATGTATTAATAAATTGAGTTCATCATAAATACAGAAAAAAAAAAAAAAAAAAGGTAGTTATTCACACTGAATATAACTCGTTAATTAAACTATTCTGATATGGCATATCAATTTGAGACTGACTGCACATGAAAAAAAATTGCACCTCTCATTATTAAATAATTTCCCGTCTTTGTGCTTTCAATCATAAATATATTCCGACATCCAAGCTAATACATTTCGTCACTTGCAATTAAAGCACTAAAATATTGAAAGATACGTAGCAGATATGTGTAAAAATTCATATGAATCAAAGAAAGAATTAATACACAACCGACCAACTGATATGACACGGCACCAGAACTCAGGCATGCAAGAAATTCCGAAATTCTGTAATGATGAATGAACCTGTTTAAAATATAAGCTAGAGTGTATGCAGTATTAAGCGGAAGTGCGCAAATATGCAAATCCGTCTATGTACGTGCGATGAGAATGAAGCCCAACTCTGAATCTTGGACTTTCAAATAACAACGAAAAAGTGAAATAAAACATTCAAATGAATAAGATTCGAATACAAACCCACAGTTAGTCATGTATGTGTGTGTGTTGTGTGTGTGTTTGATTATGCGCGATTGTGTGTGTTTGTGTGTATGTGTGTGTGTGTGTGTGTGTGTGTGTGTGTGTGTGATGTGTGTGATTATGTGTGTGTGTGTTGTGTATGTGTGTGTGATTATGCGCGATTGTGTGTGTGTACGTGTAAATGTGTCTGTGTGTGTGTGTGTGAACATATTCATCGTTCAAGCAAAGGTACGCGAGCATCTTCGTCGTCTCAGCATTTTAGTTGTTCAGCGGTACTCAGCTTAAGAGCAATGTGCTTTCGAAAACCAAACCCAAATAATTATTCAGTCGCAATTGCTAGCTACCTTTTAGTAAAGAATGTTGGGTAGGCCTTAAAAAATCTTCAAACATTTTTACTTCATTTAGGTTCAGCCTTGTTCTAATCTGTACGTTATATTTTGTCTTTAACCAGCAATTTTTTTTTTGGTTCAACAAACCATTTAATGATTATAATGATGGTTATGAGGACATAAACAACAAAACATCAACGATAATAATAATGAAAATGATATTAATAATGATAATGATAATAATAATATTCAATATGCTGTAGTAACAATAATAATAATATCAATAATGGTAATAACAATAATAATGAATATAATAATAATGATAATATAATATAATATAATAATATAATATATAATAATAATAATGATAATAATAATAATAATAATAATAATAACAATAGTAATAATGATAATAATGATGATGATGAGGATGATGATAATAACAATAATAATAATAATAATAATAATAATGATAATAACAACAACAACAATAATAATGATAAAAATGATAATGATAATAATAATGCTGTTAATAATGATGATGATGATGATAATAATAATGATGATAAGAATAATAGTAACGATAATAATAATAACAGTAATAAAAATAATGACAACAACATCAACATATTGATAATTATGATACAATAATAAAAATAATAATGATAGAAATAATAAAAGTGATAATAAAAAGAACAGTAATAAGAATGACAAAAATGATAATAATAACAATGATAATAGTAATAATAATAACATCAACAATATAATAATAATAACATCAATAAAATATAATAATAACACCAATGAAATTACTACTAATAAAAATAACTAGAAGCATTCAGAGAGCGCATACCCCCGCCAAGGCAATAAGGCCACTGATGTAATAAAATACTCACATTAAAAAAATACATTAAAATCACGTTTCTCAAGGACTCAGTCGACTTCCGTAAACATAAATATAATTTAATTGAATCTTTGTTAGGCTCAGACACACCTCTGGTAAAATAAGAAGTTTTCTGTTCATAACTTTTTGTGTTGCATTTGCAATAGGGATAACTCATGCAATCAAAAAAAGAAGAAGAAGAAAAAAAAATCTGGATCCGCATCATCTCAGAAAATCTAGTCATGATGTTTAGCGTTATCCGCCAGCAAACGAACACACGGACAAACACACAAACAAACACACAAACAAACAAACTAACTAACCACCGCGACTAAACGCATAACTTCCTTGGCAGAGGTAATAATGATAATAATAATGATAATAAAAACAATAATGATGATTATAAAGATAATAACAAGAATAACAATGATGAAGTTAATAACAATAATAATTATCCTCATAATGATAATAATAATGATAAAGATAACAATCATAATAATGGTGATGATAATGATGATATCAATAACAATGATGATAATGATAGTGATGATGATGCTATTAATCATGGTGATGACTGGAATAATTAGTTATCATTATCATTGCTATTTTTTCTCTTACTCTTATTACAGTCATCACCATCATCATCATCATCATTATTACCTTCGCCAAGGAGTTTATGCTTTCGGTAGTGTTCGTTATTTAGTTTGTTTGTTGGTTGGTTAGCAGGATAACTAAAAAAAAAAAAAAAACATCAACATATATTTTCAATGATTTTTTAAAACTAGAGTTGTGTATTAGCCCAACTTAGATTCCATTAAATTTTGGTGGTGATAAGGATCATGAACCGGATCCAGGGATTTTTAAAATGATTGCATCAGTTACCCCTTGACAATAGGAGCAATTATTATTATCATTATCATTACCGTTATTACCTCTGCCAAGGAAGTTATGTTTACCCACGTCGCCAGTTTATTTGAGAAAGATTTTAATGTAATTCTTTAAGTCTGAATTTTTATATTACGTCAGTGACCCTATTGTCTTGGCGGATGTATGCGCAAACTGAATGCTTTTAGTTATTATTGCTATTATTATCATTATCTTTGTTTTTAATCTCCTTATTCTCATTTGTATCAGTATCATAATCATTATAATTTATATTACCATTGCAATGTGAAATAGCGATGATAATGATAATCATAATAATAGTAATAATAATAATTACTATAAAAAATGATAATAACGTTAATCACAATAATAACACTACCAATAATGATGCTTAATGATAATGAAGATGATATGTGGAAATCATTCGTACTGATAAAATGGCAAAAAGAAAAGAAAAGAAAAATCACAATGCCCTGAATATACAAATAGTTTAAGTATTATTATATTCGCGAGTTTTGACAGTACCAAAAATAGTAGTAATAATGCCAAAATGATGATTGCCAAATAAAGATAATAATACAGAAAATAGTATTCTACGATAATGATACCTAGATGATGCTGACGACGGCTGTACGGTTAACAGGCATGACCCAACTTAGATTCCATTAAATTTTGGTCATGAACCGGATCCAGGGATTTTTAAAATGATTGCATCAGTTAGTAGGAGCAATTACATTATCCTTACCGTTATTACCTCTGCCAAGGAAGTTATGTTTACCACGTCGCCAGTTTATTTGAGAAAGATTTTAATGTAATTCTTTAAGTCTGAATTTTATATTACGTCAGTGACCCTATTGCCTTGGCGGATGTATGCGCAAACTGAATGCTTTTAGTTATTATTGCTATTATTATCATTATCTTTGTTTTTAATCTCCTTATTCTCATTTGTATCAGTATCATAATCATTATCATTTACCATTGCAATGTGAAATAGCGATGATAATGATTAATAATAGTAATAATAATAATTACTATAAAAAATGATAATAACGTTAATCACAATAATAACACTACCAATAATGATGCTTAATGATAATGAAGATGATAATGAATGGAAAATCATTCGTACTGATAAAATGGCAAAAAGAAAAGAAAAGAAAAACATGCGTTTAAGTATTATTATATTCGCGAGTTTTGACAGTACCCCAAAATATGATTGCCAAATAAAGATAATAATACAGAAAATACTATTCTACGATAATGATACCTAGATGATGCTGACGACGGCTGTAACGGTTACCACAGGCATTCAATTTTCCACTCTATGGTCAATTTGAGAATGTTTAGAACTTTAATCTTCCTTTGCACAGAGCGGCGCCCCTAAGAACTGGATTTCTGTTTGTTCATAGGGACGGAATTTCGCGTTAATGCTGCCATTTTCACTCGCACATTAATTTAATGGCGCTAATGCGGAGGTGTGTAATTATCCTCGCTGCGAGTCCATTTCGCCAAATATGGCTAACGATAAAGAAGAAATTGCGGTATGAACTGGTTTTCACTAGACGTGGGGAATAATATATGTATATTTACGCGTACGCACAAACACACACACACATACGCACACACACGCACGCACAGACACAGATATATATGCATATATATACACATATATATGTCTATATATATATATATATATATATATATATATATATATATATATTATATATATATATATATATATATATATAATATATATATATATAATATATATACATATATATATATATATATATATATATATATATATATATATATATATATATATATATTATATATATATATATATATATATATATATATATATATATATATATATATATATATATATATATATATATATATATATATATACATATATATATATATATATTATATTATATATATATAATATATATATATATATATATATATATATATATATATATATATATATATATATATATGTATTATGTATGTATGTATGTATGTATATATATATTTATGTACATCTATCTATCTATCTATCTGTTTTCATATATTCATGTATGTATATATATGTACATGTGTGTGTGTATGTGTGTGTATGTATTTATTCATGTATGCACACACACACACACACACACACACACACACACACACACACACACACACACACACACACACACACACACACACACACACACACACACTACACACACACACACACACACACACACACTCATACACATACATACATATATATATATATGCATCTATCTGTCTATCTCTCTCTCTCTCTCTCTCTCTCTCTCTCTCTCTCCTCTCTCTCTCTCTCTCTCTTTCTCTCTCTCTCTCTGTCTCTGTCTCTGTCTCTGTCTCTCTCTCTCTCTCTCTCTCTCTCTCTCTCTCTCTCTCTCTCCTCTCTCTCTCTCTCTCTCTCTATATATATATATATATATATATATATATATATATAATATATATATATATATATACATATGTACAATATATACATATATAATGGACGAATATCTTTAGATGCTTGTATGTAAAAAAGAAAGAAAGAAAGAAAAAAAAAAAAACAAAAAAAAAAAACACTTGACTCAAACACTGAAGCGAGTGCGACGACGCCCGAAAAAAACGGAAGTTTGCCATCGCCGTTAAATGAAGGGGATTCCCCGGCGATGTGGGCGGATAAAACGAAGTCTCCGGATTTCGTGAAGGATTTCGCTTTAATGGCGAGCTGCACTTTAGAGGATATGCAAAAGATAAGAAAAAAAGAAGAAATATTATGATAAGAAGAAAAAACGAGGGCGGGAGAGGGGAAGGATGATGATAAAAAAAGGTGGAAGAATGAGGAGAAAGTGTGGGAGAGGAAGGAGAAATAAAAAGAGAGAGAGAAAAAAGTAAGACGAAGAAGAAAGAGAATAATAATAAGAAAAGAAGGGGGACAAGCAGAGGGAGATGGAAAAGGAAAAACAAAGAAAATGCAAAAGGAGAAGCAGAAGGAAGAGAAGGAGGAAAAAAGATAAAGCAAGAGAAGTTAATAAAAAAACAACAAAAAAAAAATAGCAAGGAAATCATGATAATAGAGAAGTAAAGAAACAACAACAACAAAAAAAGATGAATAAGAATAAGAAGGCAAAGAAGAAGAAGAAGAAAGGAGCGAGGGAAGGAAAAGAATGGAGAATAAGAATGAGAAAACAATAATAAGGAGGAGAAAAGGAAGACACGAATGAAAATGATAATAAACATGAGGAGGCAATTAAGAATGAAAATAAGAATAGAGACAAGAACACTGTGTGACATAGAGGGAAGAATAAGAATAATGAAAGACTAAATAAAACTGAGAAAAAATAAGAAATAAGAGAAGAAAGGCGACGAAGGAAAAGTAGAACAAGAAACTGAATATTGATTAAGAATATAAGAGAAAATGAGAATGAAGATGATAATAACAAAAATGATAATAATAATAATGATAAGGCAGCTAAACCTAGAATGAGAAAATGTAAAATAAGGAGAATGATAATAGTAATAAGAATAATGAAAAGAAGAATAAGGAGGAAGAGGAGGAGGAAGAGGAAGAGGAGGAGGAGGAGAAAGAAGAGGAGGAGGAAGAGGAAGAGGAGGAGAAAGAAGACGAGGAAGAAGAAGAGGAGGAGGAGCAAGAGGAAGAAGAGGAAGAGGAGGATGAAGAGAAGGAGAAGGAGGAGGAGGAGGGAAGGGAGCAGGAAGAGGAGGAAGGAAGGGAGGAAGGGAGAGGAAGGAAGAGGAAGAATGAAAATAATAAACAAGATAAAAGAAGCAGATAGATAGGACAGGAAGAAGAAGAATAAAGATAATGACAATGAGATATGATGAATGAGAATAAAATGAGAATGATTATTATGATTAGGATCATTATAGTCATTATCATTATTGTTATTTTCATTAACATTGTTGTGATTACTAGTATTATCATTTTTATTATTGTTATTGTCATTATCATTATCATTACTACTTTTGCATATTCATTATTATTTTATTGATCTTTATTGTTATCATCATCATTATTTTTATCATTATCATTATTATATTTAGGATTACTATAATCTTTATCATTATTGTTATTTTCATTAGTATTGTGATTACTCTTGTTCTTGTTTTTATTACCCTTATTTTTTTCTATTATTACTATCATCATTACATTTATTACTATTATTATCATTACTATTAGCAGTAGTAGTCGTAGTAATATCAGTATTAGTATTATCATCCTTTTCCTTATTAGTCTTATTATCATCAATATTTAATTACTTTCATTATTATTATCATTATTATCATTATTGTCTTTATTGGTGTATACATATATTATCATTACTATTATCATTATACTTATTATCATTATCATTAATCATTATTATCATAATGATCATTATTAATACCACCATTATTATCAGTAGAATAACACTAATAATAATTACTATTATCATAATAATGATAATGATAATGATAATTATTATTATCACTGGTTGGTGTAATTGATATAATGATAATGATAATAACAAACAGGAACAATAATAACAGTCATGATAATGATAATAGTAATAATGATATTGATAATGATAGTGTTAATGATAATGATAATGATAATAGTAATACTAATACTAATAGTAATGATGATGGTACTAATGAATATAGTAATAATAATAATAAAGATGATAAAAATAATGATAAAAATCATGAGAAAATAATTAATAAAAATTATGATAATTATGATAATG
>NW_020872608.1:453365-460865 GCF_003789085.1 Penaeus vannamei
CCCGAGGCTCTCCTGCGCCGACCACGACCCTAGACGACAGCCACGGAAGGTCGAACTGTCGGAAAAGAGGAGTAGTTTGCGTTGGGTCATTCTGAAGTGAATTACTCTGAGCTAGGTCACTTCTTTTGGTCATTCCAAGTAATGTCAGGAGCAGATGATATTGCTTCCGACCCATAAAGGAATGTCCATACTATACAGTCATCATTAATATTCTTGTAGTCATCGATACCTACCTATCATACTGGAAACACAGTATCATAACACCTTTTTTACATACAAGGAGATGCAGATATGATAAATGACAATTGTGATGTTTAAGGTACTCGAGAAAGTAGTCACAAACCAATAAACATCTTTTTGGAAGTCAATAACCTTTTATTTAAACAACTTCAGAGTTAAGTCAATGCATCTAATGTTTGAAAAGCATTCTTCTCAATGGAAGTGGGAGTACACCTTTAGCGTTACACTTTTTCTTGCTTTGTGGGGTTGGCGATGGTCGTGGTCATCTGAACAGTTCCATGGTTTGAAAGTTATCTAAAATGCACACACACACACACACACACACACACACACACACACACACACACACACACACACACACACACACACACACACACACACACACACACTGCGCGCATACACTCACACAATCACACACACACACACACATGTGAATATATATCTGTGTGAGTGTGTTTGTTTGAGTGTGTTATATGATATATTTATCTATATGTTATATGTATATATATATACATATATATATATACATATATATATTATATACTATTTATTTATGTGTGTGTGTGTGTATTCATATATTACTTTTATGAATGTGCAGTACTAATTTTTTTTAACACTACATATCATAACAACATTATACATAAGAAGAGGCGAGAGAGAAACAGAAGAGAGAGAGAGAGAGAGAGAGAGAGAGAGAGAGAGAGAGAGAGAGAGAGAGAGAGAGAGAGAGAGAGAGAGAGAGAGAGAGAGAGAGAGAGAGAGAGAGAGAGAGAGAGAGAGAGAGAGAGAGAGAGAGAGATTAGATACAGAAAAAAATATGTATACAATAATGATCCAGGATATTATGCCTGAAAGCTTTCCATTACTCCAGCATCACCGCGACGTGTTAGCATATCTTTCATGTTGAATACATCAGAATATATCCATGCGGAATAAGGAAAGTATACCCCATACGTTTCTACAGAGGTGAAGGCTCTTTATGTACAGTACTAAAACGTGTATCTGTTCTGCTTCCTCTTTTCTTCTCTTCTTTTACTATTTATTTTATTTTCTATTTTTTTTTTTTTTTTTCTCTCCTTTTTTCGGGTAGTGTTCTTGTTATTCTTGCTTCACTATCGTCACCGTGAAAATGACGAGCATCGTTCTGATTAGAATTACTTTGATAAATATCATATTTTTCATTTTAATAATATTATCTCATATTGTTATCATATTGCTATCATTAGCATTACAGTCATTACAACTACTATTACAATTATCACTCTTATAGATATTATCATTGCTGTTATTGTTGATACAATCATAATTATCCTAATCAATATTATAGATTTTATTATTGTTATTACTATCATCATTCTCATGTAATATATGAATAATATGATAACAATATAATAATGATGATATCGATAATACTAATAATGATATAATGATATAATAATAATGATAATAATAATAGTGGTTATATAATATATATATGTATATATTATATACACATTTATATATTTCTTTGTTTCTTTATATGTATACATTATAAGCATATAAGCATATGGTTACATCTCTGCACACACACTGAGCACACATATAATATGGATGTTTGACCACGCAAAGCAAAGTAAATGCTACACTCCAAAGAAATGTTTAAATACGTATTATAATTATTTGTAAGGCATATTCATATAGCTAATTTCAGCGTCAAAACTAACATTGTAAATTAAAAGAATTTTCTGAGGTATCTATGAATAGCTAAGTTACTTGAATTACTTCAATCTAATGTGGGGAGGAAGTCACAGGAATGAGGTGGAGTCTTCTGCAGAAGGACCTCGACTCGCTTTTGTCTAAGTCTGTTGCAATGCTGGGAATTTAAAACCTTGATTTGATCCAGAAGTGAAGGTTGTGAGGCTTCCTAAGTGGATATAGAAACTGTTGAAGCCATAGGTATTGCATTGTTGTAGTGGAGCAATTTAGAAGGATCCCGGCTCTCATTCGGTAAAGGTTGGGGAAAATTCATGGCGAGAGCAGCACAGCCATGATTTCCCACAACTCAATGTCTGTGGATGTGTGTGTGTGTGTGTGTGTGTGTGTGTGTGTGTGTGTGTGTGTGTGTGTGTGTGTGTGTGTGTGTGTGTGTGTGTGTACACGAACAAAGCCAAAATATTATATTACACCACTATTGTATGTAATATATAGATATATAATGTATGTATATATACGTTTATATAAATATATATCCATATATATAACATTTATCTTCCTTTTTTTTCTTTTTTCCCTTTTTGTAAGGGATTGTACAGCAATGGGATTAATCGATGGTAACATTTCCGATTGTGCCAAGGAGTGATTTTGGAATGGAACAATTTACCAAAGTAAAGTGCAAAGGTGAAATAAGGTGAAACTTAAAAGGGAAGGATTGATAGCTTATTCGTCCAAAAAAGGTGTACTCAGTTAATGGAACAAATATGTTATTTTTTCGGTAAAATGATTAATTAAATAAACATCGTTATTGCTTGACAATCATGGTTGGTAATTGACTTAATAATATGTAAATGTAACTCTATAAGAAGTAAATTTACAGAGCTCATTTGTCGGAATTGGAAAGATACCAGAGAGGTTGTAAAAGGCTAAGGGATTGAGGCCTAAATACATGGGACTGGTTTGGTAGCGGTAGTTGTTAAGGGCTTGACTCGTTATTGTTAAAGAGTACCACACAAGTAAATAAACACCCGATACGCGAGACTGGGAACAATGCTTAACGGTCACAGCGGCAGGTTATAGGCCTATTTTGTAGCATCCCCGAAACCCCAAACAGTTTGATACACTTTGATATATGTTTGTTATTTAAGTGCACATTATTGTAGCCTACTCAAACATCTTTTCATTTTGTGTCAAAGTGTTTGCTGCTGGAACCGGTTTGATACACTCCGGCCAGCCAATCAAAGCGTGATATTTTCCAGATATATTTCACACAGGCTCAGATAGTAATTCATATTTTCCTTAATTATGAATCACAAGTTTATTGATACAAAATTCTATTCTAAAGGTGCATAAAAAGTTTCTGTGTCTTTTTTAGCAGTACATCAACTACATGTTTATTCGGTATAGGTAAAATTTGAAATCAATTTTAAGTCGCTGGAACATGGTAAGAATTTTCAACGAGTCCGAATCATATGACATAGTATTGACTTCGGTCGGATTAATGTCTTCAAAATCATTCTGTACCAATATTATACAAACTTGCAGGCAAAAAAATATCAGAATAGACTGTGTATTTTGATCTGCTGATATGATGTAATAAATAAGACGAGTAAATACCTCTAATATTGGTATTAACTAGTTATCTGATTTGACGACAGAACTCACTCTCGATGGATATGATAAGATGCAAAACCTTAATTTCCACTTTTCATATAAAGAATAATGTATATAGTAAAAAATTTTGCTTACTGTACCACCCGTTCGATTGACGTTTCTGAAATTATGATAAATAACTTTTTTTTTTTTTTAAACTTCGAATGTCAGTGTAAACTTTGATGATAATCGTGTTTTGTAGCGACCAGGATGCATCAAACATTTATCAAAGTGTTTGGAGTTCCGGGATGCTATAAAAAACTTAACTCTCTGTGTGTCCTAATGAGACATGTCCTTTTATGCGGTGGCTCCAGAAAATGTTTGTTTCCAGTCAGGACAGAAACCGAGCTTGGCTTGGTTTAATTCTAGAACATGTGGGCAGTATGGAGTCCACATGGAAACTATGCGGCTTGGCAGAGATGACTTTTCAGTATGCTTATATGCACACCATAAGGGGTGGGTGCCTCGATCCTGTATTGCTATATTGTATTTATTTAAAGGATTGGTTCTGATTTGTGATTAGTTGGAAAGGGGAGGGTGTAGCGATTTTAGTTGATTTAGTAAAAATATTCCTGCTATTTATCATTGCTATTATAAAAGAAGCAATTACAATATTCCACCTGTTTATCTTTACATGATTAATGTTGCATGGTTCATCGGCACACCCAACAAAGAAGTAAATTCATCATTACTAAGGTCACTAAGGCATGTTACTCACATTAAATTTAAAGTAAATGAATTTGGAGGGTTTTCTCGGGATTTCCTTAAAACCAAAGGACATGTGGAATGGAAGACTAAAAAGAAAAGTGTAATTGGTTTGACGTTTCCCAGATACATTTGCAGCCAAAACTTTGAGAAAAATTATCATTGTGTTCAAATTGATCTGGATAAAATAACTTTACCATTACTTGTGTTAAAATTGATCTGAATATATATGTATGCATATATAATACATACATACATACATATATATATATATATATATATATATATATATATATATATATGTATATATGTATGTATATATATAATAAATAAATAAATATATATATATACACACACACTCACATATATATATATATATATATATTATATATATATACATATATATATATATATATATATATATATATATATATATATATATATATATATATATATATATATATATATGTATGTATGTATGTATTCATACACATTAAAAGAATTGGATATATACATGTGTACATATATGTATATATATGCATATGTATATGTATATACAAATATATTTATATACATATATATACATACATATATGTATGTATATATAAATAAATAAATAAATAAAATATTATATATATACACACACACTCATATATATATATATATATATATATATATATATATATATATATATATATATATATATGTGTGTGTGTGTGTGTGTGTGTGTGTGTGTGTGTGTGTGTGTGTGTATGTATGTATTCATACACATTAAAAGAATTGGATATATACATGTGTACATATATGTTTATATATGCATATGTATATGTATATACAAATATATTTATATACATATATATACATACATACACATATATATGCATACATATATGTATGTATATACACATATACAAATTTACGTATAAATATGTATATATACACATATCTATGTTTATCTATCTATCTATATATAAGCATATGTATACACACACACACAAGTGATACTACTCATAATATCTCCATGGTAAATTCAAGCATGTTAGTTAATTCAAAGGGACACTCTTCCTGAAAATGTTATCCAAGCGGAAGATCGATGCTTTTACAGCAAATCATCCGCTCTGCTGATGACGGGTT
Organism: Penaeus vannamei; assembly: GCF_003789085.1. Classification (NCBI taxonomy): domain Eukaryota; kingdom Metazoa; phylum Arthropoda; class Malacostraca; order Decapoda; family Penaeidae; genus Penaeus; species Penaeus vannamei. The sequence continues at coordinate 458,790 of NW_020872608.1, forward strand.
TAATGTTCCGGATGGAGGCGCTTTTTCACAAGTGTGTTTATATATATATATATATATATATATATATATATATATATGTGTGTGTGTGTGTGTGTGTGTGTGTGTGTGTGTGTGTGTGTGTGTGTGTGTGTGTGTGTGTGTTTGTGTGTGTGTGTGTGTATGTGTGTGTGTGTGTGTGTGTGTGTGTGTGTGTATGTGCGTATGTGTACGTGTGTGTGTGAGTTTGCGTTATAAGGATTATATATATATATATATATATATATATATATATATATATATATATATGTGTGTGTGTGTGTGTGTGTGTGTGTGTGTGTGTGTGTGTTTGTCAAACATGCATTCCCCCAAGTTAAAATTAATATAGTTTTCACGAGTAATTACACTATCAATACTTTTCTAAAGAAGAGAGAGTCCTTTTCCTCGGATTTTGTTCAAGCATTGTATATTCTTAATTATCCTAGCTGTAATACTAGGTATATTGGATCAACGACATGTTGGTTCAAGCACAGAATTCTTGAACATATGGAGAAGTCCATAAGAACTGGCCTACCTCTCTGCTATTCGCCACCATTCTCACACAGAAGACCATCCCTACACTCACAATGATTTCAGAATTCTGTCTACATCTCCCAACAGACTAGACCTCATCTCAGAGTCGCTGTTTATCCACAATATGAAACCAGAGCTCAACAACCATGACACAGCCACTTAGCTATATTTACGGTGTAATCCTGTGACCGTAATCACCTGTTTCACTATTCATGGTGTGTTTTGCTTTTGTATATATTTCCCTTTCGTTGATTTGTTTCTTTGTTTCGTTTTTTTGTAATATTTATTACAATTTCCGAACTGTTTGATTTTGCACCTAGTCCCGCTCAAATATTTCTATTTGTTCTTTTTTTGTAGCACTGATGTTGACGTGTATTTGTCTGCAATACAGATGTTCATCACAGCAGTGGTCATCATTTTCATCATACGTGTATACATGTGTGTGTGTGTGTGTATTAATTTCTTTTTTCTGCTGCTTTCTATTTTGATTTTAAAGCATGAGGCTATCTAAAGCACATTCCCTCTTTGTTTTATTGCATATTAACGTGTTTTACTGCTATCTTTTTTTATACGTGTTTTTATGGGCATCTCTTGCACGCACTAGATCTTTTTAGCTCGCTCTTTTGTGCGCAGTTACCATTCTTCTTCTAGCGCAGTGATAACTTTAATTACGTTACTCCACACAGTTATGTCTTACACACACACACACACACACACACACATATATATATATATCAGTAATGGTTTCTTATTCTCTTGACTGCACTGGTGTCTTAACTCTAGTCTATGGTCTTGGTAGGCTTTGCCATGAGTCAGCCAAGAACCTACAAAATGAATTAAGGATGTTTTGCATGTTAAACTCACTAATATTGTTATTTTCCAAACTGAGGATTCTGCGACAGACGGAAACAAATCCTATTCCAAAAATACAAAGGAAATTGGTAATTCTAGGGTGGTAAACATAAGAACAATTATATTTTGCAACATATGCCCAAGGAAATCAATTATTGCGACATTGATCATTTTTGTCAGTGTAAACAGTCATTTGTATCATTCACATCTTGATCAGTAAATTAGATCATTACTAAGGTCAAAAAGATCTACGTTTTATCATTGGTCACTCAGTAAATTTAATGATCTGAGGATACATTGTATTAATTGATAAGCTTCTCTCTCCCCTTGTAACATTTTCCCCTTTCGTTTTTTTTCTTCAAAACAAGCTTGTGTTGGGGTAGGAAATGAAAAAGTTAAGGAGTTTTATAAAAGGTATTTTTGCGATGACTTTTGAACACCACTGTTATCCATTGTTATATTCTTGCTTCGCAATATCCTGAAGAGAGAAATAAAAAAGAGTGATGGATATCTGGAGGTAGAAATACTAAATTAAATAACAGAATTAGAATGATAAAGAAAACTCCATGATGAACACCGATCCTTTGGAAATAGTATTAATTATTAGTCCTTTTTTCTTATTCGTACAATGCATTCAATGTTTTTACTTCGACAAAAATATGTCGTTTATCTGCA
>NW_020872608.1:475865-478365 GCF_003789085.1 Penaeus vannamei
AACAATCTTAGACTTTTTGTTATGAACAATTTAGGAAGTTGTAATTTTCTGATTTTCTGATGATGTATTATTTAAGAGAGCGGAACCTTTATTTTTTTATAATGTCATAAGAGAAGGGACAGAAAACAGAAGTGTCAACAGAGGAACAAACATGAAAGGAGGACATTTAAGAAATTCTTGATACTTGAAGATTAATTTGGAACTATGAACCAAAGTAACAGGGTATTCAACAGACCAGTGAAAGGTAATATAAATAAATAGCGAATATAAATCTACTGAGACATTAGAGTGCTGCTTAGGAAATGTCTGGACTTTGTCTTGGTGCAAGTGGTGCCGACAATGTTGTGAGTTTGTTATATTTGTAATTTCAGAAATAATAAAGGTTTTGAGATATGATTATAAGACTTTCGGAATTGATTATTAAACATGTTCTATTGCAGTGAAATGCTATTGTCCCTTACCTATTTTGCTAACATGTCTTGAAGTTGCCTATTTTGCTAATACGCGTTGCAAGTTGCTACCCTTTAATATGAATATATTATTATGGTTTATTATCTAAATTTGAAATTTTATTTATGATATTATAGTTCGCGGATATGCAATGAAAATAATTTATGATTTTTTCTAGTTACATTTATTATCATCGATTAAGTAATTTATGTGATAATATGATTATGATAATTGTTAATCAATCTTTTCGTATTTCGACATTTACATCTTGTTTTCCTTATTTTGAATTGTAATATGTAAACATTTACAGGTTGGAACATTTTGAATTAACATTATTGTTATTATTATTGTTATCACTTTTATGGTTATTATTATCAATATCATTTTCATTATGTTATTGTTATTATTGTTTTTTATTATTTTTGTGTATTATTTATATCATCATTATTATTATTATTATTATTATCATTATTATCATTATCAGTATTGCTATTATTACTATTCTTTTCTTATTATCAAGAATATTGTTATTCTTCTTATTATTATTTTATTGTTTTATTATTATTATTATTATATTATTATTATTATATTATTATTATATTATTATTATTATTTATTATTGTATATTGTTATTATTATTTTATTATTATTATTATTATTATTATTATTTTTAGTAGTAGTAGTAGTATCATTATCATTATCATTATTAATAACATTATCCTTCTGATGATATCATCATCACTATCAATATTGCTATTATTAATATTATCATTATTGTAACATCGTTATCATTATTATTATTGTTACTGTTATTATCATTAGCAACAATATCATTATTACTTTTATTACTATTATTGATATTATCATTGTAATCATTACTGTTATGGTTATCTTAATATATTATCATTAATCATTGTTATTCTTATCATCATTTTCCATGATTATAATTTAGTTATGATATTATTATCATTATTATTAATATTATCATTACCATTATTATTATTAATATATTATTTATTATTATTATATTATTATTATTATAAATTATTATTATTATTTTATTGTTATTATCATCATCATCCTCATAATTATTAGTAATAGTATTACCATCATTACTATCATTATTGTAAAACTACTACTACTATTTTAACTCCTAATATTACTATTACAGTCATTATCAATATTTCATTATCCTCATTCTTGTTATCGTTATTTTCATATGTATTATTATTGGTATAATAACTATTTTTATGATCTTTCTCTCGCCCAGTTTCCTATCGCCCTTCTCTCTCTGCTTTTCTCCCATCCTACGCTCTCTTATCTCTCATTCTTCTCTCTTCTTTCTCCCTCCCCACCTTCTCTTCTCTCTCTCGCTTTCTCGCTCTCTCCACCTCTCCCTATTCATCTTTTCTCCCCTCTTACTTTCTGTGCCTTTCCCCCGTCGTATTACTTCTCTCTCTCTCCCTCCCTTTCCCTCATCCTCTCTTCTCTCTCTCGCTGTCTTTCTCTTTATGTGCCTTTCCCCTCATCCTACTCTCTTTCCTGCTCTTCTCCTTTCCCCATTCCCTCCCCCTCATCCCATCCCCCCCCTCTCTCTCTCTGTCTCTCTTTGCCTTTCTCACTATCCAGCCCCCCTCTCTATTCCTCTCCTTTTCCCACTCTATTTCGTTCATCCTCTCTCTCTCTCTCTCGCTATCTTTCTCTTTCTGTGCCTTTTCTCCTTTCTTCCTCACCTCTTCCACTCCCTCCCATCATCCTCTCTCTCTCTCTCTGTTTCTCTGCCTCTCTCTCTCTCTCTCTCTCTCTTCTCTCCTCTCTCTCTCTCTCTCTCTCTCTTTCTCTGTTTCTTTGCCTCTCTCTCTCTCTCTCTGTTTCTCTGCCTCTCTCTTTCTCTCTATGTGCTTTCCATTATCCTCGCCCAACACTCCCTTTCTCTCCCTTTTCCACTCCCCTGTGTCTCTCTCCTTATCTTTCTCTTTTTCTGCTTTCCCCCCCTCCTATCTCCTCTCTCTTCTTTTCCTTATCCCACTCCTTCTCCCTCTCCCCCTTC
>NW_020872608.1:483365-485865 GCF_003789085.1 Penaeus vannamei
AAAGGCACGAGACGAGCAGTAACCTCTACAGAAAGTTATTATTATCATCATTATTTATTCATAACTGAAAAGCAAAGCAGAGCCAACTAGACCTGTCACTCAACCGAACCCGAGATCATCGATGCTGAAAGACTGAAAGGCAAAGAGCTGGAACTCAAACCTTCAACATAGTGTAAGTAAGGAGTATGATGTACACCGACTGCGCGCTCTTTCTCGGACTCGGCCATACGCTATTCTCCGCCCACCGGATTTCAATCTTCTCTATGACAGCCAACCTTGATCGTGGTTCTTCTGTACCCCTTCTAACCCACTCTACCCCCGCTCACAACCCACCGCCCTTCTGTACCACCCCTAACCCATCCCAATCACGCCCACAACCCACCTCCTTTCTATTCCCCTAACCCACCATCCCCGCCCTAAACCCACATACTATTTGAACCCCCCCCAACCCACCCAACCCCCCCACAATCCCCCGATCTTCTGACCCCCCCCCCCCAACGCCTACCGACCTCACACCCCCCTACCCACCCATCCCGCCCTAAACCCACATACTATTTGAACCCCCCCCCACCCAACCTCCCACCACAATCCCCCGATCCTCTGACCCCCCCCCCCCCCCAACGCCTACCGACCTCACACCCCCCTTCTAACCCACGAACAGCCGCCCACCACCCGCTCTCACTCGCCCACCGCCCACCCACGGCAGCGCTCACTGTCGGGCGGTTCATACCTGTCCTGCAAGCGATGAATTGGTTCTCGATCAGAAAATTGACGGAAGCCATTGCAGTTCGCGAGGAGAGAGAGCAGCGAGGGAAGCATTCAGTAATTCTGGGATGTGGGACTATATTGCAACGATCATTTTTATCTCCGCCAACGAGGTTATGTTTTCTAGTAGCGTTGGTTAGTTTGTTTGTTCGTTAGTAGGATAACTCAAGAAGTTATCAACAGATTTTTATGATATATTTACAAGAGGTGTATCTTACCCAAATTAGATATTGAATTCCCAGATCCAGGATTTTTTTTTATATGGGAATTATTATTATTATTATTATTATTGTTTATTATTGTCATTATTTATCATTATTATTATTACCTTCTTTTTGGTTAGTTTGTTCGTTGGTAGGTTTTCAGTGACGTTATTGCCTTGGCGGAGGTATGCGCTCTCTGATTACTTCTCGTTTTCCTCTGTGGCTCGATTTACCTGTATCTATTGTAATATTTTCATTGTTCCCACCATTTTTTCAGATTAGTATTTTATACATACATTTATTTATTTTCATTGGTGCGAATCACATATGGCCATAAAATCTCCATTTCGTTCTATAAATACTCATCCCTTTAAAACTACAAATGTTATAAGACTACCGACTAATGAATTTAAAACTGAAATGAAATTAAAGCTAAACCATATTGACACATTTCAGAGTATACACCAAACCTATGGATAAAATCCGTAAATTTTATGAACAGAAAACAATAATTTTTCATTTTAACTTTACCGAACCACAAAAAAAAAAAAAAAAAAATTATATGCGTCCTTAGCAGTAAATGGAAACATATTTTTAACATTCATTTCCCATCCACCCAATTGCAGTATTCTATTATATGTAACCATAAACTAGACACAGATTGCAAATGTTACCAACCAAGTAGAAAACCTTAAGATTCACAAACATTGTTCTTTCCTCTTTATCCCTTTGTTATTTATGTTCATCTGCATTGCTACTGGTGTTGTTATTTCCATTCCTTTTATAATAATAATAATAATAACAGTAATAATAATAATAATGATAATGATAATAATAATAATAATAATAATAATAATAATAATAAGATAATAATAATGATAATGATAATAATGATGATGATATAATAATAATAATGATAATAATGATGATGATGATATAATAATAATAAGGATAATAATAATTACAATAATAATAATGATAATTACAACAACAACAACAACAATACTACTACTACTACTACTACTAATAAAAAAATAATGATATTAATAATACTTAATGATAATGATAACATTGATAATGGTGATATTAACGATAGGAATAATAATGATAACAATTATGGTAATAATGACAATGATAATAATGATGATGATGATATGATAATGATATAATGAATGATAATGATAATAATGATGATGATGATGATATGATAATGATAATAATAATAATAATGATAATGATAATAATGATGAAAACGAGAGTAATAATAATAATGATAATACTAAAGATGATAATTATTACTATTACTGTTATTCTTCGTAATAATAATAGCATTTGTATCATGACCATGATTATCGTTAGTTGTAGAAGTAGTATCATTACTATCATTATTGCCATTGTTAACATTTTATTATTGTTGTTATTATTATCATTATTATCATTATTAATATGATTATTATTATCATCATCATTACTATTATTATTTATATTATCATTGTTGTTATAATCTTCATCACCATCACCATCATCATTAA
>NW_020872608.1:523365-525865 GCF_003789085.1 Penaeus vannamei
CTTTTCTACGTTATACCAAATTAGCCTCTTTATTTGGAACGCCCGATTTCAAAATATATAAAGTACTTTTAATGATAATATTAATGATAATGATGAAGAATACTATCCTGAGAGATGTACTCACAAGAGTATAGCTGTATATCTTATGCTAGTACAGTAATACAATGCACTTGCTGTATGAGGCGCTTTTGGATTCTTAGTACCCTTTGTAGATAGGTAATCTGGCATTATATTGGTGTACTTGTTGAGGAACTGCAGGTATAGATTGAAGTTTGACAGACAGTGCTCCATTTCGATCTAATGTCATTATATTTACATAATCTAATCCAGATCTCTTTTAACGAAGACCATATAACATATAATTCAGATTTAATTGTCGTGTGTGCATTTCCATATTCTTATTTGAAGAACCCGTAGTCCCCACACCCCAGTGGACAGTAAGAAGTAGTTAACCATAATGGATTCTGTAGTTTACTATAGTATAGAAATCACTGCTCAAGTCGTTTTTACAAAGAAACCTCCGTGAATCAGTCCATCTTAATCCCCAAACGCCTATGATATGTATTAACGATTACATTAGGATAAAGAAAACCCGGTTTGGCAGGATGCTGTGCCGTGTCTTCATGAATAGTATAATGAACAAATCTTATATTTCGCGTTTTTTATATTTATGAATTGTATGTTATAAATGCTTTTTTTTTTTTTTTTTTTTTTTTTTTTTTTTTTTAGGAATATATATTCTATCCACCATTTGTTTTATGATGATGAAAATAGTTCTCACACAAACTTTTAAAGTAACTTAACTACCTCAACAACTTTGCCAGTACTCACAGCATGATGTTATTTTATCGTTTTCTTAGATTATTCACACGCTGTGCGCTCATGTTATTGTACGACCTTGCGTGGCATACTTTGGTACAAAATGATAAAGCAAATGTAGGCCTGTGTTAGGAACGAGAAGGAAGAAACAATTTAGTTTACCTTGTATACTTTTCTGGAACATGTTGAGAGATTCAAATAAAAGCGCAATAAGTTTTGCACGTGAAACATGCTTGGAACATCCAGAACAGTGGTTTCCCTTTTTTCAGTAGTCCGTCCACAGGCACTCCTTTTCAAATGATAAGCATTAAACTCTTGGAGCAGTTGTTCTTAATCTTTTTAAAGTCACGGACTGCTTTAAGAATCTCAAGAAAGCTTTATACCCAGAAATATTCACGAAAACACGACATTGCATGTAATGTATACAAAGCTTTATATACAGAATATATTGCAATGTATATTTTTTGTTTACTTCGCTCATATATATATATCACAAAGTATTATTAGATTTTAAGTAATCAATAAGAAAAAAACACTCCTTATGCAAAGGATATTCTAATTTCATGTAATTCTCTCAGCCTGAACCCATCCTTAGATTAAGAACCCTGTTAGTGGAATGGATAAATAAGATGGGAGGAGTTGTCGACAGGACGGACATTATACATCAGTGTGTGGCAACTAGATTATTTCCTTTTGCATTTTTGCAGGAACTCTGGTTGCTGCATACGGCATGTCAGGCCGCCGCTGCATCCAGTTTGAAAACTACATAACCAGGCATTATTACGAAAACTGATCATCGTAAGCGACACTGATTGTGTTGTAGAGCAATGCCTTTGTGACAGACCAAGGATGAAGGGCTTGTGGAAAATAGGATTGCAATCGTAGTTTTATATAGCAAACGTAGTTATAGATTGAAGCTACAAGTGTTATATACATTACTATTGTTACCACTACCACTACTAATACAAATAAAACGAATAATGAGTATAACTATAATGACTGTGGGCAACAGTATCTGAGATTTACATGTCTTACCTCGATTCCAAGAGAAGAGTTTTGAAAATAATATTAATGCTTAAGAGAAAATGCTATTAAAACGTTTACCTTTAGAGAGAAACTACAAAAGAAAAACTGCACATGAAGTTATGAATAAAAAATTCACAAACATTAAAAATCCTTTTGACGTAAATGAGACTTCAACAATAAATTTAAGAATAATATATATAATATATATATATATATATATATATATATATATAATATATATATATATATATATATATAATATATAGGTATATAATAAGGACAAAATAAAAATTATGAAACTAAAGAGACAGAAAAGTTTAAAAAGAAGAAAATATAATTTGGACATCTAAATGTAATTAGCATTGGCAATAAATTTAGATCTATTTTTCTAACATTCAGTATTCAATTGATACAAAATTCATCTAAGATTCTTGAAAGCCATTATCTTTTCTCCATTTTCTTCATCTTGGTCTACATCTAATTTGTTTCCTTACACATGTACAGTACTCTACACAATTACTATGGAAATATCTAGATAACTAGAAAGAGACAGAGGGAGAACGAGCGAGCGAGAGAAGGAGAGAGGAGAGAAAAGGAGAGAGGGAGTGAGGGGGAGAGGGAGAGAGGGAGAAGATAGATAGATAGAGATAGATAA
>NW_020872608.1:535865-543365 GCF_003789085.1 Penaeus vannamei
TCCCAAGAGATCTATCAGTATCATTACACGCAAAAAAGACCTTATTCAGGTAGAATAAAGAACTGAATTCTCTTACATTTCTCTGTGCAGTATGATATGAATAATAAATATTTGTTACTATTTTGTACAAAAAGACAAAAACGCAGTAACCAGAGACACTAACTGGGAAGAGAGTTTTCTCTTGGAACTGAAAATTACTTGTAGATCCTAACTTTTGTTAACGGGATTTCTGTCAAGTTAGACAGAGTACATAGAAGTAAGGTAACACAATTATTAACGAAAAATAAAGAACGAACGTGGATCTTACTTTCACACTTAGCAGGATAATAAGTAAAACATAAACAGATGATGTAAAGAATAATGAAGACGGTAGTATAACTTGTAATTTAAAAGACAATGACAGTATTCCAAATTATACCTACTTGTTTTAGAGAGTGAGAGAGAGAGAGAGAGATAGATAGATAGATAGATAGATAGATAGATAGAGAGAGAGAGAGAGAGAGAGAGAGAGAGAGAGAGAGAGAGAGAGAGAGAGAGAGAGAGAGAGAGAGAGAGAGAGAGGTAGATATAGATAGATAGAGGTAGATAGATAGACAGACAGACAGATAGGTAGATAGATAGACAGAGAGAGATAAACAGATATATAGATAGATAAATAGATAAATAGATAGAAATATAGATAGATAGAGAGAGAGAGATACAGATTACTGTAAAGATATAAAGAGGTAGATGGACAGACAGACAGACAGATAGAGAGAGAGAGAGAGAGAGAGAGAGAGAGAGAGAGAGAGAGAGAGAGAATTACTGCTGAACCAACGCTCAATAATTTATTGCCTGTCACCGCCAGAATTTTGACCACACAAAACGGGTTCGCTCTTCAATTACCTCTACATTGCTTGTTATATGCGTTATTTCCAGGAGATTGCATATTTACATGATAGCCATTACCTGCTATATTGTGAATTTTACGAATTAGACTATATATTATGCTACACTACCTGCTATATTATGGATTTTACTTATACAAATAGAAATTGGTTTAGTTTAGGATAAATTGTTTTCTTTCATGGCATACGATCTGTAGCAAAAAAATTGGTAATGTTTGGAACAGATGTTATATTTCTTTCGTCAAAAAAAAAGTTTAAACCATGATGATTTAAGTGAAAGCTAAACCTGAGTTGGAAAATATTCAGGTATGGAAATGATATACCTGAAATTAGCCAAACTCTCGGTGGAATAATTATATCAAGATGAAAATAAGAGAGGAAGACTGATGATGATGATGATGATTAATATTATTAATATCATTCATATTGCTGCGATTCTACCAATTTATTAGTATTACGGTTGTTTCTATTGTTACTGCTGCTTATGGTGTAAGGAGAATATTACCCACTTTGCTGATGACTGCAACAGCAATAGTTAAGGTAAAGATATTGATAAAAAGGGAAATGGTGACGAAAATGTAAATTTGTGTGATTTTAATAATGATAACGCTTGCGATAATTCGATGATGATGATGGTAATAATAATATTAAAAATCATCATCATCATCGTCTTTATGAGGAGGATAATGATAATGCTACTAATAGTAATGGTAATAATAATAGTAATAATGATAATGATGATAATAATAATAATATTAATAATGATAATAATAATAAAAATAATGATAATAGGGATAATAATGGTAATGGTAATTATAATAATGATAAAAAATATTATAATAATGATAATCATAATAATAATTATGATAATGATAATGATAATAATAGCATTAGCAATGATGACAATGATGATCATAATAATGAATAATAATAACAATGAAAATAGCAATAATGATAATAATGAAAGTGATAAAATGCCAAAAACAGTAACATATCAATGATAATAATAATATAGATGACAATGATAATAACGATAATAATAATAATAATAATAATAATGATAATTATAATATTAATAATAACAGTGATAATAAGGAGACAATAATAACTATATGATAATAACAATAACGACAACGATAATAATAATAATGATGATAATAATGATAATAATGATAATTATAATAATAATAACATAAATGATAATAATAAGAATGATTATTGTGATAATAATAACAATAATAATTGTGATTATAATAACAATAAACACTTAGATAATAATAACAATAATAACTGTGATGATGATAACAATAATAATTGTGATGATAATAACAATAATAATTGTGATGTTAATAACAATAATAATTGTGATGATAACAATAATAATTGTGATGATAATAACAATAATAATTGTGATGATAATAATAATTGTGATGATAATAACAATAATAATTGTGATGATAATAACAATAATAATTGTGATGATAATAACAATAATAATTGTGATGATAACAATGATGATTGTCATAATAATAACAATGACACAAACAACAAGAACGATAATGATATCAATGATAAGAATAATACTAATGTTAATGATAATGATAATAATAATTATACTAATGAGAATAATGACAATATAATTGATGATAACAGCAATAGGAGAAAAAAAAATAACGATGTGAACAATAATAATAAGGATGATAAATGTAATGATATTATCAAGAGCAAAAGCAACAACTGCAACCTTAAAACTCCATCATAGCTTTTTTCCCCTTAATTCTACCTTCACATCCCTCTTCCTTCTTCCTTTTCCTCTGAAGACATTCCCTTCCTCCCTTCCGCTTTCAGACCACAACGAACGCCACTTATACCCACGACCCCTACCATTAACGCTTAGTATCATAAATGTCATCAGCTTAAAGGCAGATCAAATTTATCATTTTCCTCTTGACAAGGTGTTACTCCTCTTGCTCGATGGCCGCCGTGCCCCGACAGTCCAATTTCCCGGTGAAGTGAAGCAGAAGATCGACCTTCCTGCTAAAACTGTGAATAATGGCTTCGAAATAATGACCGTTTCCCTTTTTTCTTTTTTTTTTTTTTTGTTCTTTCTTTCTTAAATTGTAAGTTTTTGTTTTTGTTTTTTTGTTTGTGTTTTGTTTTAGTTAGCATGGTGTTTGTCTTTGGTTTGTGCAAGGTAAATATATTCTAGAGATCATACGAGTAAAAAGAAAAGAAAAAGAAAATATGCAAGATAATCATTACAAATAATCATAATAATTACAAGTAATAATGTCGAATAGATAAACAAACCCACTCATCACATTAAATGAAAGACATCTGCGTATAATTCCCACAGCTTCAAGTGATCCCAAGGTGGGACAGATGAAGATACAGGATTAAATTATATTAGAAAGGATTATTAGAGTTCCTTCAAGTATTAATGTACTGACTATGGCTAATTAGGGTCACTTCAGAGTCTGACTTGTCATCCAAAACATATTTCAAAAAGTGCACATCTTACCAAGCAAAAAGAAGGTCAGTTTGTTTGGCTTTTTGTTTGTTTGTTAGGAATTATCATTATGATTCAGAGCAATACAAAGTACATGTAACAATTACAAATCAGTATTGTGATTAAGAATAAAAAATGTGAACATTACAAAAAACAAAATACCTTCCTTACACAGAAAAAACAGGGCAAAAGGGTAGGCCACGTTGGTAATAGGTCCTTTTAAGCCAGTCTGTGATCCATACGCACAATTATGTACAAAAAATTCCATATTGCTTCTAGTATGTACTTCTGAAAAGCCGTCAAAACGTTCAAGTAACACAATTCAATAGAAATATAGACTGTTAAGAGAGTTGTACACATAATATACGAGGATTATTAAAAACACATATTAATACAACAGTGATTAAAGTTCATTAGTAAAGAATGGCAAAATCAATAAAACATAATTTCGAAAATAAAATGAAAAAGACTCGACCTGAAGACAATGATCAGCACCAATAGAGCAGAAAATCCTTCTTGGCATCAACATTAAAGTTAGAAGAGACACACGCAATGAGGGGAAGGAGAGAGAGCGAGAAGTGGTCATAATTCGATGCAGATGGACGAATAGAGATAAGCAAATAGATAAATGAGAAAGATAAAAAGATAGGTACACAGGCAGATGGTGGATAGAGAGATAGATAGAGAGAGAGGGAGAGGGAAGAGAGAGAGGAAGAGAGGAAGAGAGAAGAGAGGAAGAGAGAGAGGAAGAGAGGAAAGAGAAGAGAGGAAGAGAGGAAGAGAGGAAGAGAGAGAGAGGAGAGAGAGAGAAGAAGAGAGGAGAGAGGAAGAAGAGGAGGAGAGAGAGAGAGAGGAGGAGGGAGAGAGAAGAGAGGAGAGAGAAGAGAGAGAAGAGAGAGAGAGAGAGAGAGGGAGAGAGAGAGAGAGAGAGAGAGAGAGAGAGAGAGAGAGAGAGAGAGAGGGGAGAGAGGGAGAGAGAAGAGAGAGAGAGAGAGAGAGAGAGGAGAGAGAGAGAGAGAGAGAGAGAGAGAGAGAGAGAGAGAGAGAGAGAGAGAGAGAGAGAGATGGATGATGAGAAAGAAAGAAATAAAACGATAGTAGAGACCCAGAGACTTAAAAAGGCACTGGTCTTTAATCAGACTGCGAGACCTTAAGCTTAATTAAACATTCAGGGAAATGAAAGATCCTTCAAAAGTGTGTGATTATAGGTCATGACATTATCCATTTCAAGATTTGCCTTTTCGCTGGGGAGGTGCAGTGGCAGGGAGAGAGAAAGAGAAACAGAGGAATATGTATGTGTGCTTATATATGTATATGTATATATATATATATATATATATATATATATATATATATATATATATAATATATATATATACACATATATCTGTGTGTGTGTGGTGTGTGTGTGTGTGTGTGTGTGTGTGTGTGTGTGTGTGTGTGTGTGTGTGTGTGTATATATATACCTATACACAGTGAGTGTGTGTGTTGTGTGGTATATGTGTGTAATATATAATTATCATATATATTATATATATATATATATATTATATATATATAATATATATATGTATGTATATATATATATACATATACATACATACATACATACATATATACATATATATATATATATATTATATATATATATATATATATATATATATATATAATATATATATATATATATATATATATGAAAACAAACGGCTGCTCTATACAGGAAAATTCGTTTGGAGAGACACAATAAAATATTACAGAACTCCAAGAAAACATTATACAAAAACGTATCCAGATCTCATACAGAAGGAACTCCAACTGCCTCTCAAATCCAATATGGAACATTCCTTAGATCCTCAGTAAGGAAGCAAAGGGAACCGGAGTTGGAACGATCTTTGTTCACGTTTGTTCAACCTTTCAACGGGAAAAGCTTTTTTTTTCAAGAGGATGTTCTTGGTTCTTTGTTAGCTCTTATATAATATTTACAATTTATATTAATGATAATAATAGTCGTAATAACAATAATTGTAATGAAAACAATAGCAATAAAAATAGTAATGATTATGGTATTGATAATGATGATAATAAAAATACCAACCGTAATGATAACAATAATGATGATATTATGATAACAACAACAACAATAACAAAAGCAATAATATTGATAATGATGATGATGGTGATGACAATGTTAACAATAATAATGATATTAATAAGAAAAATAAATAACAGTAAGAATGATAATGATAATATCAATAATGATATGGATAATAGTAATACTGATAAAAAGGAATGATAATGATGATGATAATATTAATAATGATGATAATGATGTTGATGATGATAATGATGCTGCTGATGATAATAATAATAGTAACAGCAATGATAATGATAATAGTAATGGTAATAATAATGGCAATAATAGTAATAATGATAACAATAATGAAAAACCATACTGTTTATAACAATAACAGTAATAGTAACAATAATGATAATGATTATTACTGCTATCATTAACATTATCATCATCACCATCATCACTATTTTACAAACCTATAAATCATACATACAAGATAAATAGACAAGTAAACAAAATAAAAAGGAATCCTGGATAAAGTGATCGTGCTTCCTGTTTTAAACCTAACCTGGATACACTAATGCCAAGTGTGTGGTCGTGTATGTACAAGTAGAGTCTACGTACTCTCACCACAGCGTAAACCTTACACGAAAATTTCCCGAGAACATGTACCATTACACTTTCTGTGTGCCTTCGTCCTGCCTCGTCCTTATACATAAATATATATTCGTGCAATGTGACTAATGCGAAACCTCTTAAATGAATAGCGTTTAGAGTAAGGGAATCGATTAGACTCATGAAGAATCGTCCACATTCATGACATTTCTTGGTATGATTATCATAGCATATCACACACATTATAATATTTAACAGCCTATATAACATATAGTATAATTATCCTCACAGTTTATAACAGTTTATATAACATGTAATATGCGATATCATATCATATACATACATACACACATATATATATATAATTATATATATATATATATATATATATATATATATTATATATCATAGCATATATAGTACTTATACATATATATATCATTATACATATATATTACACACACACACCACACACAACACACACCACCACACACACACACACACATATATTATATATATATATCTATATATATATATATCATATATATATATGTATATATGTATATTATATACATATACTCTCTCTCTCTACTGTATATATATATATATATAATTATATATATTATATATATATATATATAATATATATATATATATATATGCACATATAACACACACCGCACAACACACACACACACACACACACACACACACACACACACACACACATATTATATATATATATATATAATTATATAATATATATATATATATATATATATATATATATGTATATATATTATTGTAATGTATATATGTATGTTATTTACATGTTTAATTTATCTATCTATTTAACAGATTATTATATATATATATATATATATATATATATATATATATATACATATGATCCTTATAACATATTATAGCCTATGCATTACTGCATGTTGATTCCGACATTTTGAGGTATTTGCAATTGACTCGAGTTGACCGATTCTCCATGAAATGAATGGAATCGATTCGCTTGGTGTAAACGCAACTTACGATTGCTGATTACGAATCACCGAGCGGGAAATAAGGTGATAAACTTCCAAATATCGTGTTTATGACTCGTGTGTTTATGACTGGTCGTTTGTGGTAAGAAACATGTGTTTAGAAAAACGTATTTAGTCTTCAATATGTGGGTTTGTATGCGATCTGGTTATAAGAAAATTTATTATTTCAACGTTACTGACGCTGATTTTAATTATTACTGTGATTGAGCTATCATTTTGTGGGAATTTGGTATGCAGTCACCTGTTAGTCCAGTGCGAATCTACCATTTTTGATATGAACAAGATTTTATCAAACTGGTACATCAATTATAGAAAGCTTATGCATCAAGTGGCAGAAGTAAGCTTAATATAAAATAA
>NW_020872608.1:553365-555865 GCF_003789085.1 Penaeus vannamei
GGTATAGGGAGGGCAATAGTTAATCTGCCAACACGTTAGAGAGACAGAGAGAGAGAGAGAGAGAGAGAGAGAGAGAGAGAGAGAGAGAGAGAGAGAGAGAGTGTTCTTATTCTAATTGCCTTCATTCATACTTGTCTAACACGTCCAGAATCATTAAAAACTCGGCAAGTAACAGAAGCCAGTACAAACTTTGGCGTAGATATGCAGAGAAGGGGAGATGCGACACATAGTTCCAGTTGACACTGTTTATTTGCCTCCATTCCCGGGAATTCCAGGAACAATATATTGAATCATTTTTTCAATATAATTACAAAATAAAATCAAAGAAGATAAATTTCATCCTCAAAACAACACATTACATATAAAAGAATAATTTCTTTAGTAATAGCTACAAAAAACATTCACTAAAAGGGTTTATGAACCGATGAAAACAGTAAAATTGAGACACGTGAATTTATACATTATCTGATAAAATGATATAATAGGATAAGTTCTAGGTACAAGACTAGATTATGGAATAAAGAAAATATACATAAAGGCGATTCTTCAGAACTGCAGGGACACGTCAATATCAGAGATTTTAATTTTAAAACAGAGAAGAGAAAAATACGACCTTTTAATAAAACAGAACGAACTAATGATAGGAGCAATAATGAAGCAACTGAAAGAAATAAAAACAAGGAGAAAAGAACACGGGAAGAGGGTGGACTACAAGTATCACGCACACATGAAATAGATGTACAAAGATGTTGTATGTGGAATGACAACTGGAGTGCCGCGCCCCCTCTCGGTGAATGGTACATTCCACAATATATATATATATATATATATATATATATATATATATATATAAATATATATATGTATATACATATATATATATATATATATGTATATATATATATAGATATATAGATATATAGATATTTACATATATATACATATATATATATATTTATATATTTACACACACACACACACACACACACACACACACACACACACATATATATATATATACATATATATATACACATATATACGTATATGTACTCACACACACACACACACACACACACACATACATGCAATGTGTATATACACGCTCACAAAGTTTTCCCATGTTACACTGATGAATGGATGTATATATAAAGCAAATGTCAAATATCCATCGCCATACCCCCCCCCCCCCACACCCATCCAACACTGGAAAAGACAAGGCAAACCTTAAAAAAAGAACAAATGAACAACGGGAACAATCCACTGCATTATGAAGAGTAACAAGAACACGGGCGGACAGGAAGGAGAACTTGGGTGCAGGGAGACTCACGTGACCGGGTTGCGAAGACTTTATTGCGCAGTTTCGTTGCATGTTGCAAGGCCGAAAGTTTGAGTGAATCAGGTGCAATAATGTTTACTCTCAGCGCCCGGGACAAGTCTACTTCACTGAATGATGCAGGTATCACACACACATAAAACACAGAAACACAGGCACACATACACACATAAAACACATAACCAGAGGCACACATACACATAAAACACACAAACATAGGAACACACACACATAAAACACAGAAACACAGGCACACATACACACATAAAACACACAAACAGAGGCACACTCACACATAAAACACACAAACACAGGCACACGCACACACACAAACACATAAAATGCACAAACATAGGCACACACACACACATAAAACACACAAACACAGGCACACTCACACATAAAACACACACACACACACACACACACACACACACACACACACACACACACACTTTCCATCAGTTTCCCTCGCTCTTGATATGTCTTACGATCCCTACCAATCAATTCGTCTACAACAACCCAGGAACTCCTACGAGAACGTCCACGGTGACGATTCAGACGACTCGAAATGTGAAGCGTTAGGACTTCCTTCGGGTAGAAAGCAAACACTCACAGATTTTTTTCTTCTCTCTCTCTCTCTTCGTGTTTGTCTTTTTTGTCTTCCCTGGAGCGAAGGATTGAAAGTTAGAAGTTTGACCATTGTCTTCGAGTTTTATTACTTTTGACGTCTTTTCTCTCTTCTCTAAATTGGCTCCGAGATTAGTGGATGTTTTACAAACGCGTAGCACAAAGGAATGGGAAGAGAATGAAGTGGGTGAATGTATATAGTATACTAGTATTACATTATTTCAACTATAGATATTATTCATACTGCTATGCTCACAGTAGATCTCAAAAAGCTTAAAAAAATATGTGTGCAAAAAGAGAATTCTGGTTATATGTGGAAACGCCAATATGAACATATTCGTACACGTATCATATTCTTGTCTTATAGTTAAGTGTGCCCGTTTTAAGGAAATTCGTGTTGATTTCTTCATCGGAAAGACAGACTTCCCGCTTGAAAGCAAGCATCATAGCTTGTAGCCCTCCATAATAACTATTTCCAGTTTTTTTCATATAACTGATTTGACAAAGTGATATACTGAGTGATTCCTGGTTTTT
>NW_020872608.1:595865-598365 GCF_003789085.1 Penaeus vannamei
TGATTTTCTGTTTATAATATCTGTGACAAGTGTTAGTATATGCTTCATGTTGGAAGGTAAGTACTTTGATATTCTGAGTCGTGTTGTTATTATTGGAATTTCAGTAATGGTGTTCTTGTTGGGTGTTTGTTGGATTGCCAGATGAGTGAGGGTTGGAATTGGTAATAACAGAAAGGTTATTGAAATGAAAATGATAATAGTGCTAAAAAGGGTAATGATGATGCTTGTGATGATAATACTATCAACAACAACAATAATAATGATAATAGTATAACTAATGATAATAATGATGATAATAACAACAACAACAACAACAACAACAACAACAATAATATAATAATAATGATAATAAAATATATGATAATGATAATGATAATGATAATAATAATAATAATAATTATAATGAAAATAATGATAATGATAATAATGAAAATAATAATGATAATGATGATGATAATGATACTATTAGTAATAATATTAACAATAATAATTATAATGATTATGATAACAGTAACAATAAGAATGATAATAATGATATTGATGATGATGATGATAATTATAATAATGATACTACTAGTACTGCTACTACTACTAAAATAGGGATTATAATAGCAACAACAACAGCAATAACAGTAATAGAAATATAATTGTAAAGATAATGATACTACTAGTACTGCTACTACTACTAAAATGCTCTAAAGATAATGGTAATACTGATAATAACAATAATAACAATAGCACTAATAGTAATGATAATGATAATAATAATAATTTGCAATAATGATAATGATGATAATAATAATGATAATAATGATAATGATAATGATAATGATAATAATAATGATAATAATAATAATAATGATAATAATTATGATGATGATAATGATAATAACGATAATAATGATAATGATAATAAAAGTGATAATGATAATAACGATAGTGATAATGATAGTAGTGATAAGATAAAGATAATAACAATAGTAGTAGTAGTAGTAGTAGTAGTAGAAATAATAATAATAGTAATAGTAATAATAATAATAATTAATAATAATAATGATAATAGTAATTGTAATAATAATAATGATAATAGTAATGATAAGGAAAATAATAATAATGATATCGACAGTGATAATGATAATAATGATAATAATGATAATGATAATGATAATAATAAATAATAATATAATAATAATAATAAATAATAAATAATAATAATAGAAATAATAATAATAATGATAATAATAATAATAATAATAATAATGATAGTAATCATAATATATAATGATAATAATGATAATAATAGTAATTATAATAACAACAGTAATGTAAGGTGGCATCCCACATCCCGCCATCTCCCCTCATCTCATCTCACCGCCAGCCTCCCGTAGTCTCGCGCGCCCTGACATCTCGCCGCCCGGTCAACGCTTGATGCAGTCGCTGTTTTCGTGTTTTTCTGGATATTTATGTTGATTTATTTTTTCGTTTTAACTGTTTTATTTTACGTTGGTTCATATAGGTTCGGTTTGAGTTTGCCCTTTGAACCTGTACTCTTATCTGCGATTCATTTATGTATAAAATTATTTCTCGATTCTTCTGTGAGCTTGAGGGTCAGTTTTATCACTTAAAATTATCATTTTTAATCATTTAACTTTTTTGTCCATTTTTCCTACCTACGGAAACTTTGTTCTGATTTTAAGAAATGTCTGTTTTAACGTTATACTTTACCAATTGTACGTCTTTCTGCCTACTCCACCTTGAGTATACATTTTTCTCTCTCTCGTCTCGTTATGAGGACCATTTTATTCATGTTCTTTGTGCATTTCTTACGAACGATGTTTTGCGTCACCGAGCTTTTACGTATAAGCCGGGCTGAGCAGGAAATAGATTGACTCTCCTCGAAACAACGGCGTTTTACTCTCCTCCTGGGGGGTCTTTCCTGACGTTCCGGACGGTGGAATACTCGGCACATATGTAGGCTTCAAACTATACGGAAAATATAAGTTAAGTCCTGTTTCTCTGGTTATTTTCTTTGTGTATAGGAGCTGGCCATGATTTCTTGTTCATAAAAGCAAATATAATTTGTTTTTTTGAGGTTTTACATTAGTTATTTAGCTCGTGGATATTATTGAAACTTAGTCCTTTTTTCATTGTTTCAATATGTTTAGATTATTGATTTAAATTTATACTTATATGATAATGCCAAGGTATATAAACGGGGAGTCAGTTCCTTTATTTATTCACGATATCCACTCCTTAGAAACCTATTTTACTGCGAATCCATTAGTTACAGATTAGCATTGGTTACGGAACCACAATACCACACCATAGTAATAATTATAATATCAATAATAGTGATAATGATAATAATAAGGTTGATGATAATAGTTTTGATAACAACAGCAATGGTATCAAAATAATGATAATGATAATAAAAAATATAATAATAATAATGATGATGATAATAATAATGAAGTATAAAAATAACGATAATAAATAAATA
>NW_020872608.1:658002-663088 GCF_003789085.1 Penaeus vannamei
ATTATATATATATATATATATATATATATATATATATATATATATATATATGTGTGTGTGTGTGTGTGTGTGTGTGTGTGTGTTGTGTATGTGTGTGTGTGTGTGTGTGTATGTGTATGTGTGTGTGTGTGTATATATATATATAATATATATATATATATATATATATTATATTATATATGTATGTGTGTGTGTGGTGTGTGTGTGTGTGTGTGTGTGTGTTTGTGGCTTCCGAATAAAGAAAACACCTGGAACTCTTACCACTCTCCTTTTTCCATACCTTTTTAATACGTGAAGCTACTCCCTTTCAGTGAGAGATGGGGTATTTCTGGGAGATTTTCCGACAGCTTGATAGGCTCTTTCACAAGACGTCTTCAGCGGGAAACATGGACATCCTTTTCAGCCATACGTTGAAGATGAATTTGAAAAATGGAAGGAAGAATGCAATAAAAAAAAGAAAAAAAAAACATACTTCACACACACACACACATACAAATACACACACATACACACACACACAACATATATATTATATATATATATATATATATATATATATATATATATATATATATATATATATATATATATATATATATATATATGTATATAAGTATGTGTTTATACGTATATATATATATATATAATATATATATATATATATATATATATATATATTATATTATATATATATATATATATATATGTGTGTGTGTGTGTGTGTGTGTGTGTGTGTGTGTGTGTGTGTGTGTATATGTATATGTATATATATATATATATATATTATATATATATATATATATTATATAATATATATATTATATAATATATATATATATATATATATATATATATGTATGTGTGTGTGTGTGTGTGTGTGTGTGTGCGCACACACACACACACACATATATTCATAACTGCACACAAACACACACACAAACAAATATATTTATATATACACATACATACATTCAGGTTTTACAGATAATAGGAATGAACGCACACACACACACACACACACACACACACACACACACACACACACATATATTATATATATATGTATGTATGTATCCGTATATATGTGTTTGTATATCTATCTATCTATATATACACACATACACACATGCTCTCTCTCACACACACATACACACACACACATGCACTCCTTCTCTGTGTCTCACATGTAGCATTGTAGATGACTGAATATCCTCAAGCCTTCGCATAGCAACCTAAGGAAGAACACACACAGTAAGAAAGAAGTAGAAAAAATGTAGGTTATGATTCACAAAGCGAAAAATAGAGCAATATAGTTTCAGCCACACAATACCCGGATGGAAAACGTGTTCCAATGGCCTATCAAAATTTACGAGCAGGCATCGGGGAATTAGAACTACCTCATCAGAGTTCTAATCGTTCAAATCTCCTTTTGTAATCTCTACTGAATAGCTGTCTAGAGTTTTCTGTGGTACGATTTTGATAACACAGTATTGGAATCTTGTTGCATCTCAGAAGCATTTTTGTTGTTGTTATTGAATAATTAGAAGAAAGTCAAAATAATAATGATGATGAGGATAATATAAATGATTCTGATAACATTAGTAACGATGCTAATATTTTTTTTCATTATCATTACAGTTATCAGTTGTATTGTTCATTTATTTTCGTTTTGGAGGGGGACGGGGGGAGAGTGGCTATATACCTTGCCTATTTTTTTTATCTTATTTTTTTTTTTTCATTGGGAAGTAACAAGTGACCGGTAATTTTTTGTAAGAATCGAATCACTGAACATATGTACATAAATGTTATTTTGTTATTAACCTTCATACTATATATATAAATAATTTACATATATGCATACACACACACGCACAAACACACGTACACACACAAGCACACATAAACACACACACATCTATATATTTCATCGTTTTGTTTTATTTTTCTCTCTCATACATTCCCCATCGCTTTTCATAACAGTCTGCAGGAAAATTGTGTTATATGTGGGGAGGAGTGGAGCGATATTTCAGTTTTATAACCCTATAGTTATTTTCATGACTTATCATTACCATCATTATTAAATAGAAGATTACACTACATCATTTAAATGATATAAGAAAAGCCGAAGAGTTATCAGATATTGAAAGGATCTTCTATTCTTAAGAAAAAAAAAAAAAAAGATTTAACGGAAGTCCTAAGAGAAAATATGAAAAAAGTTGCAAACCGTTATCAGTCTACAACAGATTTAGTGCAGTGGGTCCCAGCCGATGGGCCGCGATCCCCAAGGAGATCCACGTGAAATTCGCGCACCCTTGGGTACAAAAAATCGTATGACGATTTGACAAGTGTTCGGGAATATTTATACTAAGTATATAACAATAAGAAGTCGCGTCTTCAAAGAATTTTGTCATACATATACTTAAGTAAAGCTTATTATTATTATTTTTAGCCTGCATGTATATATATATATATAGACATAATGGAAAGAATGGCTGATGTCAAGTTGGGTCTACAAAAATGGGCTGGAAAAACAGTGGGTTAAAGCATCGGACTCCAGTCGCGGGTTAATATGTTCTGAAACCCCTGGTGGCTGTGTACCTACGGGTCCAAATCTATCATGAAAATTTTAGCCGTGGATGCGATTGGTGCTCGTGAAGCTTCAGCGCCAGCGTTTAGTAGGGAAAATCAAAATAAGGTGAGGGGTGTCATGTAAATAAGGCAAGTAATCGCCAGGTAAGTAAAGTAGATACTATGAGTGTCAGGTAAGTAAGGCAAGTAAGCGCCAGGTAAGTAAATTAGATTCTATGAGTGTCAGGTAAGGCAAGAAAGCGCCAGGTAAGTGAAGTAGATACAATGAGTGTCAGGTAAGTAAGGCAAATAAGCGCCAGGTAAATAACGTAGAATCTATAAGTATCAGGTAAGTAAGGCAAATAAGCGCCAGGTAAGTAAGGAAAGTAAGGGCCAGGTAAGTAAAGTATAATCTATGCGTGTCAGGTAAGTAAGCGCAAGGTAAGTAAAGTAGTTACAATGAGTGTCAAGTAAGAAGACAAGTAAGTGCCAGGTAAGTAAAGTAGATACTATGAGTGCCAGGTAAGTAAGGCAAGTTAGAGCCAGGTAAGTAAAATAGATACTATGAGTGTCAGGTAAGTAAGGGAAGTAAGCGCCAGGTAAGTAAAGAAGATAAAATGAGTGTCAGGTAAGCATGGCACGTAAGCGCCAGGGAAGTAATGTAGATACTATGAGTGTCAGGTATGTAAAAGGTAAGTAAGCGCCAGGTAAGTAAAGTAGAATCTATGAGTGCCAGGTAAGTAAGGCAAGTAAGCGCCATGTAAGTAACGTAGGTAATATGAGTGTCAGGTAAGTAAAATAGATATAATAAATGTCAGGTAAGGTAAGCGCCAGGTAAGTAAAGTAGATTATATGAGTGTCAGATGAGTAAGGCAAGTGCCAGGTATGTAAAATAGATACTATGAGTGTCAGGTAAGTAAAGTAGAATCTATGAGTAGCAGGTAAGGAAGGTAAGTAAGCGCCAAGTAAGTGAAGTAGATACTATGAGTGTCAGGTAAGGCAAGTAAGCGCCAGGTAAGTACAATAGATTCTATGAGTGTCAGGTAAGTAAGGCAGGTACTAACCCTTGGGGACAAAAAAATCGTATGACAATTTGATGTGTTTGGGAATGTTCATACTAAGAATATAATATAATAAGAAGTTGCGTCTTCAACAAATTTTGTCATTTACTTAAGTAAAGATTATCAGCTGTTTATTATTATTATTAACCTGAATGTAAGTATACAGAAAAGAATATAAATAGAATGGCTAATGTCGGATGGTCTACAAAAATAAAAGGGCTGGGAACAAGTGGGATAGAGCATCGTACTCGAGTCGCGGTTTAATGTGTTCAGAAACAAGTGGCAGATGTGTGCAATATGCCCGCGTTCTACCTGCGGGACCAAATCATGAAAATTTTAGTCGTGGATGCGAATGGTGCTCGTGAAGCTTAAGCGACGGCGTTTAGTAAGGAAAATCAAAATAAGGTGAGGGGTGTCATGTAAGTAAGGCAAGTAAGAGCCAGGTAAGTAAAGTAGATACTATGAGTGTCAGGTAAGTAAGGCAAGTAAGCGCCAGGTAAGTAAAGTAGATACTATGTGTCAGGTAAGTAAGACAAGTAAGCGCCAGGTAAGTAAAGTAGATACTATGAGTGTCAGGTAAGTAAGACAAGTAGGTAAGTAAAGTAGATACTATGTGTCAGGTAAGTAAGACAAGTAAGCGCCAGGTAAGTAAAGTAAATATTTTTAAGTGTCAGTAAGTTATGCAAGGAAGCGCCAGGTAAGTAAAGTAAATACTATGAGTGCCAGGTAAGTAAGGCAAGTAACAGCCAGGTAAGTAATCGATTATTATCATTATTATTTTAATCTGTATGTAAGTATATAAAAAAGAAAATAAATAAAATAGCTAATGCCGGATGGTCTTCAAAAATAAAAGGACATTGGACTCGAGTCGCGGGTTTGTGTTCAGAAACACCTGGCGGCTGTGTACAATATGTCCGCGTTCAACCTGCGGGACCAAATCTATCATGAATATTTTAGTCGTGGTTTCGATTGGTATTCGTGAAACTTCAGCGACGGCGTTTAGAAGGGAAAATCCAAATAAGGTGAGGGGTGTCATGTAAGTAAGGCAAGTAAGCGCCAGGTAAGTAAAGTAGATATTTCAAGTGTCAAGTAAGGTAAGTAAGCGCCAGGTAAATAAAATAAATATTTTAAGTGTCAGGTAAGGCAAGTAAGCGCCAGGTAAGTAAAATTGATACTATGAGTGTCAGGTAAGTAAGGCAACTAAGTGCCAGGTAAGTAGAGTAAATATTTTTAAAGTGTCAAGTAAGTAAGGAACCTAAGCGCCAGGTAAGTAAAGTAAATATTTTAAGTGTGAGGTAAGTAAGGCAGTAAGGCCAGGTAAGTAAAGTAGATACTATGAGTGTCGGCGTAAGTAAGGCAGTTAGCGCCAGGTAAGTAAAGAATATTTTAAGTGTCAGATAAGTAAGGGCAAGTAAGCTCCAGGTAAGGTAAAGTAGATTACTATTGAGTGTCAGGTA
>NW_020872608.1:678188-680688 GCF_003789085.1 Penaeus vannamei
CAGCGAGAGAACTGTTGTATTTTCAATTCCTTTCGCTTTGTCTCTTCATTTTCATTATCATTATTTATCATTATTATTATCATCCGCGCCATCATTTTTGTTTTTATAATGATTATCAATATCGTTCTTATTATCATCAATATGAACATTACTGTTATTATCATCATGGTATTATTTCAGGTTTTCTCCTTGTGAGTGTTCCTCCGTTAATGGCGCCGCTGCGATCGTACCAATAGGATTCAGGTGCTCCTCGTCCCTCTCCCTTCAACTCTTCCTCCCTATATATATATATATATATATATATATATATATATATATATATATATTATATATATATATATACACACACACACACACACACACACACACACACACACACACACACACACACACACACACACACACACACACACACACACACACACACACACACACACACACACACACACACACACACACACACACAGACACAGACACACACACACACACACACACACACACACACACACACACACACACACATAATATATATATATATATATATATATATATATATATATAGTGTATAAATATACATATTTATATGTATTACATATATATATGTATATATATGTTATACATATATATACATATATATGTATGCATATAGATATTTATATATATATATATATATATATATATATATATATATATATATATGAATGTACAATTAACTATATATATGTAATATATATATATATAATATATATATATATATATATTATAATATATATATATATATGTGTGTGTGTGTGTGTGTGTGTGTGTGTGTGTGTGTGTGTGTGTGTGTGTGTGTGTGTATGTGTGTACACACATATTTATATAAATATATATAAAAATATGTAAATATATATATGTATATATATAAATATATATATTCACACACATATGCATGTGTGTATATATATGCATATATATATATATATATATATATATATATATATATATATATATATACATATATATATATATATATATATATATATATATATATATATATATATATATATATATATATATATATATATATATATATATATATACATGTATGTGTGCGCGCGCGCGCGTGTGTGTGTGTGTGTGTGTGTGCGTGTGTGTGTGTGTTTCTATATGTATGTGTTTGAAGAAATAGGGTTAATAATGGCTCCCAAGCAATATTGTGTAAGTAAAAATAACGACCATCGCTTCTGGCGGGAACAATGATTTGCAATCAGTCCTATCATGCAAATGATAAATGGAGTCCAGAATGTCACCAGTACTAACCTCTCCGTCAACTATTGCTGAATTACACCTTAAACCAGACATAAATTATTAAAACCTAAATTACATATCGACAGTTAGTTTACTCGAATAACATAAGTGCGTATCCCCTCCCTCATTCCATCAATGATATACCCACGTATCCCCTAACTCATCAATAATCTGTTCGCCTCTATTACCTTCTATGGAATGGACTCGTAAAAATTTCCCCGTTACGTTATGAGCAAAACATTGCATGTCCAGGCGCCATATTCCGCCTCCTCCCTGCGTCTCGCCGCTTCTCTTCGTCGGGCTCCCTCGCTCTCTCTTTCTCCAGCCACCACTTTTTTAGCTAAATGTGTTTATATATGTATATATATATGTGTGTGTGTGAATATATATATAAACATATATACATATACAAATACCTATGTATACTTATATATGTATGTATATATATATATATATATATATATATATATATATATAATATATATATATATATATATATTATATGTGTGTGTGTGTGTGTGTGTGTGTGTTGTGTGTGTGACATATATATGTATACACAACACACACACACATATATACGTATATATATATATATATATATATATATATATATATATATATATATATATATAATATACATATATATACTTATATATATACACAGATATAATATAATATAAATATAAACACACTCTCACACACACACACACACACACACACACACACACACACACACACACACACACATATATATATATATATATATATATATATATATATATATATTATATATATATATATACATATACATCTATATATATGTATACATATTATATATATATATATATATATATATATATAATATATATATATATGGTATGTATGTATATGTGAATGATGGGTCCCGTAGCCTGCAACCCCCTTTTATATGGAGCAGCGTCGACGTGATGGCAGAGGTGTCCACCCGGAGTGAATGCACAAGGCTAAACCTCAGGCGGGAAGTCAGGATAGGGGCTTGGAAAATCCGTTCTTTGCGTCAGGATGATCGGTAGTTTGACTTTGCTTCCTAGTAAAAGACATTCGTCCTGCATACCAAGCCCTCTTCTCAGGTGACAGCGGTTTGCTTAGTAATTGGCCAGATCGTCTCAGATCCTGTTGCGGTGCGGGAGCGTTGGGCTGAGTATTTTGAGCAGTTGTACCAGGTTGATCC
>NW_020872608.1:685688-688188 GCF_003789085.1 Penaeus vannamei
ATCAAGACGAGACTCCAGTGCACCGGATAATGTCCAGGTTTCACTACTGTAGAGCAAAACTGGCATTACCAGGGCCCGGAAAACCCGTAGCTTGGTCCTTCTGCACAGGTACCGGCATCTGCAAATACTCTTGTCGAGAGAGTTCATGACCCCTGCTGCCAGGCAATTTGTCTGCTGACTTCCTGGTTTGACAGCCCAGAGTTATGAACTGCACTACCAAGGTATGTAAAGCTCTCTGTGACTTCAATGTCCTCGCCGCAAGCACGTACCGACTGAACAGGTTATTCTAGCAGGTCTCCAAAGTCCTGGATCTTGGTCTTGGTTCAGAACTCTAGACCCAAGGGCTTCACTTCATTACTAAATGCATTGAGGGCCACCACTAAGGTTTCCAAAGACTCAGATAGAATCGCAACATCATCGGCAAAGTCAAGGTCTGTAACCTTAATATTACCCAGTGTTGCTCCACAACCACTTTGAACAGTAGCTCTGCCTAGTATCCAGTCCATGCAAGTGTTGAAAAGGGTTGGTGCAAGAACACAGCCTTGCCTCACTCCTGAATTGACAGGAAAGAAGCTCGACAGGCCCCCACCACACTTTACAGCACTTTCAGTATCAGTATATAGGCAGGACGAAGGTCATTTACTAAGAAATGGCCTTCAACCTCCTCAGCAAGATTCCTAATAAACTGTTCCTTGTCCCTTCCTAACAGAGACCGCGTTCTGCGCACCTGAGAACGGTGCAAATCCCGATCCCCTGCCAGACGAGCCGTACTGCAAACATCAGTGGCTTCCAGTGTCTCCTGAGAGATTGAATTCTGTCTTGCTCTCGGGCGTTCTCCAATCGATTCTTGGGCTGCATCAAGCGTTTCACGCTTGAAGGTGTCCCACAGAAGTACAGGGTCCATCAGATTGTCAAGCACTGTTAACCAATCAGAGATTGTCTCAGCAAACCTCCGAGCACACTCCCTCTCCTTCAGCCTGTCCAGATGAAACACCCTAGGGTGGTCATTGGGCCGCTGGGGAGTTTTGAAGTGTACCCGGAGGTTAGCCACAACCGATCTATGGTCAGTACCACAGAACGCAGCACTCCTATACACCCTGCAGGTCTGGAGGATCCTCCAACGAGTGCTAACGAGAATGTGGTCGATCTCCTTGGCTGCATTACCCGCATCGCTGTACCATGTCCAACGATGTGGGTCTGGGCACTGATACCAGGAGCCAGAAATGCTCAATTTCTGGGATCTAGCAAAATCCCGGAAAAGGAGGGAATTCTCGCTCCCGGTATCAACTCCTGAACCATGAGGACCGACTGACATCTCATAGCCAGCTCGATCGCAGCCAGATACCACATTGAAGTCACCCAGAACAATACGAATATCTCGCCGGGGACAACTGTCTGCCACAGATGCAAGTTTGGCGTAGAACATCTCATTCACATCAAGTTTACAAACATTGGTAGGAGCGTACACAGCAATAAGAGACATGAAGCCAAAAGACAGCTTCAGTCTCATTACCATTACTGGAGACAGCTATGGCTACTCCTGGAGATGGTGACCATCGGTGCGGCCTGACCAGTAATAGGTGTAGCCAGCTACACTGGTCGTGCCGCTGCCAGGTCTTCTCACCTCCGAGAGAGCAGCCACCCCTACTCTCAGCCTCCTCAGTTCCCTCAATAACAGGGGCAACCGATCATCCTGACGCAAAGAGCGGACGTTCCAAGCCCCCACCCTGACTTCCCGCCTAAGGTTAACCCTCAGGTAGTCGCTCCGGGTGGACGCCACCTCTGCCACCCCCGCCGACGCTGTCCCACATAAAAGGTGGCAGGCTGCGGGACCCTTCATCCACCTGTGGGGTTCCCTAGGGCTTTGCGCCACAAGCTTCATATTGGGCTGGCGGCTGCCAGGACACAAGCAGGACGAGAATATCCCGTTCCTATTCCGCGCCCCAGCAGCCACCCTCCCAACGGGGCCCGCAGCTCGCCTCTCTCGCTGGGTAGGAGGGACATTACCCCTCCCCCCAGCATTTCCGTTTATCTGGTACGCTGCCAGTGGGTTATTCTCTGGGGGGAGGAGGACTGGCCCACCTCCCCCGAGCCTCCCATTGACCCCAAGGGGCTTAGGGGCAGGAGTTAGTACAGGGCCAGGGCGTGTCCACACCTCGGTGGTCCATGACCCTGTACCTCTGGGGCCTCCTGCTGCTCCGAGATCCCCTACAGTTCAGCCTGGGACCGCAAGGTGCCAGTTTCCATAGGTGGCCATATGCATACACATAATATATAAACATACATATATATATGTGTATACACACACACACACACACACACACACACACACACACATACATATATATATATATATATATATATATATATATATATATATATATATATATATATATATATATATGTTGTGCATACATTTGTGTATACACATCTATATGCAAAAACACACACACACACACGTATATATATATATATATATATATATATATATATATATATA
>NW_020872608.1:693188-705688 GCF_003789085.1 Penaeus vannamei
AACAACCCCAATAGTGCAGTATATCGCATACCCTGCAGCTGTTGCGATAAGGCCTATTTTGGTGAAACGGGACGAGGCTTCAACACCAGGATCATCGAACATCGAGCCGACGTCCATCACCACAGGACTTCCAATGCTATGGTAGTTCATGTAGATGAAGCTGGACATCTACCGAACTGGAAGGAAGCCGAAGTAATCCATGAAGGATTGAGTAAACATAAAAGGAAGGTCATGGAAGCTACATACATCGCGACAGAAAAGAATATGAACACCGCATCAGGCAGGTTTAAAATGTCCAAGGTCGCAGCTGCAATTATGCGGGTAACGAGTGCGAGGTCACAGTCGTCAGGTGATCTACCAGGTCCTATGTAGTATATATATGCTATGTATTTTCTCTTATGCAACACAGGTCCTCTCCTCTGTGGTGTACACACTTCACAGGCTTCTCCCCTGTGGTGTGCA
Source organism: Penaeus vannamei (assembly GCF_003789085.1). NCBI lineage: Eukaryota > Metazoa > Arthropoda > Malacostraca > Decapoda > Penaeidae > Penaeus > Penaeus vannamei. The sequence continues at coordinate 693,651 of NW_020872608.1, forward strand.
GAGAGAGATCACCCAATTGGCGAGGCATTATTGTCACCCACTTGGCGTGATCCTCCAGAGCTAAAGCCACCAGACTTGAGCTTGATTTTGATACTCTTTGACAACAAACTACAGAGAGAGCTCCGCTAATTTCTCGTGGTTCGCCGCGACAATTGGCTAGGCCTTCTCTTGTAGTAAGTGCCCCACTACCGCTCCCTTGGAGAGCGAGGTTACAAACCAGGTCTGGACCCTCTGGTCCTGGACATAGTTTGTGGCCATGCACCAAGGGCGACTTTTCGGTGTCTAACTCTTGCCCTCTCATTCTGACTTCCTGGTGCAGCCTGGGCCTGCGGGAAACGTTGATTTCCAACATTCGCCTGGGCTGCGGTGACGTGATCACACCCCCCTTGTAGCAGGATTGGGGTGCAGAGCGTTTACCACACCAAAACTCCGAGTTCAGCCCACCCAGGGGGATCTCCTGTCCTGTGGTGCTGAAGGGTCGAGTGTAGGGATCAGAGCTTTTTGTGAGGCCCTTCTTAAGACCTCACCCAGAGAGGAGGTATAAAGATAATCCCCGAAAGGGGAACAATCTGTTTCCAACTCTCTAAATGACCACAATATGAATCAGACCATGGCAGTCACCCTGGAGCCTTTCAAGGCTGCAGGGGGCGAAAGAAAACCCAAAAGCAGGCCGAACGTGTCCGGCCTGCTGAACCGAGTAAGGACAAGACAGAAACACCACCTACAAAGTCTGTCCATGCACACCAGACTGAGGGAAACCCGAATCTCCAGAGATGAGGGCATGATCATTGCCCCCAAAGACAAAGCCACCATGAACTTCCTACAGGAAATCAAGGTGCTAAAAGATGGGAGAAAGGTGTGTATCTCACCACTGACCTCCCAAGAGAAAAAGTCCAAGATGGTGCTACTTGGCTTTCCACTAGGGTTCGACGTGGAGGTGATCACATCTCTCCCACAAGTGGTGGAGGCTTCCCGCATGACCAAAGGGAAGTCTCCAACCAGGCAAGTCCTGGTTATCCTCAAGGGAGCCCCAATCACCACCCTTGATCTGGGTAACTGGGGCTCATACAAGCTCAGGACATATGTGCCAGAGCCCTTGAGGTGTTTCACGTGCCAGAAATTTGGGCATCACCAGGCTAACTGCAAGGCCAAAGCCAAATGTGGTGTATGCAGTGAGGCACACGAAACCGAAGTGTGTATAAAGGCACACAAAGATGGCCAGAAGGACACAACCGCCAAGTGTCAAAACTGTGCCAAAAAACGTCATGCCTGGAGCCTGGCTTGCTCTGTCAGGAAACAGGCAGTGATTAAAAAGCACCTGGATGGTGCTAGAGGCCTGATGACCCTGGTAAAAGAAGCTATCCATTGCTCCCTAATAGCCAACCCGCCACACTGTGGAGATGGTGTTGAATCTCTTGCTGTTGAGATTCAGCTACCTGGGGGCTCTATTAAAATATACAATAATTATAGCAAACCACTGTGTGAGAGCTTAGATCTAAACCAGGTCTGTGCTACTGCAGCACAAGACCGAGTGATCATAGGGGGAGACTTCAATGCACACATGGCCATTCTGAATCCCCGCAAAAGGCCGAACGCGGCAGGCATTCACATAGCAGAAGTGCTTGAGACATTCCTGAGATCGCTCTTCTCAACACCAAAGAACCAACGCATGTGAAGGGAGGGGTCCTAGACCTCACCTTTGCCACTGCAACAATGGAGATAATTCGGTGGTGTGTCGATGATACGGTTACTAGTGATCACTACGGCATAGTCACCACACTAATGGATGCAGGTCCAGCCCAAAGACCACATCACATTCCTAAATGGAAAACTGACAAAGCCAACTGGTTTGCCTTCCAGGAAGGCTTGGCTCGATGTCTGAAAGACAATGAACCTAATAACAATAATGAAAAGGCCATAAACCAGGCAGCCTCACAAACCATTCCCAAAACTCGCCCATGGTCCAGAACTCACAAAAACGCCTGGTACTATAATGATGAGATCAAAGAGGTCAACCACAGGGTTAATATGTGCAGAAAAAACTTCCGACGGCAAAGATCTACCGACAATCTGGCCCTGTTGAGGGAAGCTGTCGTGGATGCCAAGGAAACTGCCAACAGAGTAAGGCAGGAAAAATGGCTGGAATGGTGCCAATCTTTTGGGCACCAGACCAGCCTTACAGAGTTGTGGAAACGGGTCAGGCAAGCGATAAGCCGCCAAGCCCCGAAATGCACTCATCATGACCCACAATCAGAGGCTAACAGATTGGTGCTTGAGTTCTCAGCCAGAACCAGCACCAACAATCTGCCTCCAATGATGAGAGAAAAACAACAAAACTTAAATCCAGAAAGACTTGCTCTCATAAGAGACAAGGCACTCGAAGCTGATGAAACGGATGCCTTGTTCTCTCTTAGGGAACTAAGAAAATCATACAAATCCAGTTCTGGGTCAGCACCGGGATCTGATGGGATCTCTCACCCCATCATTTCGCATCTAGGCCTTGCAGGAGAACTTGCATTCTTGTAGGTTATCAACAAATCCTGGCAAACAGCTACGGTGCCCCAGAGCTGGAAACAAGCCACAATAGTTCCCATCCCAAAACCAAAGGAGCCTGGCAAGTACCGTCCCATCTCTCTTCTCAGCTGCCTGGGTAAAACAGCTGAAAAGATGGTACTCAACAGGCTCCAATGGAAAACGGGTCCCCCCCATGAACACCTGAATGGGTTCACAAGGGGTAAGAGCACTGCTCATAGCATTTCCACACTCTTAAGCACAATCTGCACCTCGCCCGCTGTGGTTGTCTTCCTTGACCTGGAGAAGGCTTTTGAGTTGGCAAGTCCGCTTGCCATTCAAGAGACCCTAATCCACAGAGGAGTCAAAGGCAGACTCTTGGCCTGGAAGGCTGACTATTTTAAAAATAGATCAGCAAATGTCAGATTTCAAGGCCACCTCTCACAGCACATGCCACTAGAAAATGGAACTCCTCAGGGAGGGGTTCTTAGTCCAGCCCTGTTTAATACCCTCATGTCCAACATACTCGACATTCACCTGCCAGAGGGATGCAAGATCATCTCTTATGCAGATGACTTGGCAATCATAGCCTCTGGCAATCACAGCCTCACTAGAGCTCAGCGTTGTCTGAACCTGGTGTCTGAAGAGTGTTGTAGGACGGGTCTAAAAATATCAGCAGTAAAATCCAAAGCAATGGCACTGAGAACCAATGTCAGAAACAAAAAACTCACTATACAGGGTATGGATCTGGAATGGGTGATGGATTATCTATACCTTGGTGTATGGATAGGACACACACTCACTTTCAAAAAGGAGATCCAATACCTGCTTGACAGAACCAAGGAAAGACTGTCAGTCATGAAAGTCATGACAGGGAGACACATAGGAGCAGGACACAAAGTACTAAGATCATTCTATGTACATGCTGTCCGTCCTATTATTGACTATGCATCTGTCGCCCTCATTGCTTCCAGCACACCATTAAAAGAAAAACTGGAAACAATACAAAACTAAGCGGCCAGGATAATTCTAGGTGCACCTAAGTGGACAAAGGTCATCAACCTCCTCATGGAAGCTGATTTACCGTCCATGGACACTAGAATAGATCTAATGGCAGCAGTTCCTTTCCAAGGTCCTGCAGGCACCCACAAACTCCTATCTAAGACAAAGAGTTCTCAGACGCCTACAACAAGATTACCAGTTGTTTGCGGACAATTCCTGGCTCACACATGCAGCCAGAGTTTTGATACGCTTTCAACTAAAAGATTCTTTGCTTGCCAAGGGTATGGACTCCCCTCACCCTGATTACAAAGAACCCCCGCCGTGGGCAAACGAAATGATCGAATTCTCAATTCTAAATCTCACAATGAGAAAAGATCAATATTCCATGCCTAGCCTAAAGGCACAAGCACAAAGGGTCATTGAACAAATAACTCCGCCGGGTAGTATAACTTACTACACGGACGGATCCGTGGATCCAATAAACCATACTGCAGGCGCCGGCTTTACAATAAAGGATACCACAGCATCCATTAGGGTCACTGATAATGCCTCAACGCTTCAGGCTGAAACGGTTGCGATCATGGAAGCATTGACACACGCGTCCCTGAGGGGAGGGCACGTTGTCATTCATACAGATTCAAGAGCAACTATTGACAGCTTACAGCATAGCATGCCCCCAGATAACATCTACCTCTTGACAACAGTACTATACATAGCCCAAAGAATCCTCAGTCAAGGTAGAAGAATCATCATGAACTGGGTCCCAAGCCACATAGGCATACAAGGGAACGAGCTTGCTGATAAACTAGCCGAAAAGGGCAGGGGTATGGCCCCATCCTCCATGATCGTTAAACCCAGCCAAAGGGGACTGAGCCAAGGTACCAAAGCTGCAGCGTGTGCGGTCCTCTGGGGAGCACATGGAGAAAACATCACAAAATCGCTCGCTGCCAAGTGGTACTCAGATGCTTCAGGCTATGAGCCACTGGCCCTTCCTCCAAATACAAAGAGAGGTACCGAAGTCATACTATTCAGACTAAGACTAGGTTACCAATGCGCTTGGAAAATTATTGACAGTGAGACTGGGAGGTTATGTAAACACTGCGGCGAGCCTAACGCCACCCTATTACATTACTTGCAGAATTGTGTACACACAATTTCTGAGGCAGGGACCACCCACCACAGCCGCCGGGCTGGTAAAAAGGGTGTGCAACATGCTTTCTCCGTGGCAGCTCGATCGCTTGCAATCCAGCCACCGCGGTAAGCATGCAGTTCAAAGAAAACATCTGAGTTAACTAGAAATAGTTAACACAGGCCGGGCCACTCCAGAGAAAAGGCCCGGGCGAAGCATGACTTCGCAAATCTAACTGAACTGATCTTATGTATGTATTTCTGATGAAGACGTAATCGAAACCGGTCAAATACATCTCTTGTATTGTGAAGATATCCAGTCTCATTCATACCTTTTCTACATTTGTCAACATGGATACGTTTCATACATGGTAAATGTTTGATGTCTTGGTAATGTGACAGGGTCAGTCGATTTTCATACAGAAAGTTCATTCGGAAACGCTTTGATACAATCTGAAAAGATGTTTCATCAGGTTCTAATAATGTGTGCGCAAAGGACAAACGTGTATCAAACTGTTTGGAGTTAAAGGCATGTTACAAAAAGGTCTCAACTCTGGACATCAAGACATTCACGGAAAATGTCATATGCAAATCTGAGGACCCCGTTACCAGGAATAACCTACCACAAAATGTTAGAAACGTCTCCAACCTTATTAGCTTCAAAATCAAATTAAAGGAGCATCTTTTAAAAATCCTCAATCTTGTTTGATGTTATCTTTTAACTCTGCAGCTAACGTACTTGATATTATTTCTACAAATTATGTATTATTATGCACTGTCACTACTTATGTATAAAGAACTATTGTAATTAATGGATTGAAGTGTTTTGACTTTGAGTTTGATTCTCTCTCTCTCTCTCTCTCTCTCTCTCTCTCTCTCTCTCTCTCTCTCTCTCTCTCTCTCTCTCTCTCTCTCCAGTCATCAACTCTTATTTGTCTTGATCATATTTTCAGTTTCCCCTGCCTTCTTCCGTTCCTTCATTCATTAGCTGCCTGTTACAGTGAACACAGCAACAACAATACAACTACCAAAATATATCGAGTAATTACATGCAAGGTATCCCCATTGTTTATAAAAAGAAATATGCTTTCATCGCACTTCGCCTTTCGTGCGGTAACAGTGTTTCTAAGCAATGTCGTATGCAATCATATGTTAAATACATTTTTAAAAACCTGCAGTCAAAATAATATTCACAAATAATCTAAAACAATACTTCCATTGAGTTATAATTTACATGAGGTAAATACAATATACAAAACTTTTCGTGAAAGTAATTAGGTTTTTATATACGAAACTGTACAGAAAGTCAAAAATATTTTTAGGACGCAGTGTTTACACCAGGAAATGGTACACATGTTCGTGGAGCTTTCACAGTATTTAAATTGTAAATTATATTTTCTTTTAAATAATGATCTAAACAGATGTATTATATTTGTAGGGCAACAACTAGCACTGGTGACTCGCCATTAAGCGATGCATTTCGCATATTAATTAAAAATAGATTATCCTAACTGGCATCTATCGAGCTCGAGTTAGAGGGCACCGCAGGGCTCGGGGGACGAAACAGTATCCCGCAGAAGCACGGGGACTGAGCCAGCTCTCGGCCAATGATACGCTCCGCCTCTTCAAGCGATGACGTCATTAACTAGGGTCATCCGCACCAAAGCCCCAGGGTATTTGGTGGGACGTCCCAGTTTACTGGTAAAGGAAATGGCAGCCAATGTTTGTGGTATTCCAGCCAGAGGCCTGGAATTATCCAGGCCACTGCCACTACCTCTCTTACGAATAAAACAGTGCAGTTATTAGTAATGTGCAATGCACAAAGTTACTTGAAGTTACTATTGATGAGAATTTGACCTAAAAACATATCATTTCCGTCTGTTTAACAATTCCAGACTATATGAAAGTTTTCAAAGCTCGGAATCATGTATATAAAGAAGTCTTAATTTTGATTTACTCTACTATAGCATACCTTTACTTAATTTACTGCTTATCAATTTGGCTAACTCGGTTATACAATAGCACTAAACTTGTGGAGCCATCATTATTACTGTTACCATCATTATCATTATTGTACTTGTCATTATTTCATTATTATCATCATCATTTCCTCCGCCAAGGAGGAGACTTTTTTTTCTTTTTACCAGAGGTTAGATTCCAGTAACTTCTGGTGGTTATCCGGATCTAGGATTTTTATTTTATTACATTAATTACCTCTGTTGCCAAGGCATTACCTTAATCACCTCCGCCAATGAGGTTATGCTTGTAGACGTTCGAGTATACATGAGAAAGGTTATTTTAATGTAGTGTGAATATTTTTAATGTATCACTGACCCTATTGCCTTGGCGGATGTATGCGCTCTCCGAATACTTCTTGTCATTATCAACATCATCATCATCACTATTTCAAAAATGATAATTATAATAACAATTATCATTATTGTAATTGTTATTATAATTGTTGTAATCATTCTTGTTTTCATTGGTTTCTCCGCCGAGAAGACTGTTCGGGAGCGTTGGCTAGTTTGTTGGTTAGCAAGATAACTCAAAGTTATTAACAGATTTTTGTGAAAATTCTAACAGTGGTGTGTCTTAGCCCAACTTAGATGGCCAAAGATTTAGGTGGAAATCCGGATCCAGGCGTTATAAGGGATTCATCAGTAATGCGCGATAATCATTAGTCTTTTTGTTATTCTTAAAACCACCATTATGATTTTTGTTATGTTATTTTTAACCTTATTATAACTATTATTATCGTTACTGATATTATTATTGATATTATTATCATTATCATTATTAATATAATGATTATTATTATTGATATGATTATTTTCATTATTGTCATTATTATTATTATTGTTATTATTATCATCATCATCATTATCATTATCATCATTATCATCTTCATCATCATCATCATCGTTATTATCATCATTATTATTATCATTATTATTGTCATTATCATTATTAGTGTATTCATTGCTATCACTGTTATTGTCATCATTGCTGTTACTATTATTTAATAATACTGCTGTAACTTTAAGCATGATCATCAGTAGTAGCTTTTTTACTCTCATTATCTTTATTAATGTTGTTTTCTTTAACTTGTATGATTTGTTGTTTTTTATCATTGTCCTTATGGTCATTGGTACTACTACAACTATAATTGCGATTACTCACATCATTGTTTTTATTGTTGATAACCTTTTCATCATTACTAGCAGTGACTGTTGTTGCTTCATTATCATTAATATTATTATTGCCATAACTTTACTGTTACCATTACAAAAATCATTTTCATTACTGCTATTGCTATAATTACTATTATTATTGTTATTATCATTAGAAGTAGCAGTACAAGTAGTAGTATCAATTGCTTTCAATGATAATTATGACATTATTTTTATCATTACTGTCAATGTTATTATCGTTCATGTTATTTTCAATTATTTTCAGTAATGCTGCCATCATTGCTGTTGTTTTCACTTTTATTACTCACAGCATCACTGTTATCATTGTCATTTGTAGCAGTCAGTGTAATTGTATGCGTTACTATTGTTTTCTTATTATCTTTGTTGCTGCTTTGTCATTTGCATTAGTTCTGCTGTTACTATTACTTTCATAATTGTTTCCACCATTCATATCCTTAGTAGTAGTAGTTGTTGTTGTTGTTATTGTAGGATCGTCATTGCCACTACTGTTATCATTATTATTATTATTATCATCATTAATATTACCCTTATTATTATTGTTGTTGCTGTTAATTCCATCATTATTATTACTGTTGTTATTATTATCATCCTCATCACCTTCATTTTACCTTTATCATCAATATTATTTTTGTTATTGTTATTGTCATTATTACTATTGCTATCATTATCATTGGTAATGTAGTAGTAGTACCATTACCATACCATTATCATTATAGCCAATATCATTTTAATATTCATTTTCATTATTATCATCATCGTTATCATTAATTACAATACAATTTTTACTCAAATTATAATTTTGATGTTATCGTTATTTTCCTTTTTTATTATTTTCCATCAGTATCATATACAAAAGTATTGTTGACATTGCTATATTATTATTATTATTATTATTATTATTATTATTATTATTATTATTATTATTATTATTATTATCAGTATTGGTGCTGTTTTGTTGTTGCTGTTTTCATTACGCCTAATTATTTCTGTTACTATCATCACTGTTATGAATATTACTACTATTATCATTATCCTCTATTATTGTAATCATTATTATCAGTTATTATTATCATCATAAAATATTTTTATCGTCATCATTATTTTTATCACTTTTATCATTATTATTATTATTATTATTATTCATACTATTATCATTAATATCATTATTGTTATTATTAATAGTGTCTTTATCATTTATATTTCTCTATTATCATTATTATCTTCATTATATTCATTAATATCAGAGCCAACTTATATCATTAATACTATCATTGTTATCATAAATACAAACATCATACATGAAGGGTTGGCGGAGGGATGACAGTCTTTCAAAACTAAGAAACAATTGCACTTGATGGCGATTGGTGCTGCTGCATGACCACGGGGTCTGCCAGTCAGGCTTCATGCTGGGCTCGATCTTATGATATCTATAAACAATCTCTCGACTCTTGCAAACAATTGTCTAGTCCAACATGCTGATGACTCTTGATTCCTTCACGTTGAAATGATTATTTGTACCCGACAGGTTTTTAGAAGCAAAGAGATATTGTGATAACAATGGTCTCCAATTCAAGAATCTTAATTCACTACGTACGCCTCTCTTGGTAGTCGCAAAAACATTGCTGAAATCACTACGGACATAATGATATAATATGAATGCCATATCAAACCAAGTACCTCTGTAAAACTAGGCATCCATATTAACAGATATCTCGTTAACAATATTTATAGAAGAGTAAGGGGCATGCCAATGTAACTAAACGACGTAGGAATATTCACACTGACCAAGAACTGCTGTTGCACAAAACCTGTTGTACAGAACCCTTATCTTGGGTTCAAGACATATGGGGTCAAGCAACAAAACCCGAACAGGAAAACTACATTTTTCTACAGAGAGGAGCATTATGATATGCATGTATATATATATATATATATATATATATATATATATATATATATATATATATATATATATATATATAATATATATATAAACAAGTCCACATAACCGCTCTCATAAACAAAGTAAAATACTTAAAGTCAAACAAAAATGTTAATATCATATATCTATACTCATTCATAAATTGGTAAAGGGAGACTATCCTCACTGAATGTCAGAGCGTCATATACGGAAAAAAGGATAGACAAATGCAGAGCAAAACTATCTACTTCACAGTATTTTCAATATTCCTAAATTGAATACTCTCAAAAATTGCGTCTCCTAAAGCTTCATGCGCCCAATTTCAAGACTAAACGTTATGTGAATATTTTGGTATCTAAATCTTATATATGTACCTGATTTTTTTCACCCCACATTTTTGTACTGTATAACTACCATCCATGTTAAAAGAATAACTGTTGTTACGATTTTGACCTTGAATTTGTGTAAAGGATAAACGACGGTGTGCGCGTTCCGTTGACCAATTGCACAAGAACCGATATCTTCTCTTTAATTCACTACAACCATGAGGCGTGAATATATCGATGCTCATATTATAGATGAAGGCTTAAATTGACAAAGCATCTAATAAACTTCATGTCCAACTGATCTGACATCCCCTTTTGACACTCATACCTTCATATATAGATAGCAGGGTTATCTATATGTACTAATTATTTTCTCTATACTGCACCCGATATCTAGGGACTCGTTTACAAAATCGGTGTTAGAGTATGAAACCAGTCATGTGTGGCCTACCGGGTAGTGCCCATAGTCACTTTTCCACTGTCATAGATACTCAGATTAGAAACTGAAGTTTCCACTCATATGATGCTCTTGGTACGGGCGGGTCACGGCAAAACGTCTATTGTATCGAGTTGCTTCACTGTTAATATCTACGCGGTCAGTTTTGTTGTGATCCGAACCTGATCATGTTAATCGACCTTTACGTTCTTTTACATTGAAATCACAACAAAACTGAGCAAGTTAGTTCAGTGTACATTAGTATGCGGCCAATGCACTGGACATACACAAAGCTGCATAGTGTGCCTCCCGGTGCCACCGAGCGTGTATGCGGCCTTCAGATACAAAGACCTAGGCCATGGAAAGGGGGAACTTCGGTACTCGTCTGGATGGCCAACAAACCAATGAAAACATGGCTAAAGGTAAATCAGGCTTTTTTGTATTATTTAGACGCAAAGATTCTCTCCATGTGGCGCTGAAGATAACTTATAAAATATTTAATTTGTAAGAGAATGTGCGGCTGAGCCTGAAATCTGACTGGTTGCTAATGAACCTGACTCACTGACTTTGTGTGATGCGGAACGAGTCGATTCGACACAAGTGCCTTTAATGGGGAAACTCGACTCGACTCGCTTCAAGGAAACACGCCCTTGGTTTAGCCGGGTTTGGGTTTCAGTCAGGCTAGAATTGCATTAGGAGAGGCCGAGCCCCCTATCACGGGGAGAGGGGGAGGGGGCACCGTTCGGGGAGATGTATCATTATATCATTTTGGTCGTTTTGTTATTTCGATGTTACTGGTATAACAGATAGTATTTGTTGCTGCTATAGCTACTTTTTTAGCACCACAACCATGATCACCCTCATTATATTCATGATCACTATCATTATCATCATAATCATCGCTGTCATCGTGATCCTTTATAATGTTATTGTTAGATTATGTTTTTCATTTTCATCATTGCATTATTTTTTCTTTATCATTATTACTTTTGACATGGCATTATGGATGATATTATCATCATCATTACTGTGTTAATTGTGCCAGTCATTATCATCCATGCAGTGGCTGATTTGTTCTTTTTCTCTGTTATAGTAGTAAAAAAGTATCACAATTATGATTCTTTCTTACCATTATCATCATCATGGTTGTTGTAGTCATTGTCACAATATCAATGTTATTATTATTATTATTATTATTATTATTATTATTATTATTATTATTATTATTATTATTATTATTATTATTATTATTATCATCATCATCATCATTAATAGTATTACTACTAGTAGTAGTATTAGTACTACTACTACTACTACTACTATTACCATCATCATTATCAATATCATCATTATTACTGTTATTCTTGTTATTATCATTATCGTTATTATTATTGTTGTTGCTGTCTTCATTATCATCATCATCATTATCATTATCATTATCAATACCGTTATCATCACATCATTGTCATTACTACTACTACTACTACTACTATTACTACTAT
>NW_020872608.1:718188-720688 GCF_003789085.1 Penaeus vannamei
TTCCAAAACAGGCAGCAAACACGAGTACCAAAATCTGAATGAAAAGTCTTTCCTAAATCCCTGCTTAGTTTTTTGCTTTATCTGTAACGTGAGTATTTCGTCCTTTTAGAATAAAAGATCTCGACAACCTTTCCATCCCATTCAATATTCCATCTCCATTGAAAGTTGCAAAAAGTTCTCTCGGCTGACCTTCTCTCCCATTCCGATCGCGGACGCAATCAAGTATTTACACTTTAAGAAACTGACCTTGGCTATCCGTGGGGCGGGAAGAACAGCAGAATATTCCATGACCGTTAGTAATATCGTTAATAGTAACCGAAAAAGGAAAGATAAAGTAAAAAAAAGATTTTAATAGGGAATAAGATAATAACAATAATGATAATAAAAACGATTATGATAATAAGTATAAGATGGCGATAATGCCAATAAAGTAATATATATTCATATATATATATATATATATATATATATATATATATATATATATATATATATATAGATAGATAGATAGATAGATAGATAGATAGATAGATAGATAGATAGATAGATAGATATACACACACACATCATATTTCTTATCACTATCATAATAACATTAACAGCATTAATAATAATAACTTATCATCATCATTAAAATGAAAATAATAACAATAACAAAAATAATAATTAAAATGATAATCAATAGTAATAATAATAATGATATTAATAATAATAATAACGATATTATTATTAATAATAATAACGATATCATTAATAATAATAATAACGATGTTATTAATATTAACAATGATATCAGTAATGCTAATAATTATAGTAAGGGTAGTTATAATAATTATGATAACAATAGTAATAATGATAATAATAACCATAATACAAGTAATGATGATAATAATAATAATAATAATAATAATAATAATAATAATAATAATAAGAAGAAGAAGAAGAAGAAGAAGAAGAAGAAGAAGAATCATAATAATGATAAACTTAAAAAAAACAAATTAGCATCAATAAAAATATATGTAATGTTAATGATAACCAAGATCATAATTTTATAAAGAAAATACTACTACTACTACTACTACTACTAATAATAATAATAATAGTAGTAATAACAATAACAATAATAATAATAATAATAATAATAATAATAATAATAATAATAATGAAATAATAATCAAAGATCATAATACAAATGATAATATTAATTATCATACTAATGATAAAATAATATTAACAATAATAATAGTAATAATGATAATAAAAATGACAAGATTAATAATAGTAATAATGATAATAATAATCATCATCATCATAACAGCAACAAGAACAGCAACAACAATAACAACAACGATAGTGATAATAATAATGATGATAATGATATGATACCACTACTACTAGTAGTAGTAATAATACCAATAATATTGATAAGAAAGTCAACAACAAAACAGCAATAATGATAATGATAATGACGATCATGATAATAATAATAATAATAATAATAATAATAATAATAATAATAATAATAATAATAATAATAACAATAATAATAATAATAATAACAATAATAATAATAATGATAAGAAAGTCAACAGCAATAACAACAACAATATTAATAATAATGATAATAATATTGATAATTATGATACAATATTAATGATGATAACTATAATACTAATGATAAAAATAATGATAATAATAATGATAATAATATTATTATTAGTAGTAGTAGTAGTAATAATAATAATAATAATAATAATAATAATAATAATAATAATAATAATAATAATAATAATAATAATAATAATAATAGTAATAATAATAAACAAATTATGATCATCATTATTATCATTATCATCATTATTATTACTATTATCATTATTCCATCATACACTGACACATTAGTTTCCCTTCAGGAGCGGGTGAAACGTGACCAAAGTTTCCTTTGGTCTCTCTTTTGTACACATTATGTTTCAAGCACCTTTCACGATATCCTTTTGTAGTAACTTGCTTCTTCCTGATTTCTGATTTCTCCTGCCACTTGCCTCGATTATGTGGTCACAATGAATACTTACATTCCTCTGTTCACTTATACTCTGAGGGTATGTTCATAGCATTTTCTGTTCCTTTTAAGATGTATTTTCCACGTGCCTTCCATTTATTATCCGGACAATGTTGTCATGCAGTCTCTTATATTCTTTTGGAGCCAATTTTTTAATTTGCAAACAATATCTCCAACGCTTTCATACTTTTCACCACCCATTCTGCATTCCGGGGAGTTGGCTGTCTTGTTGAACGTGAACTTAACGTAATGAGTCCCAAGTGCCTGCTCCTGGGCTGCACATGTCAGTGTTTCTGTTTCCACCTTTATGTCTGATTTCCATTCGGAAGCTTTCTCTTTGTTTGTTGCGTCTGAATTCTATCAAATCCGGAGACACAGACGAAATGTTAACTATCGCCCTATTACAATACTCCCTATACTTTCTAAAGTTCTAAAGGCCAA
>NW_020872608.1:735688-753188 GCF_003789085.1 Penaeus vannamei
AGTAGATTTTGGAGTAGCATCCAGGCGCCATGTTAATTTTTTTGTCTTTTCTCGGTAATCCCGCTTAAAGTGATTTAGTGTTCTATTGTGATGGAACTCAGTGGGCAGGAATGTGTGACTACATAATGAAACAAGTAATGGATTTGAAGTAAGGAATTATATAATGGAATAATAAGTATTAGATATTATTTTTCTGTTTAAAGAGTATATTAAGTTAGTTTAGGCAGAGGTCGGCACCCTTTGGCACGAGTGCCAAACGTGGCACACAGAGCATTTTTCTATGGCACGTTATGATATTCAGAGGAACAAAGAGAAAAAGTTAAACAGCAAAGTAATATGAAAAATAGAGAGAGAGAGAGAAAGTCTTATTTTTATGGTCAGCTAAATTTTAAAATCGAGAAATATTGGAAACTACTGCGAATGATCATACAGCCTCCACCATATTATGTTCCCTGACACCGCTGTCTGATAAATTCAGTTACATGAAGAAAGCAGCCTTGGCATTGCTATCAGCATTTGGATCTCTATACCAATGTGAGCCAGATGATTTTACACATGCTGCAAACCCTCAGCCCCTATCGCTGCAGGCTTACAACAGATAACTCTGGGGATTGTTTGAAGCTCAGTGTGTCCAGATATTAATATGGTGAGTATAAATCTAAAATTATAAAACATATATTCTTTGTTGCAAAGAACACTAAATGCTACTTAAATATTACATTCCTGTTATGCATGTGCAGGAAAATACATTTGAGTATTTGAGTATACAGTGTTGAAAAAAATGGCACGCAAGGTTATTAACAAGAAGGCATTAATCATAAACTGGCACACTATACTCAAAAGGTTGCCGACCCCTGGTTTAGGAATTAAGGAATCAATAAAGTACTTCTAAGGAACCTCAGCTTTTCGAAAGTATGTATTAGTTCAATATTTCCTTGAATAATTTTGCTTTGATTTAGAATTTGCTTAATTACTCAATATAGTGTTATACCTTATTGATTCAATATCTTACCATTAATAAGATTTTTTTCTGACTATTTGCTCGAAATTATTAATCTACTCTTTAATGGAGATCATATTAAGCTTCGACATAGTAATCGTGTTAAGGACATTAATTTTAAGATTGCTATTTCTTGTTAAGTAATTAATTTACTAATTTACCCAGAAACAATTATCTTCAAAAAAAATTATAATTGCATGGGAATTCTTTTACTCATAGCTTATATAGTAATTTTAAGTGCTGAAATAGTTCAAAATAGCTTGCTTAAATTTAATTTATATTTTTGTTTGCATATCTGTCTTAAGTGTATAGTTGTAAGCTATGTGTTTAAAAGTAACTCATGGATATTCGGTGTGGAGTTATTGTCTTGGGCTATAGACAAGTCAGATATTTTGTTAGCGGCTTATCAATTTGTGTTTGGCTTTACATATTGGCTATATGGTATCGTTTGATTGATAATAAATGTATAATTTCAGTAAAGGTAGTTAACTTTTCGTCACATTCAACTAAATGATAAAAGTTTGAGGAATGAAATTTGTGAGTAATATTGTCAGATGCTGAGAACATATTCTATAGCTCCAGCTAATATAGGGCTACAATATATATATAAATATATATACATACATATATATATATATATATATATATATATATATATATATATATATATATATATATCTGTGTTTGTGTGTGTGTGGGCGCGTTCGTACGTGCACATATATAAATGTGTGTGTATGTACACATGTATAGATGTGTGTGTTACATACAATATATATATATATATATATATATATATATATACTGTGTGTGTGTGTGTGTGTGTGTGTGTGTGTGTGTGTGTGTGTTGTGTGTGTGTGTGTGTGTGTGTATACTTATAGTTAGATAGACCTGTTAGTTATGGAATTTGTTAGGTCTATGATTAACTATGCAAGACCAGTTCATAGTATGTCACCAAATGCCCTCAAAACCTTACAGAATAAGACCATGAAAATTATACCTGGCCACCCAATAACAAGAGGAGAGAGACAGACTTTTCATTTCAAAGTCGTTATACCCAAATTCACGCCATACACGGCAAATTGATTACGAAGTTAGACATGGCCGACCTTGGTCCTCCAATCTGATTCAACTTAACTTTGAATAGAAAATAAAACCTGCCCAAACTTCTTGGTGTCATTGTGCGGACCATTTGTTATTAGCACCCCAGAAACGGCACATACTGCACCTCGTCAAAGAACACATGCGAATTTCCAAATAGGCAAGCATAGCTGATGGCGAGTCAGTGCTTATATAGCATTCCATTAAAAGGGTAGTGAACTGAAGCTCTTTCTAACAGTCTTTACTGACAGCGAAGATGCACTCTGTAGGTTTTTGTAATATCCAACACTAAATGTCTAGGCTGTCAGAGAAGAGCATACAAGTGTCACTATACTGAATATCACTCTATAGGAATAGCAGCATATAACAGTCTTGACCAAATTAACCAAATTATTTCTTTTCAATTTTAATTTAATGAAAAAAACGTGTTATCAGTTGTCTTCGAGATTAGTATTAAGGACCATAGCAAAGCTGAAGAAAAATGGACATGAGACTATATGGCATTATAAAGGTGCTGCTGGGGCATCAGATGTAAACAAACCCTATAAAGTTTATGAAGGGTTGTCTTGGAGACAAACACAGGATACCAGTATAGTAGACAATACAGTATGTACATAATACAGTTTTGGAGGCAAAGTCAACTTGGCCCATGAAGAAAACTAGACCTCCCCTCAAACAACAGTCGTGTTACCCGAATTTTACACCATATTCGGCATCAGATTTATATCCAGACTGCTTGATTAATAGATGATGGCAGCGCATAGTAAGGTTCTTCATGGGAAAATGTTAATCTGGCTAATTTGGTCAACCTTGTCACAGGTTGCCATTGTTATATGAATGGGTATCTGGTATAATGACACGTATATCCTGCTCTGATAGCCTGGATATCTGATGGATGATATTTCCAGTTTTCGATCAAATAGCACTATCCATAGGAAAGCACTTATTGAATAAACTGGCTTAATCATAAACATTGGTTTAGTCTTTGGTTTGATTAGTGATATGCAGTTATTTAACCGACCGGATGATATGAATACTATAAGCACAATGGAACAGCCAAGTAATTCTAACGTTTGGCTGATAGCCCTTTTCACAAAGAGAATAAAAGCCAGCTTAGTTTTTTTCCATGGCATATACGATTAATTAATTTTGTCAAATCAAAATCAAGTCTAATCTCTCTCACGTTTGTCTTTACGTGCCAATGCGCGACCTGTTTTGGGCAGTTTCCAGCAGGCTAAAAAGAAGGGAAATCGCATTTTCCTTCTTGCAGAATCCCATTCCACTCGCCTCCCCTGTCGTCTCCCTCCTGAGGGGAATCCACGACTCTGATGGCCGAGGTCGGGCGCCATCTCCGTCCGTCTCGTGATTTGCACCTTCCCCTGCTTTATCTCTGCTCTCCAGTCACTGTAGGTTTTGGATGTCATTTTGCTTCTTTTCCAATTGTGTCGCTCTTTTCTACCACCAATATCTTTCTCGTTAGTACACATTCCTTTCTTTCACTCGCTTTCTCGCCGGACCCCTATCCCTCTGTGAATCCTTCCCTCCATCCCCCTCCCCCCTTCTCTTTCCTCTCTCCATCCTACTTCTTTCACTCTTTCTTGTCCTTGCCCTTGCGTCTCGATTTATTACAGCCCCCCCCCTCCCCCACCCGAGGACCGCTGGACAAACGTGAGTAGTACAGACCTCCGACCGGCAGCTGTCGAAGGTCAGCATCTTCTCATCTCACGGATGTCCTCGAGAACGTTGTTACAGATGGTCATATATATCCTCTGAATGTTCATTTATTTCGCTTTCTTGAAAAATGGGATGTTCCCTCTTCCGGAATTTGGAGAAAGGGAAAAAAGGAGGAAAGTTTCGTCCTGGCTGTCAGCGGCGAGTAATGGACGCCGCTTCCCCCGCGCCGGATCATTTTATCATGCAAGCGCTCGCCGCCGAACAAAACTTGCGCGCGGAATGGTCTCCGCCGACGCCGGTCGCCCAAGTGAGCGGCGTATTTACTCGCTGATATACATACCTCAAGAAGGCGAGTGCACATAGGCGCACACATGTATGAGGGATGTACATATGTGTGTGTATATATTCGTTTGTCTGTTTTTAATATTGCATATGCATAGACAGTGCTAACTACAAAGTCAACGTAATCGCTAAGTATAAAGTCTTGGAAATTTACCGAAATACATCAAAATCTATAAGTACTATTGCTAATTTTCTATCCACAAGAACCATCGCACCCTAATCGTGCCGGAGGAGGTCACTAAAAAGGTCAACAGCTGTGCCTGCCATTAGTTCGGAAGGAGGCGACCTCATTCCAGCCGGCAAAGCAGAATGCGGTTTGCGTTGCCGTCTACCATCCCATTCCGGCGCCATAAGAGCACGGCAAGGCAGAGACGGCAGTGGAAGAGAGGGGGGGGGGTGGAGGGAAGAGATAGCCGGAGAGCAAGAAGCGGGAAAAAGGGCCAGGGAAAGGACGGTGGAAGCGTGGAAATGGAAGTAAACAAAGAGAGGAGAGAGAACAAAGGAATGGTGGCTAAGTAGCTGTCCGGAGGAAGGAGGAGGAGGGGGTGGGAGGAGGCATGTCACCCATGTCGATACGTAACGACGGGCGAGAGAACCTGCGGCCTTCGACGAGCACGCGGCTGCTGTGAAATTTTGTTATGGCAATATCGGGTTACCTCGCGTGCCAGTCGCCCGAGCGAGTATCGACGCCGAGGTGTTACTTGTCATAATAGTTCGTGGTGGAGCTGCGGCGGCGGGGAGGGGCGGCGCGGGGAGGGGCGGCGAGGGCGAACACCAAAACGTATGATTTACAAACTAGCGAAATATTCATATAAACCGAGAGAGGAGCAGGAAAGGCAGTATTTGTTTGTGTGTACGTTTGTGAGGGTGTGCGTGTTAGGGGGGGGGGGGGTACCTGTGTCTAATGAAGGGAAACACAATAAAATAACAGTTCTCATGGACGGAAATAAAACAACAACTACGGACGGAAAACGAGACATACTTGGCAGGCAATCATCATCATCATCATTATCATCATTAAACACAACAACAACATCCGTCATTAAAAATCATAAGAGAAGTATTCCAGATACGTGATATATGTATAAGTATATATATATATATATATATATATATATATATATATATATATATATATATATATACATATATATATATATGTATATAATATATATATATATATATATATATATATAATATATATATATATATATATATATATATATATATATATATATATATATACATACATAGACGCACACGAACACACACACACACACACACACACACACACACACACACACACACACACACACACACACACACACACAACACACACACACACACATATAATATATATATATATATATTATATATATATATATATATATATATATATATATATATATATAATTTATGCGTGTAATATATATACAAACATACACACACATACACAGACACAAACACAATACACACACACACACATATATGAATATGTTTGTGTGTGTCTGTAGGAAGACTAGAAATAAGCGTGGGAAGTCGTTCCAGCCAGGAAATAAAATCCGAAGATAAGGGAAATGAGCGTCTAAGGGTTAAAGGCAAACATTAGCGAACTATGTAATAAGACTTCGGTTCTCGCGGCTCCGAAGGAGATTCGATTGTGAAAAGAATTCCGTTTCCTTCGAAAAATTTGTCTGACGTGGAAAACAGGAAGCAGCGACGGAGCGGCTCTGCTCACGTTTTTTTTTTTTTTTTCTCCCTCTCTCTGTCTCCCACTTATCATTAATTTATTTTTTCTCTTTATTTCCTTCATTCTCTCTCTCTCTCTCTCTCTCTCTCTCTCTCTCTCTCTCTCTCTCTCTCTCTCTCTCTCTCTCTCTCTCTCTCTCTCTCTCTCTCTCTCTCTCGCTCTCTCTCTCTCTCTCTCTCTCTCTCTCTCTCTCTCTCTCTCTCTCTCTCTCTCTCTCTCTCTCTCTCTCTCTCTCTCTCTTCTCTCTCTCTCTCTTCTCTCTCTCTCTCTCTCTCTCTCTTCTCTCTCTCTCTCCCTCTCTCTCCCTCTCTCTCCTCTCTCTCTTCTCTCTCTCTCTCTCTGTCTCTCTTCTCTCTCTTCTCGTCTCTCTCTCTCTCTCTCTCTCTCTGCACTCTCTCTCTCAGTCTCGGAGCCCCATCTCCAGCTCTCCCTCACTCTCTCTATCATCGCGGTGCGGTCGGATTGGGGAGCTCTGGACGTTGTCTTACTAATTAGCGGCCCGCACTAGGGGCGCAGATGAGTTTGCTCCGGTACCGTTGCTCTCTGTGCGCGCGGGCGGTGGTCGTACATGCGCGCGAGTTGACCCGCGGATATGGAGGTTGTTGTTTTGCAGCGCGCGCGGTGAATCGGATGTGAGTAGCTGACGACAGTATTACGCATCGTTGGAGGCTGATGGGGTTGCTGGCGACGGGTGTGAAGCCGAGAGTTGTCCGTGAGGCCGTCTGTCGTGGGAGGACTATGGAAGTGTTTTGCGGACACTTGGCTATCGATAATTGTGGTTCATTGGGGGATATGGTGTATGTTCGGAGGATAAATCCGTGACCGGTAAGGGTGTGAGCCTGCGGTCTGGCACAGCGCGTCTCGCCTGCTGACACACGTTCTCCTCTCTCGTCCGAATCTGCTCTCATCGTCTCGCCGTTCTTGTATGGTGTCGTGTGTGTGTGTGTGTGTTGTTGTGGTGTGTGTGTGTGGTGTGTGTGTGTTGTGTGTGTGGTGTTGTGTGGTGTGTGTTGTGGTTCATTTTGCAACGTTTTCCATGTCTCTCTCTTCCGTCCTCTCTTTTCTCGTCTCTCTTTCGCGGCGTCATCTCCTCGTTCCGCTCTTCCTCTCCCTCTCTCTCTTCGCTCTCAACCTCTCTCTCCTCTCCCTCCTCTCTCTCTCTCTCTCTCTTCCCTCTTATCCGTCTCCTCTCGTCTCTCTCCTTCGTCGTCTCTCCTCCTCTCTTTCTCTCTCTCTCTCTCTCCGACTTTCTTTCCTCTTTCCATCTTCGTCGTCTCTCTCCTCTCCTCTCTCCTCCTTCCTCTCTTTTCTCGTCATTCTCACTCTTTCTCTTCTCTTTCTCCTCTTCGTCTCCTCGCTCTCGTTCCCTCGATCGTCCGGGATCCATCCTCTCTCTGTCTCTCTCATCGCTCTCGACTTTCTGGTCTCTGGATCTCTCTTGCTCCTCTCCTCCTCCGTCTCATCTCATCCTATCAGTTCCGTCCTCGTCCTGCGTCGATTGTGGTGGGTGTTGTGTGCTAATTCCGTCGCTGTCGTGTTGTGTGCTGTCGTGTGGATGTGTGGTGAGGGCTGTGCTTGTGGTGGTGTAGTGTGGTGTGTGTTGTTGTGGCGTAGTGTGTGTGTGTGGCTCAGCTTCCGTGGATAATTCGGCGACCTCTATATCTTCACGTTTTTCCCTGTCCTATTCTTTGTCCTCCCTTTACCCGATTCGTCCCCTCGCGATCTCTCTCTCGTCTCTCTCTCATCTCTCTCTCGGTAGTTTTCTTTTCCATGCTGATGCTCGTGTTCTCGTACTCTCTCTTCGTCTCCCATGTCGTATCTCTCTCTCAGTCTCGTCTACTCTCGTCTCCTCTCTGCATAGCTCCCCTCCCTCCCTCCCTCGCCTCCCTCCCTCCCTCCCAATCCCCGGCGCACCACTCTCCTCTCTTACTCCGTCATACGTTTATCCCATCCTCTCTTCTCTCGCGATCTTTCTTCTCTTTGTCTCGTAATGTGTCTCTTTGTTCTCTTTCGTTCGTCTTCTCTTCTCTCCTCGCTCTTCTCTCTCCGCTCAAGCGATCTATAGTCCTCTCACTACATTTTGCTGTCTTCGTCGTCCTGCTCTCTCTCTTCTCCTCATCGAGCCCTCTCTCTCTCAGGTCTTCCCAATCGCCCTTTGGCTAGCAGTCTTCCTCTCAAGATCACGTAGTTAGTAGTCTCTGGATATGAATAACGAGCTCAGTCGTGCTATACTCTCTCCTTCTTCAGTCTTCTCTCAATCTTGCTCTCCTTCTTGTTTTCTCACTCTACCTCGCTCCGTCTTCTGACATCCGGGAATCCTTCGTCCTCGTCTTCATCTCTCTTTCCAGCAGGATCCTCTTCTTCCCCTTCTCCTTCCATTTATCTCTTTGTCTCTCTCTTTGTCGTACATTTGGTTTCGTGATTATCTCCTCGCCTGTCGTCCTGACTCTATGTCCTTTTCTTTCCCCTCCGTCCGGTCCCTCTTTATTACCTTTGGTTTGGAGTGCTCCAAAATTCTCTTCACAGAAGCGTTAAGTCCTCCCAAACAGATATATTTTATTAGCTATACTTTATCTGCCCTCACTACTGTTTGTGTGCTATCCTCTCTCCTTTCCCCTCCCGTTCTGCTTCTCTCGCTCTCCCTCTCATTAGTGTTCCTGTCTAATGTGTCTATATTATATATATATATATTAATATATAATATATATATATATATTATATAGGGTAATATATATTATATAGCTATATTATATAATATATAGTTGCATACTATAGCATATATTATATATATATGAGTATTATTATCTATTTTGTATGTATTACTATATATCATGTATTTAGCAATAATATTTGTGCATCTTAGGGTAGTATATGCACAGGAGGTAGTCGCCTGTCCACGCAGTTAGTCGGTCACTTTTCCCTTGGTGTGTATTACCACCTGTACTGCGGGAGAGCGGCAATAACTGCAATTGGTTGATGGAGCAGAGGCAGAACCAAGGCGTTGGGAAGGGATGTGTTGAGGGTGGGGGGGGTTCTTTGGGGTTGGGCACGTGGTGCGGTCGGGCCGTGGTGTTATACCCGCTCACGACTGGGCTCGTCTTGATCTCGAGTTCTTAAACGCCTCGGGATTCAAGAAAGCCGCGGAGATGTGATATACGTATGCACATGGCTTCGCTTTGCTCCCGCTAAAGAGAGATACCTGTGAGGCAAGCCTGTCTATGATCATTGGATCGCCGCTAACAGGTACTCTGCATTTTCCCAGTCGAGGGGTAGTGACACGCAAGTGCGCATTTCGTGGGTTTTTTTTGGCCGATTCTGGCCCTCCCCGGATTGCCAGTCCAGCAGGTTTTTGTTTTGTATTCGGAGAAATATGCATGTTTATGCTGCATTGGCGACGGCCGTATTCATATCACACATATTTTGCTATATCGGTGCTTCCCGCTGCGGTTCGTGCCACTTCTACTGCTCATGGCCTCAATGTTGATGTGTTGTAACAGGTGAACCACGCGTTTGGTTTCCGTTAGGCCAGGTCTCCATCTCGGAATGGTTCCAAGTTGCCAACAATCTCCTGTAGGTGTTCACTCTCTATATAATCGAGTGAGTTTGGGCTTTTCTGGGCCGTCTTCCGATTTGTCCAGATCTTCTTGCTCGTTTGGATCTGAATGCGTCCAGCATCTTGGGTTATGGCTCGGGAGATCTCGATCTAGAGTTCTACATCATCTCACAATACACTCCTTTCTCACTCACCTTTTTCCATCTGTTCGTTTTCCTTCTCCCTGTCCCTCCTTCTTCCTTTCTTCATCTCCCGCTATCATCATCTCGTTCTCTCTCCTTTCCCTTGCAACTCCTCCGCTCTTCAGTCTCTCTGCTCTTCCCTGGTAAACTCCATTCTCTCCCTGCGACTCTTCCCTATGGCTCGTCTCGGTCTCCTCATCTCTCGCGTTTCTAGGGTTCCCTCTAATTTGCGACCTCTGCTCCCGTCCTCCGTCGTGCTACTCTCCGGCCTCTTGTCCTTCATCACATAGCATGCATTACAATTACTCTCTGCTGCTCTTACTCCTTTCCTTCAACTCGGTCTCTATGCATTCTCCCAGTCGTCTTCTCTTCTCGTCTCATCCCTCTCTCTCTCTCTTCTTCTTCTTTTCTCTTCTCCTTTCTCTTCTCTCCTCTCTTCGCTTTTACGCAGATATTTCTTACCTTTATACCAGTATATACGGATACAGAGGGGAGGGGGGGGGGGGGGAGAGGGGGTGCTCGCGACCTGTGCATTGTGTTACTTCCATTTTCCATGGCTTGGCGGGCGCATGGCTGCACCTGGGCGTCTTGGCAATATATAGGAATGGCTACATAAGTGTGCTATGGTAGTGGAACTAGGCTTTCGGTTAGGGGAAGGATTTGGGTTGGATTGTGTAGGGTTAGGTTAGGCCAGGTTTGCTTTTAGCACCCCTGTGCTCGTTTTAGACTTGGGAAACCGTTAGGTCTGGTTGGGTCATGTTGCCTTGGATTTGGGTCAGTTGGGTTAGGCTAGTTTAGGTTTGGCCGCAGCGACCTCCTCGTGGAACGCAAGGCTGGATAGAATACATTAGACAGATAAGACAGATTTGAATGACTAAGAGATTAAGTTAGATTTGGGTGTGTAGTGTTAACTTGGGTAAATTGAGCTGGCTTTGGTTAGCTTGGGTAGGGTTTGGCTCGTTTTGAATTAGCTCAGATTGGGTTAGTTATATTAGATTACGTTAAATTTGCTGAGGTTAGGTTAGTTTAGGATGGGTTAGATTTGATCATGTTCAGTGAGATTAAGTGGTTTACCAATATTTTTTTCTTAATATATTACCTTAATTTAGGCAGATTTTTGTTCCTGGCTGGTCCGAGCGAGGATCTTAAGTTTTCTTCTTAACTTAATCTGAAAAAAATGCAAATATATAAACAAAAACATGAAGTATATTCTGAATGAAAGGACGGGGTCTTGGATTTTAGGAAATACACTCCGTGTTCAAAGTTAATTCTTTTCGTTCTCCATGAATATATCGAAAATCAACATATGTTGTACGTCGTATTTCTTCCACAAAGAAATTTAACCCAGAACACTTGAGAAATCGCAGTTTGGATGCATATCTTGTTAGCCCTAGCCTGTACCTGCCAGAATCTATTGTTTGTTTATACATTTGGCTATGCATCATTTATTCATTCATTAATTCACATATTTGTTTATTTATTTTTGACTGATTAATCTATTAACCGTGTACATTTATTTCCAAACTTTCCTTGATAACAATCATATTGTAGTATATGGACCTATGGTCCCCAGGGGGCCCCACCTACCCAGAGGAGTACCTTAAGGGCCAAGGTCCCTCCCCCTAAGGGTCAGTGGGCATCCGTAGGGTATGTCCACCCCCTGACGTCAACATCCCCCTTACTAGTTACTGCAGTTCCAAGGGATATGACCTTGTGGGCGTCACGGAAAGAAATCGTAGCATGGTCTAAGGTGGACGGGTGAATAATTAAAACAAATAAAAATAACTAAAAACAGTGTAAGAAGCCAGGGATAGGCTAGCATAAGAAAAGTACAAGATGCATGAGGGTAAAATGAAAAGAGAAACGGTAGTAGAAGACGTAAGAAATAAATAAGGTCAAGTAGGAGAACCACGAGGCTGCATAATGATATGTGGTGTATGTATAAGTGCATTCTTGCACAGTCCAGCTCTATCTTTAATGAATACCGTCACTGAGGCTTAATACTTAGCTTTTCCGTTCTTTTAAGATCCTTAGCTGGAGCTGCCGGCCACTTAGGTATAACCTTGATGTAAATTGTGTAAAATGCCAGGATGAGGAGAGAAACGCCCCGTGGTACAGTGGAACAACGAATGTTTATTTTCAAGCGGTACAAAAGGGCCGCGGGAAGGCCGTGACGTGTAAAAGATACAACTTGATATAAACGAAAATAAAACAATAAAACTAAACATTAAAACACATAAGCAATATAATCTATTAAAAAGGGAATAAAAAAGAGGATAGGTAAAACATGTAACGAATTAAACACCGAACTGACAGTCGGCAAGCGCAAGGGGGGGTACGCATGCACGCAACCACACCACCCGCACTCACACTCACGCGCAGGCACACACACACACACATCGCACACACCACACACCCACACAGGCGCATCCGCACGCTAGCACGCACACCGAGTGAGCATCATTTCAGAGGGGGGGGGGGATGGCAAGAACAGTGTCACGCTACACTAGGGCTGTATGTTATTTTCAGAAGTATGACAGAGAATTATTGCCAAGTGTTGAAAGTATGCTCCAAATGATTCTAAACCACAAGGTGGTGAATGTTTTGAGTAGGTATGATTTTTTGCATACCTACCGCAACCTTTTTCAGCCGCTTCCACCCGCAAGCCCAGTTTTTAAAATATATTTTGACATATTTTTGATAAGGTAAATCATTGAAAAACACTCTGATTAGATGTACACCCAAGCATTTTCATGCATAGAATCAATTAAAATATGTTAAAAATATATATGTTAGCTTATAAGTGCAGTAAAACCAATTTTATAGTGAAAATTAACAGGCGTACCATCACCGATGGCATCAGGGTTGACAAAGACACTGCTAATACTCGTTGTTGAGCCCTTTTGTTTTTAGCCAGAGATAGTTTGTCTACAGGTGACGTACAATACCCTACTGGAGGTATCAATGTCTGATTTTCGTAGAATGCCACATCTGTCTCCATTCACACAACCAAGCTTGATTTAAAGTTCCTCAGCCGATCTTTAAACTTTCCTTTCTTTTTCAGTTTGGGGTAATTTTGGGGCAAGTTGTATTCCTTGAAGAGGCCCTCTAGTTTGTTAGCCACATGTCGGGATCGTATGGTCTACACATTGCACTTAAGAAATATATATGATACTATCATACTGATATTTTAAACTGGTTTCTTTCATGTGTGTTTAGCTCAAGCAGTCGACCAAAAACCTGAAACAAAGCAGTAACTTATCACAATGTGGATATTGAAAGTGGATACCAACATAAAAGTAACATTTAACACAAATATTGAAAAGATACAATATCATTATATTTTTGTATGTCTAAGATATTCATTTTTAACAGTCTACAGCTACACAAATATATATGCACAATTACCTAACCATTTCTGAGTAACTTTGCATAGCTTAAACGATCAACAGTTTCAATGGTTGTACATGAGCTGTCTGGATAGGTAAAATCAGTATTGTCCACAATGTATAGAAAAGTGTCTTGAAGGTAGTTTTCTCTTTAACATATGACAATGTGAGCAAAAATTATGAACACCATTATGATACCACAATACTGAGAGAGCATGCAAGCAACTAGAATATAGACAATAGACAAAATAAATAGCAACACGAATCCAAAATTTAGAATAAACTTTAGTCATACCACAGAAAAACATGTCATGTACATGCAAAAACACTACATGGCAACATGGAAACCTACTGGAAAGCTGAAAGAAGTTTCTAATCTCGGTTGTAACGATTGATTGACTAGCTTGACATAAGCTATTAAATATTGCATCATTTTTTTTGGTAAACTTACTAATGGAAAGTCGGAGACAAAAATCAATAAATATTCATTTCATTTGAATCTTATTTCGACAATCATTTATTTATTTAGACTAATATTATACAATAATTTCGACAACATACAACACATTTCATACAGAAAGAGCTACTACAAAATACAAATACAATGTACAATTTGAGGAATTCAGAGCGTCCCTTTGCAAACAGACAGTTTCGCCTGCACAGTTGCACACTAAATCTGATCTGTAGTGTAGTTCATATGTATCAATATTGCATGTGCCGTAAACTCACCTCTATAGTTTATATTCTACTTCATATTCCGGTGTATAAAATAAATTTTTATTTGGCCTCGATTTAATTCTGCGTTGAATTGAATTATGATAAGAGAGGTTATAACCATTGTGTATTTTTGTTATCCACAAATGTTATACACAAATCCATTGTGTATTTTTGTTATCCACACCTGTATAAAACGTTACAGTATGTGCTACCGTTGTACGTTAAATTCCACCATTGCATCATTTAATGTACATGTCCAATGTCACCTTCAAATAAGATCATCAGAAATCTGCAAAATCATACATAAAATCAATTTATGTCCAAAATATCATTTTTGAAATAGCCATACTTTAGCTTGCTCGGAACATCACGATACCGTTCTGAAACAGGTTTTCGCATCAAACTCGATCAGGAACGCATTAGCATTTGTAGAACCAGGGATATATGAAATCGAATTTCGCGTGTTGTGAAGGTAGGTAGGTAGGCATAAAAATTGTCGTACCCGATTTTTTTTTTTTTTCTTTTTTTTTTTTTTTTTTTTTTTTTGGCCACAGAACGTTTTGTAATGTCCCCAGAGCACATTTTTAACATGGGGAAAATATAAGTTGTGATGTAGCGTACGCCTCTAGTAATACAGCCTTGTAAGAAAATATTTAGAAAATATTAAAGTTGATAACTCAACTTGGAAATATTGAGATTTTGCCCAGCATCAATATTATTGCTGGAATTGTGACGCTTTTCTTAAATCTTAACAATTGTAGCCGGTGAAACTGGCCACTTGAGCAGTCACTATCGCCAAACATCGGCGACGTTAAATCTCAAATCAATCTTTTATTAAATAATAATAATAAATAAATAATTGAAATAAAATGATATATAAATGAAAGGAAATAAATAACGCTTTTGAAAAGAAATATACAATCATTTCCTTTAAATATACAAGTTAAAATCCAACAATTTGAGTTGGGATGATAAGACGCCAAATGCGCCAAGATACCGTCCCTATTGATTCTCAATAATATGGAGAAAGTTTGTAAAATTAAACGAACATATTCCTGGGTATTACAAGTTTTAATATATCTTCTTAATATGATATATTCTGATATTAATTTTACACTATATTATAATTACTCATTATTATAATGGTTAGCCATAAAATAGTCACATTGATGAAAATGAGAATTATACTAAGAAAGGTGTACACAACCTAGAGAGAAAGGGAAGCTAAAAAATCATCAGCCATATACGTAGTAAAAACATATTAGCATATTTAAAAAAAATATATATGAAGGGTCAGAGAAGTTACAATCTCTGAAGACAATCTATTCCAACGCATAAAATTAGCATTAAAAAACATCTCGAAAACTGAGATGTACACAATCGACTTAGGCCAATTGATTGAATTAATGGCAGTAGAACTTCTAGTAACTCTTGCAGGTTGATGAAAATCAGGTAAAAACTTCTGGAGGGCATGTGAATTATCGGTTGCAATCTTGTATAAGACTGAGAGCCCCAATATTCCTACGATGCCCAATGTCTAACTCTAAGTCAGGCGGGAGAAATTAATTCAATGGAATTAAAAGAATGATCAAACAATCTTACGTGCGACTCCACACAGGAGAGCAATACTCAAAGGGAAGCAGAATTAAGGAAATGAAACGTCTTAAATCTTATAGCACTTGTAAATGATGCCTAACCTAGATGGAAATGACCGGGCCACATTCCCAATTGCAACTCAAATGTATGTCTTGAATGAACGGTCACAGCTAACAGCTTCAGATTATCCATGGAAGTGATTAAGACTCCATTAATGAGCAAACTTGGAAGGTGAGGCAATTGCGTTCTAGATCGATTCACAATCATTTCCATTTACTTAATAGCATTAATTTTCATGGCACACCATGAGGACCATGTCTGAATTATCATCAGGTCAACAGTAAGGCTGTCACCCATTTGCCTGGTTGCCGCAGAAGAAATATCAGAATATATCAACGTTATATTACTTAAACACTACCATGAAGAAGACATACGGGAATACGAGCTAAAACTACCATCATCATGAACACGCTACTGTCTACCAGATAAAGATTCAGCTACAATACTTGAAATTTTACTACCAGCACCGTCAGACTGCAATTTAAAAATCAAACCCTTGTGATTAACATTGCCAAAACCTGCACTAAAAGCGTTGACTCATGACCCATATCTAAACCTAACTGCATTGTTTGCACCTGTTTAAAATCAAAATGAATCATTAGGAGAAACGGTCACAAATATATAGATAAATGTTTGATAAGCTAACATTCAAAGACCTTAGATAAAATCGGATTAATTGAAAGGGCCGGTAGTCAGTGCCAGCACTTTGAAATTTATCCTTGAAATACAAGGTGTAAGAGTACAGCTAATATAGGAGCTAATCAGCCATTTAGTCATTTTTAAATGAAAGGAAACCATCAGGGTCTACTCGATCACATTCGTCTAATTTGAAAACAGATACTGAATTAAATGAATTAAACATGGTAATAAGTGAGATGAAGGAAGTTCAATATCTTTTAAACTTTGTTTTGAATTGAAGCATTCTGCTAACAAGGTAGCTTTCTCAATCAGACTATATGTAACAGTACCATCAGCGTTCATTAAAGGAGGAATGGAGGATTCAACACCAAACAGATGTTTTAAGCGATGAGGCTGTGGCGCTTCTGCGAGAGCTTTTTCAAGTGAAAATTATATTCAGATTTAACCTTACAAACATCAGTTGCTTTTATTCTCCCAGCAAGGACGAGTGCGGTTAGCACTCGAGAGGTTGTATGCAGTATGTTTGCCCCTATAAGTCTGATGACAACCATGCTTTATCATGTGAACGAGATTTAAGAGTTTTGTGAACAAGATTGAAGTTTTTAAGAATTATGATATCCAACAAGAGCAAGTACAGAGAAATAACAGGATATAGAGCATTATAAACATCTCTCCAAACAAAACTATTAAGAACATGGTTCACCCCATCCCAATTAGTTTTTAGACTTTAGGAAGACTGTCTTTTCTTAATAGAGTAAAATCTGGTATCGGAAAGTCAAGCTGGACCTTACAAACTAGACAACGGTGGTCGGAAGAACCAATTAGCACGGTGGTTTCTATATTATCCCTCTCACATCATTAAAACAAGATCCAAAAAAATCATTCCTGTGAGAAGAACCACTAACTACTGACACGCAAATACACCTGAGAAATCTAAGGCAGAATCACCATGTCGGTCGGTTAGGGACACCTCATTCAGCCAGTCTCGGTGGTGAGCATTAAGATCACATGAAAATAAACTACAATTTCCTATCATTCTCTTGCATGGAAATGTATGGTAAATAATCATAAATGCTGTCATCTGCATTGGGACTTCCCAATGCAGATTAAAACCAACCTTGAAATATAAACACAAACCTAGGGCTCGAGACAAAGAATTCCTTTGTAGCAACAATGGTTTATTTAGATTAGGTAAAAGAAACTCTGATGAGTCCCTAATTCCTGAAACCAGTTTCTTCACAACAAATACTGTTAAAATTAGCTGAGATGACTGCAAATTCCCATGGTCTCGAAAACAATTCCACATGAAAACAACAAGACCATACAGTTGAGAAAGAACTTAGATATTAAGAAAAAAGAAATTCCCCCCCTGACCTGTGTTGGGCCTCCCAACAATGGGGAGGTGGCTGAATTCAGGAATGCTGTGCACAGCTATGGCTACAATTCAGAGGGTCTACCGAAAGGATGCCGTTGGTGGCGAAACTACACATCCGCCTTTGC
>NW_020872608.1:758963-761463 GCF_003789085.1 Penaeus vannamei
GGAGGGGCGAGGGGAGAGAGAGAGAGGGGAGGAGGGAGAGAGAAGGAGGTGAGGAGGGAAGAGAGAGAGTGGGAGCACAGAGAGAGAGAGAAGAGAGAGAGGGGAGAGAGAGAGATGAGAGAGAGAGAGAGAGAGAGAGAGAGAGAGAGAGAGAGAGAGAGAGAAAGAGAGAGAGAGAGAGAGAGAGAGAGAGAGAGAGAGAGAGAGAGAAGAAGAGAAGAGAGAGAGAGAAGAGAAAGAAAGAAAAAGAGAGAGAGAGAAGGATAGAGAAAGAAAGAAAAAGAGAGAGACAGACAGACACACACAGACAAAGATACAAAATGACAAACAGACACGTAAGGTAGAGAGTCAGACGGCCAGAGGAGAGGCTGCATATAATGACAGTTATTGTTTGGACCAAATCCAGGATTTCCACGCAAACGATTTAGCATTTTTTTCGCGACAAATAACAAAAGGATTATTAGGGCTTTTCACCTGACAGCATCATCGCTAGGCAGTGAATAAATATGTGAATAAATCAATTGATTAATCATTTGATAGATTAATTAATTAATTAAATTCACAAATTAAAGTAATAGATTAAATACACGAAAAAAATAATTGATCAGTTAATCAAATAAACAAATAAAACAAATATATGAAATACATGAATAAATTAATGAGCCAAATGATTACTTGATTAGTTAAACAAATAAAACAGATGAAATAGATAAATAAATTAATAAATAATCACAATTAGGTAGATGAATAAAGAAACAAATGATTAAATAGTGCAGTAAATTAATACATGAATAAACGAAATAACGAAAGGAAATAAAAGAAGTAATAGAATAAACATACATGACCAAAAAAAGGTTCACTTCTCAGAAATGAATACTGCCAACACCTCCTGCACCACCCTCCCCTCTCTCTGCCACGTCCCTCTCTCCCACCCCCCCTTCTCCCTCCCTCTCCCACCCCCCACTTCCCTCCCTGCCACCCTCCCTCTCCCACCCCCCTTCCCTCCCTTCCCTCCCTCTCCACCCCCCTCCCTCCCTCCCCCCTCTCCCACCCCCCCCTCCCCTCCCTCCCTCCCTCCTCCCTCCCCCCCACCCTTCCCCTCCCTCTCCCACCCCCCTTCCTTCCCTCTCCCACCCCCTTCCTCTCTCTCCCACCCCCATTTCCCTCCCTCTCCCACCCCTCCCTCCCACTGCCACTCCCTCCCTCCCTCCCTCTCCCACCCCTCCCTCCCTCTCCCACCCCTTCCCTCCCTCCCTCCCTCTCCCACCCCCCTTCCCTCCCTCCCCCTCCCACCCCCCTTCCCTCCCTTCCCTCCCTCTCCCACCCCCCTTCCCTCCCTCCCTCCCTCCCCCCCACCCTTCCCTCCCTCTCCCACCCCCCTTCCCTCCCTCCCTCCCTCTCCCACCACACACCTTTCGTTATCACACAGACGTCTTCTCGGAGCTCCAGATGCCAATTAAGCAAAGGTGCCAATATACGTCGGAAGAACAAAAGCAATATCACGCCAAATGACGCTCAGTTGTTTGAAGATTCGCGTTTGATTAGAATTTCTTGTCAGAGTGAAATGAGGATGATTCAGATATTCACTTCATTGAGCTTGAGTGTCCTCGATAGTGACGTTATTCAGTGAATGACGGGTTTATTCACTATGCAGAGCGGTGGTGATAATAACCAAACCATTCTAATTACCTAAACTAAAGTATAAAAGCCAATAAATACAACTCAAGATGGAATGAAAAAGATACAGAAAACAAAACTTCAAACATTTTGGAATAGAAAATATATATAATTTAAATCTATGACAAGCGTTGCTGCAAATGACGAGACGAAACTTTTCTGAAAATGTGTGACGTGAAACCACTTTCATATCCACGAGGAATTTATATTTCACGATCTCTGTGAATTGCATTTATTGGTCTTCTTCTTTCTCTTATTCTTAGTATCATTATTATTGCTGTTTTTGTTATTATTAATACTATTACTGTTATTATCATTATCATTATTATTATTTCTACTATTACTATTATTATCATTATCATTGTTATTGTTTTTTTGTTGTTATTGTTATTATCATTATCATCATTACCATCATCATTATCCTTATTATTATCATTCTTTTTCTTCTTCTATTACTACAACTACTTTTCTTCTTCGTCTGCTTCTTCCTCTTCTTCTGCTACTTCGTCTTCTTCTTCTTCCTCTTCTTCTTCTACTACGTCTACTACTAGTAGTACTACTAGTACTACTATTACGACTACTACTACAACTAATATTAATTTTCATTCTTCTTCTCCGGAAGCACAATAGAATAAAAATAAAAAGAATAAAAAGATATGATTGACAGGTCAGACGATCCACCAACCTTCTTGTTTTCAGATTTTTTTTTTTTTTTTTTTTTTTTTTTTTGCATTCGTTAGACACTCCAACTTCCTGTCTTTCTGCTTTTTATTCGTTTATTTCTTTTATTTCTATTTATCTTTATTTCTATCTTTCTCCTTTT
>NW_020872608.1:766463-773963 GCF_003789085.1 Penaeus vannamei
AGGTTCCCTAATATCTTGGCTAACTATTATGAGTCAGGTAGCAAGTGCTTCAATGTAGTCAAAACACTTTGTCAAAGAATATGTATTGAGGACTCTTTTTACAACCTAAAGCCCAAAATTTACACTTGAAATTGGCAAGTAATCTCTCTCACAGCAAGGAATAACCTAAATAATATATACTACAAAATTCATGATTCACTCATATTTACCAAAGAATACAATTCAATTCATGGTTTAAAAAGCAAAACAAAAACAACAATATGTATAAATCCAATTTATTACTAGATTTTGTTTACTGAGCTTTAGAAAATGTACACAAAAATGGAAAGACCAATATGCCCAATAAGTTCTGCAAAGGATGGTATATTCAGAGGCATCATAAAATTTAAAACGTGAAACATCAATCAAATTCAATAACAAGAAAACTCTACATTCAGAGATATTTAGAAATACGCTACTGCCTGTGAAAATACATTCTTGGGGTAATCTCAACTTCATTTTTAAATTAACATTCATTGTTGCAACTGTAACACTATTTTTATCATATGCTCTATACCGTGCATTTAAATGGACCACAAATAACCAAATGAAAGAGCAAGGAGGAACTGGAGTGTGTGAAGGATGGACAAAGGATCATACATGAAGAAGGTATAATTAAAAGTCCAATAATATCACAAATTTGTTTCTCCAGATCAATAACAGTTATAAAGCCAAGACAATGGAAAATGGTGGGTACACTTCTATAATAACTTGGAATTATAACATTAAGCAAAGCATAGAAAGATATAAATTTAAAAAAATAAATGAATAAATATCAAGTACGATTTAATTGTTACATAATGTAATATACATTGTAATGGTAGAGATGTCAAGCAAAGAATGCCAGCATTACAATCATAAAAAACTGAAATATTCATTAACCAACAATGCTAAGCTAAACATTAAAATAATGCCGCCATCTCATCACCCTTGCCAACAGTGGTAAATTAACCAAAAAAATAAAACAAAACAGAATTTTGATTAAATAGACAGTTCCACTATAATTCCTGAGTACCATATACTGTTCTCATATCTGAAGAATCACCGTACATAATTCTTAGTATTGTTTGTACTGCAACAGTAAAATGTAAGTCATATTTTGCAAATTAATACAATCCACTTCTCTTCACTAGCAGAACTAACATCACATAGTTTCTTTCACAAGAAAAAATAATTCTTGTACCCATCTGCAGACATCATCAATGAAACACACAACAAAAACAACACTACTTCAAGTCTGGAAGGAAAAAAACAACTTATTTCTATAGGCATAACATAAAAGGCCTTACGAGATTAATACATGGTTATTGGACTTTTAACAACATTATTGTCAAGACTGTTTCACCAAAAGACTGTTCTTAAACATATCACTGAACTTCTTATTCTCTTTCCTTAGTTCTTGGTCTACTTGGAGCATTAATTTTCTTACTGCTGTGTCTGGAAGAAGGAAGAGACAAAGAATTGGTATCAGAGAATTTTTGAATAACTTTCCACCTGAGTAGAAACATTGAATATCAAACTTCTGTGAAATCATGTGAACAGTATTATCAAATCAATTGAACAATTATATCATTGATCATTTAATAAATCAATCAATTGATTTAATTCCTGTACTGATTACATCTCTGTTAAATCATGAATGCATAAAAACTACAAAGAAATCTGAGATGAAACTTTATATATTGTAATTCTTATATTAAAACCATATTCTAATTTATATTTTTACAATTTGAAACACCACCAAACACTGGACTTAGTTCTTAAAAACAAATGAATATATAAATAAATAAATAAATAAATCTCTGATCTGAGGAATAAAACATGATGAAGAAAAGTATATACAGATATCTTAAAAACACTTTTCAAAACTTCAAAATAATCCACCAAAACTACTGAAACCATAACAAACCTTTGCCTTCAGATATTGCATTAGCTTCTTTCAGAGCTTCTTTCGCCGCATCATAGTCACGAAGGTGGAACTGAGCGAGCCCAAGGCGGTACCAGCCCTTCACATTCTTGGGCTGGAACTCCGTCACTTGCTTGCAACACTCAACCACTCTCTCATACCGAACAGGTTCTTGCTTTAATAGGCATGCTGTAAAAGATGATGCGGAAAACATCTTTAGTATTTTACAATCACTCATACGTAGTAATGAGAAGTCTTCCTGATGGAGGATCTGATGACACAACCTCTCCACTTGTCACGTATCCAGCAGAGGAGAATGAAATCCAAAGCCGAGTTTTTCCTTCGCCATAAACTTTGTTTCAACATGAATGATGGAAAACAACTTGATTATACTACACAACACCTATACTTCTCTATACTTTAAGAACTGTTACAAGAGTTCTTGAAGTGATAAGAATATTTAGCCATAAGCTGGCAAATGAGGAAAGCAAAATGCTGAGAGAGAGAAAGAGAATTAAAAGGCATGAAACCAAGAATGCAAAAATTTCATGAACTATTGCAATACCTGCTAAATTGTTGTGCAGATCAGCCGTTATGGTCATCACGGCATCTTTCGTCTCTTGGGGTAGTTTTGGAGCAGCGCGGCTTTGACCGAAATGTTTATTTGGATTCATGTCCTGATCCACTGCCTTCATATACATGAGTCCACTGAAAAACAGTGATAATAACAATAATAACTGATATTCATAGTACCAATAATAATCATAACAAAAACAAAAAAATATTAATAAGAACAAGAACAATAGACTAATGAAATATATAAATATATCAAGAATATGTACTTTTTTCACACTATCCAAAGTTCCTGTCCACTCACAAACTCAAACCATACCAATAGAGATACACTCAATAACAACACCCCCCCCACACACACACAATAATATCATGGCCAGTAAAAAAAAAAAAATATATATATAATATATATATATATATATATATATATATATATATATATATATATATTATATATATATATATGCATGCATGATTATACACGCACACACACCTATGATAATTCCTTATGGCCTTCTTCAACTGCTGTTGCTTGAAGTGGTCATTTCCCTTTTGCTTGAAGTCCACTGCTTTTGCCAATTTATGCTGGATTCTCTCTTCTGGGGTCGCAGATGACGGCAGTTCACAAAGTTTTTCTTCGCTCTGCGGCAAAGACCCATTTTCTTTGTCAACAGCTGACTGCCCTTCACTTACCGCAGACATTGGACTTTCTGTAAAATGGTATTTATATCAGTATAATATCATAAATAGATAAGTTAGGTGAACTTAATGAAAACATGAATAGTATTCAAAAATCCTCCTCAAATAATTTGCGCATCACCATTTGAGGTGAAATGAACTGAAAATCATTTGCACAATGCATCATTGCTTAATCAGAAAAAAATGGCAGATGGCAGATGAAAAGCTGTGCAAAGAGAATACATTGACAAGAAAGAGATAAAATGTGAAAATTGTGCATTTGTAAAAACACAGACTGAGACAAATTACACTTTGTCACATCATGAATTTAGGTATCTGACAAAAGAACAAAAGATTAATACAAACTAATAAAAACGTTAATCTGCTTTACTAAAGGTTATTCATACATCATTCAGTACCTTTTAGGTCTATGGCAAGCTTTCTCTACATCCCTTCTGTCTTCTGCATTCCTTTTCATTTCTCTAATTACCTTTTTTATCACATCTAGCATTCCAAGTATTTTCTGTCCCTTATCTATCATCCTTCTTTTATTTCCTCTTATAATACAACTTGATAACATCAGCATATCAGTATTCGCTCACACCAAATTTAACCACTAGCCGCTGGGCATGGCATGAGCATACATGCCATGCCCACTGTGTGTTTAATTTAGTAATTGTTTTTACACATAGATGGCTCCACAAGTACTAAGTCAATAATGAGCCAATTACGAAAACTACCTGTCTTACCTGTTTACCCTTTTCCTTAATTTTTGATAATATTTTCTAGTATTTAATGCTGCTGTTGGTAATGACAATAACAATATAGTAATCATAATCTGTACAACAAAAATAACAAGAGTCGTTATTGATAGTATTAGTACAAAGAGTATTTTCCCACATTTAACAAAACAATGTTAAAGTGAACGCAACATTTTCCCGTCGGCACTGGGTTAACTGAGTGCAAAGCCAGGACCTCGCAATTACAAAGACAGAGGGCTACATAGCTAGGCCACTTCTTCCTTCTGCAAAAGTTTCTTTAAAATGTCTCCAATGCTTACTTTATATCATCAACACTAATCAAATCTCCTCTTTCTTTCACCTTCCTTTGACACTCTCCAAGTCACTCCAATTTCTCTCGCCACCATCTCTCCTTCTTTTGAATTCACTAACCTCTTTCATCTCTCTTTCACAATCAATGCCACCATATTGAAAATCACAGCACTCTTCTTCTGGATCAATACATGTAGTCTTTACACTCTTCCTAACTTTCATCTAACTAAAAGGCAATCACGATGTTTATTGCCTTCTGTCACAAACACAGACTTTTCAATGTACTACTCTTAATTGGCTGTTTCAAGTATGAACTGGCAATACCTTTGCCTTTCCTCTCGGGTAAAATGACTAGCTTTTTTAACCTTTCTATTATTTCTACTTATTCTGTAAATCCTAAAAAACTTTTTCTTTTAAACTTACACCAACTACTGCTCTCCAATTGAACTGCCCATCACAAACACATTATTTCCATTTATATTTACATAAAATTCTACTTATCTATATAGATATATACAAATAAATATATATATGTTCATTTTCTCTACATCCATATATCAATATATCATACTTATATTTCTGTTAATCTATACACATATATGCAGATAGATAATTACCAAATACTTCCCATATTTTATGTCTTTTGTTAATGCTATTCTATCTACATCTCTCCTTTTATGCAATGGATCTGTAGACTAGTATATATATTTAATGTCACAAAGAAAAAAAACTCTAAGGCATAGATATTTCAGGAAAATTTAGAATTTATGACTATTTCTACATTACTGAGATGAATTTTCTTAGCCTATACCTTTTGGCATAGCACTACATAGCCACCTGTTACATGTACCCTTGTTCAGTTCTAAAGAATAAGTATTACCATCTTCAAAAAAATATATATATCATCTTCAGAAATATTATCTACAGATGCATAAAAACAACACAAGAATCTAATTTAATGACCAATGCACTTATTAGCACATTTATATATTATCATAACCCACATGGCAAAATAAAAAAAAGGATTTAAGAGCTTTACACATATATAACAATAACAAGGATTTATGAAAATCTCATGCATGTATTGTATATAGCCTATATAGCCTGTAAGAATTATATTCATGCACAGTATCAATAAATAATAGGTCAGCCATTACAGTTCTTCATAGAAAACCTATATGGGTGTTGAAAAATATCTAAATAAGGCAAAAAGAAAATTTTAATGGCTAACCTTTTGTGAAAATCTATCAATGAATGTCCACACTGCAAAAATATCAGTATAAAAGAGAAAATTCTTCCCTCAAAAATCCGACAGCACATGAAGCCTGGCACAGGATACGGTATGGCAAGGGGAAATCCCATGAGTATGATAACAATGACACACTGAAATGCACTGACATGAAATTTTGCACGGTAATTTTCCATGCAAGCTATGCTACCGTCTCCATCACACTTTGACAAAGGCCAATAAACCACCACCATGTACATTCACGCAAGATACAAGCTTGCACTGGTTCCTTGTTTGATGATAAACTGCCAAGGATATTGTAGAAAAGGTATGAATGAGACTGGATATCTTCACAATTCAAGAGATGTATTTGACCGGTTTCGATTACGTCTTCATCAGAAATATGTATTTGACCGTTTCATTATGTTCTTCATCATATTATTTGACCGGTTTCGATTATTCTTCATCGAAATAGTATTTGACCGGTTCGATTACGTCTTCATCAGAAATATGTATTTCTGATGAAGACGTAATCGAAACCGGTCAAATACATCTCTTGTATTGTGAAGATATCCAGTCTCATTCATACCTTTTCTACATTTGTCAACATGGATACGTTTCATGCCTAGGATATCTCGGAGGTCCATTTCACCATAAAAGGAATGATTTGTTGACTTTCTCCTGCCAGAATCCATATACTTTATCAATTGATTACGCACTTATCTTTTCTTAACATGGCCTATTTTCTATACTAATTGTATTCTTTATGAACAGTACTTTCTTTTTTCTGGTAAATGTTCAACATAGAACTCTAGAATAAAAGAGCAAATCAAGCATTTTCTGCTCATTACCTCAAACTCCCCACAATTATATTAAGGACAATTATGGTGCGTTCAGAACTCCTCGTCCTACTCATCCAGAAAAGTTGGATGTTTTGACCTTTTGGAACCTCTACTTTCTCATCCTGGACTAGTTGTACATCTCGTCCATCTTTCTTGTCCAGGACAAGGTGTCTATCTCATCCATCTCCCCGCCTGTGAAGCTTGAGAGTACGACGAGATGACATCACAATAGCATTGTCAAACAATGACACTTGCAGGTAACCACAAGATATTGATGGGTATTTTATGGCCCTTATTGATGTTATCACAGGATATTTTTGTTTGTCAGTTGCAAGGTTTAATGTTAAGGAGTTACAAAACCTATGTAGCGTGTAAATAAAGACACCGGTATGTTTACTTTCGTGCTGGTTGCATTCTGAGCAGCAAAGGCCTTTGAGGTTCCGAACGCAGCCTTGTTGTCCTTCTAGTCATGACAAGTTGTCTGGACACGCAAGACAAGGAGTTCCGAATGCAGCAATACCTCTCATTTTTGTGAATCATTGAAATTGCAAGTTTGGTCTGCGCAATGCCAATGAATGATGATATAAAATAATTACAATAAAAATGCAACTTTTAAGCCAATGCAGGTAGCTAGAACATATTTACCATCAACAGCCTTAAAATACATCATGAAAGTATATCAATATTTATATTAACTAGAAACATTTGTCCGTTAACAAAAAATACACAAACATTAAAAACTGGGCTTAAAATATAAAAAAATATCTCAGGAACAAAGACAGTATTCACACACACACACAGACTACCCTTCTAAATGTCACAAATAAATACCTATAACTTATTTCACAATATTTCCAATGTTATAAACCCTCGAGTTTGATTCAAAAATCATGTCAACAAATCCTAGTTTCAGAAGTAAAATAACAAATTGCATCAATATATCTCATGACAGCCTTATTCTACGTCACAGCCACTTACAGACCTTTCTTGTGCATCAGTTCAACATGTGAGAATGTGTGAAAATGACTTACAGAATGGAGGAAAGTCTCTTTGAATATAAAGGAAAATGATGTTTGGGGAGAAACGCGAGGTTTGGAAACAGCTGTTTTTCGTCCTCATAGAAAACGGAAAAGGTTGGGGGGGAGACGGAAGTAAATTCATTTTTTTTTCTTTTCTTTTCTT
>NW_020872608.1:786463-796786 GCF_003789085.1 Penaeus vannamei
GTATAACAATACCGTAGAACAAAGAGGTTAAGGGCGGGGGTAAAGTGGTACAAAATGAATGTTTTATCATGTTGGTAAATCAGTCTTCATCCCGGCCTTGACTTTGTGTATCAATCTGTTTGTGTATCCATCAGTCTATGCCTACCGTCTTGGGTGTATTTGTGTCTGTTTTAATCTATATGTAGATCTGTAGAAATACGTCTGAGTGTTTTTTTGTATGCGTGTGTGTCGATCTATCTCAGATCAATAAGTTTTTATCATTTCCTATTTTTGTATGTATCTCTCACTCTACTTCTTTATCAAAAAGCATAAAAGATTAACCCGTAAACAAGTCCGAGTATACAGGGAAACAACCCAAGGAAAAGGACTTTGGATTTGGATTCCGAGAACTTTTTCCAAGAACCCAAGGACTTTTTCAAAGGCGTTTCCTCATCGTCACACTCTCTCGAAGAATTCCACTCTTTATTTCCTTCTCTTCTTTGGGGATGATAAAAAAATAAACTCTTGCTTTTTACTTTTAGAACTTTCTTTATTAGAAAATGTAGTTAACATGAATGCAATTCACATTAAGATAGGGGGGACAAGTACAATACAGTGACAGGGCAATGACAAAAACTGCATTGTCAGTAAAGATTCGCTGAAGATAAAAATAACGTTTCGAAACGTTTTCTGTGGATCTTTTTTTACAGTAAATAGGATTATACAAGAGATAGCTCCATACCCTGGAATGTTATTTGGAATAAATCTCTCTCTAAAAAAAAAGAAACAAAAACACTTTTTATACACATTTATATAAAACCGCATGCAGTACCCTGTTAGAGTTTTATCCTGCGTGACAAACCGGTCTGAATCACAAACTTCATTTCTCGGGTGATGTAGATGTGGAAATGGGCATTATAAGCTACCAAATCAACCCATATACGTTTTTCAATTGGTTAAAAATTCACTTAATTTCTCATTCTCCTATCAAAGTAAATAGCCAATACATGTTGAATATCGCTGGCATTACATATATCATTAAATACCTCGAGAGAACACTATTTAGGCAACCCGAGCATCGAACTCAAAACACCCGAATGCAACCTCTAACAAGCAGTCACAGGATACTGCAATACGAAAAGAAAAAAAAAAGAACTTTAGGACACACTAAAATAAATACTAGCCATAAGTCTCATCTCTATCATTACTGAAGAGAAATAAAAAAGAAAGTGTCAGGTTATTAGTACTACTGCTAACTATTGTTAAGTATTACACTGCAGCGCTTTGCTTAGTATGGGTATTGTGAAATGTGAAGGAAGATGATGAATCTGGTTGAGTATTTGATGAAGTGTTCAACCTCATCGTAAGACACCGCCTCCACAACCATCCTGGAATGTAAGAAGAAAATTCAGTAATATTTCAGCAATATAATGAAATTCGGTAATATAAAATTCAGTAATAATCAGAAACTTACATGCACTTCAACTTGCAATGCAGAAATACATGTACAATAATGATGACCATGATAATAATGATAATAATGATAACAATGATAATAATAACAATAATAATAGTGATAATACTAAGAAAAATAATGGTAATAATAATGATGAGGCTGATAATAATAATGATAACAGTAATAATAATAATAATTTCGAGTTTGGTGTAATGGGTACTTTTGATTTCAGTCAAATTACAGCTGTCTATTTATTATGCTTCTAAATCACTCCCTGTATGCAAGGAATGGCCGGGGTTACCATCCACTGGCAATACGGGATTTCAACGCGGGATTTCAACGCAAAATTGCAAGATGAAGAAGCTACAATTGCACCACACTGCAGGCTAACCGTTATGACGTTATGATATAGCCATACTGATTATAGGGGCTATGGCTACACACTGAATATTTTTATATTTTTGTATTTTTGGCTTCTCATACCTTCAGGATAAGGGATACTGACCTGTACTCTCGACCTGCCGCAAGAGGATCCAGTGTACTCAGTATACCTTTGCCACCCTCAAGGCGAATTCTGAAGGCGACACCTGTGGATAATAGTTATTTATACTGATCAGGAAAACCTTGAAACATTATGATAATCAATGTTTATTACAGGAGCAAAGCCTACAACTTGCATGCACTTTAACTTGCAATATAGAAATACATATGTAATACATAAATACACGATATGACGATGACGATGATGACGATGACGATGA
Organism: Penaeus vannamei; assembly: GCF_003789085.1. Classification (NCBI taxonomy): domain Eukaryota; kingdom Metazoa; phylum Arthropoda; class Malacostraca; order Decapoda; family Penaeidae; genus Penaeus; species Penaeus vannamei. The sequence continues at coordinate 788,660 of NW_020872608.1, forward strand.
TTGATGACATGACGGTGATGATGATGACATGATGACATGATGATGATTGATGATGAGATGACGGTGACGATGATGATGATGATGATGACGATGATGATGATGATGATGATGATGAATGATGATGATGACGATGACGATGACGATGACGATGACGATGACGATGATGATGATGACGATGACGATGATGACGATGACGATGACGATGATGATGACGATGACGATGACGATGCGACGATGATGATGCCAACAATGACGACGACGACGACAATAATGATGATGACTATAAAAAAAGTAAATAAATAACCATCCAACCCACTCCCACTCGTCACCCCAGCCCCCATACCTGTTTCGTTCTCGATAATACTGAACAGCGTCTGCGGGACGAGGCTCCCATGCTGATCGTAGGCCATGAGACGCACGAGGTCCTGGTAGGCCTGTATTCCAGCTGGGAGCGAGGCCGTCTTGAATGCCAGGATGTGGGCATACGTCACACCGGGAGGGCAGTTGTTCTTACCCCATCGGCAGTCCAGGATGCACGACCTGTGAATACGGGAATTGGTGATTCGGGTTAATTGCTTCGGCTTTCGCTTCATCGATGAATTGCTTTTGCTTTCTTCGAATGAATGCTTTCTTTGCTTCGAATTAATGCTTTCTTCGCTTCGAATCGAGACCTTCCTTGCTTCGATTCAATGCTTTCTTTGCTTCGAATCTTTGCTTTCTTCGCTTCGAATCATGTTTCGAACATGAAGCCAAGCGAACTCTTCGTCGAATCACGATTACGAGTCAAAACACAACCTCATATTTCCACAGTCTCACAACCTATACCGAACAAAATTATCCGAATACGAAATCAGTATAACATAATCAACAAAACCACAATATTAATCAAATGCAGTTCAAGTCAACAATAAAAAAAGGACGTACCCGGTAGCTGGGTCCCTCTGGTACTCGGGCGGGCAGGGGGCGGACACGCACTTGTACGAACCCCGAAGATTGAAGCAAAGCTGGTCTCGGCCACACTGCACGTCCTGCTCGCGGCACTCGTTGATATCTGGGGAGAGAACAGGGAGGAAACACTTTACTGTGCTGATGTAATTAAAGTAAAAATACTAATAGATGAAAAAGTCTACCGTCATGATACAACTGTCAGAAGTAAATATATAAATAAATGAATAACAAACTAAAAAAAAAAGTTCCATGAATATATAAATAAACACATAAATAAAGATACAAGATCAAAAACTGATTCTGATATAGCTCTTAACAATTGTTTACTGAAAGCTGAGAAATTGACAGGGTTCGAAACTTTGATATCTTTTTTCAATAAACTTATTTCTTTTGACTTCCCATACTTTTTTGCATTCTGTACTTACCACTACTAATTTCCACTTATTTCTTACTGATTTATCGCACACTTTTTTGCATTTGGTACTTATACATCGTAAATTGTTTCACTTATTTCTTCTTAACTTGGGCGCATTTTTGCATTCTCTGCTCATCGTCGAATGTTCTTTCTCTCATTTCTGTTCGACACACAGACCGCCCTTGCATTCCCTACTTACTACTAAAAGTCTCTCCACGTATTTCTGTTGGACTTACCGCACCATTTTGCATTTGAACTAACCATTGTAAGTTCTCTCACTAATGTCTTTCTGACGATTCCCCTAAATTATTCTGTTTGGAATGAGTAGATATTCCGGTTCTTTTTGACGTACCGCAGTTTTGTATTTTGTACTCGGCGTCACAAGGTCTTCTATTTGCATGGAGTTAATATTCCGGATATTTTTTGCTTATACAGTTTTGCAATCGGTTCTTACCGCCGAAAATTCTTCAAACTTATTTCTGTCTGACTTACTGCACCTCTTTTTATTATCTACTTACCATCACAAATTCTTCCATGCATTTCTTATTGACTTACCGCACCTTTTTGTATTATGTACTTAACATATAAATTCTTCTACTTAATTTTTTGACTTACCACACTTTGCATTGTGTTCTTACCTTCACAAGGTCTTCTGTTTGCACTGAGACGATATCCAGGTCCTTTTATTAATTACCACACACTTTTGTGTTCTGTATCTACCATCAAATAATTCTTCCACTTATTTCTTTTTGACTTGCCACTCACCTTTACATTCTGTACTTACCGCCACAAGTACACCCGACTTCCCGCACCATTTTACAGCCTGCTCTTACATCCCAAGTTCCTTTTTACTTACCGCATACATTTGCATTTTGTACTTACCATCAAAAATTCTTTCACATACTTATTTTTGACTTACCGCACCTCTTTGTATCTTCGTACTTACCGTCACAAGTTCACCCGACTTACCGCACAGTTTTGCAATCTGTACTCATAAGATCTTTTTGACACCACACACATATACATTATGCACTTACCATGACAAATTCTTTCACTCACTTATTTCTGACTTACCGCATACATTAACATGTACTTACCATCAAAAATTCTTTCACTCACTCATTTTTGACTTACCGCATACATTAACATGTTGTACTTACCATCAAAAATTCTTTCACTTACTCATTTTTCACTTACCGCATACATTTCCATTTTGTACTTACCATCAAAGATTCTTTCACTCAATTATTTTTGACTTACCGCATACATTTCCATTTTGTACTTACCATCAAAGATTCTTTCACTTACTCACTTTTGACTTACCGCATACATTTCCATTTTGTACTTACCATCAAAAATTCTTTCACTTACTTATTTTTGACTTACCGCATACATTTCCATTTTGTACTTACCATCAAAAATTCTTTCACTTACTTATTTTATACTTACCGCATACATTTCCATTTTGTACTTACCATCAAAAAATTCTTTCACTTACTCATTTTATACTTACCGCATACATTTCCATTTTGTACTTACCATCAAAGATTCTTCCACTCACTCATTTTGACTTATTGACTTACCGTATACATTTTCATTTTGTACTTACCATCGAAGATTCATTCACTTACTCATTTTCACTTACAGCATACATTAACATGTACTTACCATCGAAAATTCTTTCACTTACTCATTTTTCACTTACAGCACCTCTTAGCACTCTTCTCTTACCGTCACAAGTTCTTCTGTTTGCATTGAGTCGATACCCCGGTGGACACAAGCACATGAAGCTCCCGATGGTGTTCTCGCACCGGTGCTGACATCTCTCGGGCAGCGTGCACTCGTTGACGTCTGAAAAGCGTTTTTTTGTTTGTTTGTATAAGTTGTCTTTCGAAATTCATAAATAACGTTAATGTTATTCTGTACGATTGATTGATTGATTTTTTTTTTTTTTTTTTTTTTTTTTTTTTTTTTTTTTTTTTTTTTTTTTTTTGCATTTTAGGAAGTTCGAACACTGACGTCTGAAAAGCGCTTTCGTTAGTTTTTAATTTGTCTTTCGAAATTCATTGAAAACATTATTGTTATTTTGTACGATTTTTCCTTTTTTTTGCATGTTAGGGAATTCGGACACTGACGTCTGAAAAGCGCTTTCGTTAGTTTTTAAATTTGTCTTTCGAAATTCATACTTATTCTATCCGATTCTTACTTATTGTTTTGCATGTTAGGGAGTTCGGACAATGACGTCTGAAAAGTTGTTTTTTTGTTCGTTTTTTCATTTGTCTTTCGATGTTCATGAATAACATTATTATTTTATACGATTCTTATTTATTGTTTTACATGTTAGGGAATTCGGACACTGACGTCCGAAAAGCGTTTTTTTTTTTTCTTTTTTTTTTTTTGTTTAATCTGTTTTTCGATGTTCATAAATAACATTATTGTTATTTTGTGCGATTTTTACTTTTTGGTTTTGCATGTTAGGGAGTTCGAACACTGGCGTCTGAAAAGCGTTTTTTTGTTTAATTTAATTTGTCTTTCGATATTCATTGATAACATTATTGTTATTTTGTACGATTTTTACCTTTTTTTGCATGTTAGGGAATTCGAACACTGACGTCTGAAAAGCGTTTTTTTTGTTAGTTTAATTTGTCTTTCGAAATTCATACTTATTCTATCCGATTCTTACTTATTGTTTTGCATGTTAGGGAATTCGAACAATGACGTCTTAGAAGATGTTGGTTTTTTTGTTCGTTTTTTTTTCATTTGTCTTTCGATGTTCATAAATGACGTTATTGTTATTTTGTACGATTTTTACTTTTTTTGTTTTGGATGTTAGGGAACTCGAACAATGACGTCTGAAAAGCGTTTTTTTTTTTTGTGTTGTTGTTGTTTAATTTGTCTTTCGATATTCATAAATAACATTATTTTTATTTTGTAAGATTCTTATTTATTGTTTTGCATATTTGGGAGTTTTTTTGTCTAATTTGTCTTTCGATATTCATAATACATCGTTGTTATTTTATACGATTCTTATTTATTGTTTTGCATGTTAAGGAATTCGAACACTAACATGATGGTGAGTAAATGACATGACATGCGTGAAAACTCTTCCATGAGTCAATGAAAAACAATATAGATGATACATTTTCTTTTCATATTTGCATTTATTTTCATAATTCCATTTGTCGTCCAGTTTTCTCATTAATCTGCAGCGGAGAAGAACGAAAACGGCGCTTAGGTTACGTTTCAACTTTGGCATTATGTTAAAGATTCAAACAGAGCGAAGCAATTAGTCAAAAAGCCATAGATAGTCATTAACCATGTCATTAACAACGTGTCGACCAGCGTTTAAACATCCATATTTTACCTTCTTCGTCAATGATTTTAACGAGTGGCACTGCTTTTACATGAGAAAAACCGTAAGGTAAGTTATTCTTAAATCTCAAAAGCAGAGAAGTCGCATTATGGATATTGCTTCGAAGCTGCAAAGTTGATCGTATAAAAATAATAGTAAAATCCATTGTGCTTAATCTCTCTCTCTATATATATATATATTTTTTTTTCTCTCTCTCTCCCCCTCTCTCTCTTTCTCTCCTCCTCTCCTCCCCTCTTCTCTCCCCCCCCTCCCTCCCCCCCCTCCCCTCCCACTCCCTCTCCCCCTTCCACTCCCCTTCCCCTCCCTCTCCCCCCCCTCCCTCCCCCCACCCACACCCACATTACCTCGACACTCATCGTCCTCGAGCGCGAATCCCTCCCGGCAGCTCCTCCGCGTGTAGATGGAGTGCAGGAGCCGTTCCTGGAATTCGGATGTCGGATAGCCCGGTGCGGGTCGAGGTCTCTGGCGCCGCGTCGGGAGGGCCGCCCGACCGCCTTCCTCCTCCAGGTACTGAAGCCCTGCAATGCGGCATTTAGAGCTGACTGTTTCGTCTTTTAATATTTTTTTTATTTTATTTATTTTTTTTTTTTTTTGGGGGGGAGGGGGGATGTCTTTGAGAGGGGTAGGGGGGGGGGAGTATTTCAAAAAGGGTTTATAATCGTCTGTGTGAATATTGGGGTTCAAAAAACTGATTGATTTTGTTTTTTTTTTACATTTCAAAAATACAACAATTAGCATTATGACCTCTCGCATATATATGTCATCTCGCTTTTTTTCAATCAATTTATAAAAAGGGCTTCAGTACCATGGAGTAAAGAACTATTCTCTCTCAAAACCACAACAATCCCATTGAATCTCTCTATCGCAGACTATATAACCTATTCTCTCTTAAACCCACAACAAACCCATTGAATCTCTCTATCGCAGACTATATACAGTATCTTATCCTTCCCGGGAACAAGTCCAGGACGTTTAGGAAACAGAAGGAGCTCGGCATAGCGCACCAACGCAGGACTTCCCGTCTGGCAGCCGCTGTTCCCCGGGGCCGCAAATGCACTCGTAAGTTCCGCGGAGGTTGTGGCACTGGTACTTGCACGGCGGAGGGGTTGCCAGGCACTCATTCACATCTACGCCACATAATCACAGCTTAATATGGTGAGGGTCATGAGGGGGGGCTTTAGGAGGTGAAAAGTCTGGTGGTGAGGATAATGAGGGGAGACTTGGGACTTTATGAGGTGAAAAGTCTGGTGTGATTATCGTGAGGATAATAAGGGGCTTTATGAGGTGAAAGGACTGGGTGAGCCGTGAGGATAATGACTTGGGGCTTTATGAGGTGAAAGTCTGGTGATGATTATCGTGAGGATAATGAGGAGAGACTTGGACTTTGTGAGACGAAATGTTTGAGGATGATGCTAAGGATGAGGATTTTCTTTATACATGGGAATTCGTTGTGTTGTGTCTGATGATGGTGAAAATAATTTTTACTTTGTTTTTATTATGATATTTAGTTTTTTCCTCTACATTCTCCCTTGATTTTTTTTATTTTAAAAGAATACAACAATAGCTTTTTTGACTGCATATAAAAATCTGTTGTAAATGAAAAGTGACAAATACTTTTAAAATATGGCAATTTCTATTCAAGGTAGTAGTGTGAGGTATACTTTACTTTATTACTTTATTCAACCGTAAGTTTTTAAAGAAATATGCATACTATAGCACTGTAAATTCTCCACCTCCATAACTGATGGCGGATGCTGTTCAAAATGATCAAAATGCCAGGAATGAGACATGCAGCAGTCAATCATTTCTATATAACACCTGTATCCGAAATTCAGAAACATTTTTTATATATAAAAAATGAGAAGACTATGTCATACATAACAGATAATATGCCATATACAACAGAAAGCAGGCTATATATAACAGCTAATATACCATATACAACCGATATAATAGTATATTTTCTGGAGGGATGCTCTTAATCAATGTACACTGAATTCTAGGATGCATGAATTCCACGAAGCTTAAGAAATTATATATCTACACATATCTTTTACATCAACATTTTGCAACACCCAAATACTTGCACGTTGCGAAGAGGAAAACCTCACGAACCTAAACAAGGCTGCCCCGGTCCTGAGGAGCTGAATCCCCGTGGGCAAGTGCAGTGGTAAGAACCCCATGTGTTTGAGCAGGTCTGTGTGAAGTGGCATCCTGAGATCTGCTCGGCACACTCGTCAATGTCTGGAAAAGGAAAATATATATTCAATTTATAGCACGATCTGTATCCAATCTATATCATATAGAAATGAATACCTGATATTACTCAAGATCAGTGAACAAGATATGAAAGGAAAATGTTTATCTAATTGATAGCATGATATATAGGTAACTTGTATCATGTAGAAGGGATATTTGATATTGTTCAAATTCGAAAGACTAGTCTGGAACTTAAATATCTATAAGCATTTCATATCACGATATATAGGAAATCTATATCATAAGCAAGAGATAACTCATATTACTCAAATTCGAAATACCAATGAACACGATAGAGAACGAAAAACGTAAAAGTATTTTACATAATAACAAATATATAATGTATTTCATATCATGATATAAAGGTAATCTACATGTAGAAGGGAAACGCCAGAGAACAAAAATTTTAATGAGTAAATATTTCCACATCGCAATCATATTTTCCCCAAACGTAAAAGCAATCTAAAAAAAACACAACACATCACTTTTAAAGATTAAAAACAACACAACCTTTTTAAAAATAAAAAACAAGAAAATCACTTTTTTTAAAAATCTAAAAAAATATATCCTTTTTAAAAATCCAAAAAACACAATATCACTTTTTAAAAAAATAAAAAACACATTTATTAAAATCTAAAAAACAACAACACTTTTTAAAAAATCCAAAAAACAAAAACATATCACTTTTTAAAAATCTAAACAATTCACACATACGTTTTTTCAAATCTATAAAAAAAAAACAACAGCAGATGATCTTCCTCTCGAATCTAATTCCCTTCGCTTTGGATCTAAGCTAATGTCTCTCCTTCACAATTGCTTCCCTTTTGTTTATTTCCTTCTGTGTGATCTTTATGCTCTCTTCCTTTTCTTTTTTATCTTGATTTCTGTCTTTTTGCCTTTGTTTTCTGTTATTTTACTCCATCACTTTTTAAAAATCCAAAAAACCTAACACATCACTTTTAAAAATCCAAATCACTAACATCACTTTTAAAAATCCAAAATCATTAACACATCACCTTTTAAAATAAAATCCAAAAACATAACACATCACCTTTTAAAAAATCCAAAAACCTAACACATCACCTTTTAAAAAATCCAAAAAACATAACACATCACCCTTAAATAAATCCAA
>NW_020872608.1:796886-801886 GCF_003789085.1 Penaeus vannamei
CTTCCTATTCTGCTTTCTTCTCCTCCTGTTCCTGCTCCTCTTCTCCCCTTCTTTCTCCTCCTCCTCTTCTCCTCCTTACCTCTCCTCTTTTCCTCTCCTCATCATCCTCTCCCCCTTTTCATCCTCCTCCCTCCTCCTCTCCTCACCCTCCAACCTCATCCTCAACCTCATCCAACCCTTCTCTCTCTCTTTACGCCCGTCACGAACCCCTCCTGAACCGCCCGCCATGACCATGAGCAATAGCATGAGGAGACTCGTCCTTTTAACTCGAGTCTCACGGAAATGTGGTCGACGAACCGGTTCCAGGGTCGGGTCAGGGAGGCCGGGGAGTAACGCCATGTTGCTTGGTCATGTTACGGAAAGTGCGCGTTGGTTTCTTAATCTATAAATCCATTCATTTAAAGAAAGGGGGAGGAGGGGGGGGAGAAGGGGGGAAGAGGGGGGGAGCGGGGGAGGGGTCGTATTGTGTGAGAATGTGGGAAGGTGCATGAGATATTTACGAGACAGGTGTTGAATGTGGGTTGGTTAGGGGGAGGGGGAGGGGGTTTGCATGTGACTGCGTGTGGATGGAGTGGGGGGGGGTTCATGTTATGCTCTCTTCTCGCTTATCTTTCTCTTCTCTTCTTCTCCTCTCTCTCTCTCTCTTCGTCTCTCTCCTCTCTCTCTCTCTCTCTCTCTCTCTCTCTCTCTCTCTCTCTCTCTCTCTCTCTCTCTCTTCTCATTCTTCTATTTTCTCTCACTTTCTTCACTTTCTTTTTTTTCTGCGGAAACATGAATAAATACACTATTTCTTATTTTTCTCCTGTGTTGTTACCGGCTGAAATTACTTACGATGTACTTGTTGTGTCACGCTGCCCAAAACAGAGGTAAGGTTTGGTAAAGTCTTTTCTTCGGTTTATTTTCGGCCATTTCTTGCATTGTCGGGTGGCGTTCTGCGGAGACAAACTGTGAATACTGTAATGTGGGGAAGAAATGTAATAAGGAAGAATGAGTCTGATAATAACGCTTGTGTGAATCGACTATTGGCTTTGCCCTTTTATATAACTGCACTGCTGACTTCGTGTGCGTTCGCTTCATTCTCTATTTATTGCTGTTTGTTTTCTTCCAACGTCTGTGCGTTTTATTTGTGTTTTTTCCCTGTTGATTCTCTGTTTCTTTCCTGGAGCAATCTATTATATCAAGTTAACAGTGCTTCGATAATGTCCTTTTCCCTTGACGGCATATTTCGTATACTAAGGCATGATATTTATCAAGGATCCTATGTAAAAACACGCCCAAGGAGTAGCGGTGGAGCCACTGGCTTCCAACCTACAAGACTGGCCTAGAAGAACGCGTTTTTTTCCGTTTTGTAAGGACGGAGAATCCGTATTCAAAAGGGAGAGGAGACCGAGATCCACTTCGGCTTCGAAAGGGACTTAATTTTAGGCCTTCGGGTTTTTTTTTATTATTTATTTATTAGACCATTCTAGCCCGAGATCACACCCTCCCCCCCTCCCCCCTTCTTCCCCTTCCAAAGAATTATCGCCATAATCTCCCCAACCTTAATTTTCCACACTGATTCGCCTTCGCATTCCCATGGCTTTCGCATGTCCTTCGAAACGATCACTACCCCTCCCTCCCCATAAAAGTACGATAACATCCCATCCAACACACCGGACGAGCGAACGTTAGAGTAGAGGTGAATGGTGTGTAGAGAGAGACGGGTATGACGACGGGAGAGACGAGAGACGGACAGGGAGAGAAGAGTAGGAGTAGAGAACGGAGAGGAGATTGAGAGAGAGTTGACGCTCGGACGAGACGGAGAGAGAAGAGAGCAGAGCAAGAGGCAAGAGCAAAGAGCGAAGAGCGAATGGCAAGAGCAACGAGAAGAGGCAAGAACGGAACGAGAAGCATGACGGCGAGTAAAGAGAGCAGAAAAATATGTAAACCCCTGACCCCATTATGTGCCTCTATCCATGCTTAGCGACGCGGCGAGCGCTCTATGAGTCCCTCACTTCAGCAACGTGACTATTATATGTGCCGCCCGATGTCTCCAATTTTATTCGGTACAGTTATACCGTTCCCCCACATATCCAGAACCCTGAAGGTCGCTATCCCTGCCCTCCCGCCCCACGCACACCCTGCCTTCAACCCCCAGGGCCGTAAGGGAAGGCGTGAGAGGAGGCTGGGGGAAGGGAAAGACGGAGAGAGGGAGGCCATGTTTGTTATAGTGTCGGTGTGTGAGATATTCATTTTTTTCTTCTTTTTCCGTTTTCTTCTGTCTTTCCTTCCTTTCTTGGTTCCTTTTCCTTTTCTTTTTCTTTTCTTTCTTTTCTATTTTTTTATACTGATTTTATCTTTTCTTTTGTCTTTTCTTTCCTTATTTTTTCTCTTTCTTTTCTTTTCTTTTTCTTCCTTTCTTTTTCTTATTCTTGGTTATTTTTTGATCTTTCTTCAGTATCCTTTTTTCTTTTCTTTGGATTTTTCTTAGATATTGCCTTTTCTCGCTTTCGTTTTCTTTTTTTTCTTTTTCTCTTTTTTCTCTTCGTTCCTCTTCTCTTCTCATTTCTTTCTTTTCTTGTCTCTCTGTTTTCCTTGGTTATTTCGAGTATTAGATGGGTTAATAAAAAGTGTAGAGTTGTACCACGACTGGTGAGGGGATTTAACAAGAATTTTGAAAATAAATCGAGGCAAAGGTTGGACAAAGGGTTTTTTTTGTCTCTTCTTCTAAGCGAGTTGGTGTATTTACAGAGCAAATTCTCTACAAGGTGTGCTTTTAAAAGTTTTCTTTTTTGAACTGAGATGCTACTGAATATATAAGTGATGATATTATATATATTAATAGGCGATGATGAGAGAGAGATGAACCCGGTAAAGAGCAGCGATGAGGACGGAGGAGAGGAGGAGGGAGAGAGCAGCGATGAGAGGACGACATGAGCGAGGCCAGTACGGCCACACGCGCCCCGAGAGAGAGAGACGGACTCTGGACACGAGAGAGAGAGATGGTATTGCGGGAGAGATGAGAAGAGAGGAGAGGAGGCAGGTATATGATGATAGATGTATGTGTGACTGCGCACGAGGTGTTTGTGTGTGTGTTGTGTGTGTCTGTGCAATGTGTATGTGTGTTTGTGTGTGTGTTTGCCCTGTGCTGTGTGTGTGTGTGTTGTGTGGTGCATACTGTGTCGTGGTGTGTCTGTCTGTGTCTGTCTCGCTGTGCGTGTGGCCTGTGTGTCGTGTTGCGTCGGATATGTACACATATATATAGTATTTATCTTATATATGTATACGTATAATATATATATATTAATGATATATTATATTATATGCATGTATTGTATTGTCATCGGTTATTATATATACACCATATATGTATGTGTATATACTACATATGTTGTATATAAATATTTATAGACGCTATATGTTAATATAAACATATATATAGAAAGTTACCAAGATAGTGAGATATAAATAGTGTATACATAATATAATGAGTATTTATACTGTATACTGTTCATACCTTATATATGATTATGATAGGTATATAGATAGTATATATATATACGTACAGTATATAATATAATATATATAGTACAAGATAGTATACATATATATATATATACATATTATATACTATATATATACATATATATATATATAATATTATATATATATTATATATATATATATATAGTTCATATTATACATATGTATTGTGTATGTCTGTATGTGTGTATGTATGTAGAAATACTATATACGTGAACACACACATACAGGCACACGTACGCATACAATTTGGCGTCGCCAGAGCCAGACAAACGAGCCAGCGAGCGGCGATCGGCGCGTGTCGTGGCAGACTGAGGGAGGTTTCGTATTCATGAAGTATTTGCGGAGTAAAAAAAACCCGGCCTGGCTCCCGTAGCAAGTTTTCCGACGCCCTTATGTTCGCGTCGCTGCAACTAGGGCGGCCTTGCAATGCTTGCTGTGTTGCTTTCATTGGAATGCTGAGGGAATTTCTTGCACGCTTTGGGTATATTGATTTATATTCTTTAATTATTTGGATTAATTATGTTTGTTTTTGTGGTGATTTATATCTGAAGTCTCTGCTCGTATCTGACTTTTTTTGTGGCGGCGTTTTTTATGTGTTTTTGAATATGCAGTTGAGAAAACAACTACATACATATGGGTCTTCATCATGTTCTCCAAATATGGCGATTGTTTGGTTTGTTTGGTCGGGACTCGACCATGAGGGATTTCTGCAACGGATTACAAGTCCTTCTAAAGCACATCACTTTGTTTCCCCACTGCACAATTGTATGTACTATACGACCCTCAATTCAACCTTTCAAACAAGGTTTTATTTTCTTGGCCATTTTTTTTTCGGGGAATTAAAACATCAGGTCATATGTCTCCCCCCCCATTGTTTCTTGTTGTTGGCGATCCTTTCCTCCCCCTCCTCCCTCCCCTCCCCCTATCACCAGAGTACCCCATACCCACCCCGCCGTTTCTGTCTGTTGGTTACCCCTGCGACGTCCCTCCTCCCACATGCGCCTCGTCGCCGTACATGCCAGTTTGTGTTATACTCCCTGCTGACCTTCTTCACCATAGTCTGGCTATTTGGTCCCCCCCCCCAAAAAAAAATCAGTTTCTGTTCTCCTATCTAAAACTTGGCTGTTGGTACCCCTGCTCCGTCCTCTCCCCCCCCCAATCCCATTCCTTTTTTTGCCTAAAGTTGGTATGTGTTGATACCGTTTCACGACTCTCCTTTCTGGTTGTTTTGGCTGTTGATACTATTGGACATCGACCTACAATGTCAGTTATTGCCTATAGTTTCTTGTTTATATTAACCTCTTTCTCTCTCTCCTCTCTCTCTTCTCTCTCTCTCTCTCTCTCTCTCTTCTCTCTCTCTCTCTCTCTCTCTCTCTCTCTCTTCTCTCTCTCTCTCTCTCTCTCCTCTATCTCTCTCTCTCGTCTCTCTATCATTCGTCTCTCTCTCTCTCTCTCTCTCTCTCTCTCTCTCTCTC
>NW_020872608.1:821886-824386 GCF_003789085.1 Penaeus vannamei
TGTGGGTATGTGTATGTGTGTGTGTTTGAGTGTGAGCCCAGAAGACCGTCCCTTGTGACATATGCGGCGACCTGAAGCGTCTCACGCGTCCGTGAGCGTGCCAGCGAAAGGTGAAGAGGCATCTGAACCATTTTTTCCCGTTTTTTTTCCCACAGCACTTTATTCCTCGTTCCTGGTTCACAGTCTCTCGGACCCCCAAAGCAGAGCCCCAACTCGGCGTCACCTTCAGAAGGCGACTCCAAAGTTTATCAAAGAGATAAACCCTTTTTTCCCGCAATTTTATATATAGCAATCCAGAGCTCGACATTGTCCTAGGAAAATAACAGCAAAGGACTCAAGGAAAGGATGAAGCCACGGGAGTAAAAGTTCAAATGTTGCAAAGAGTTGATCTTAAGACAGGGAGCCAGATCGGGTTCGCCCCCGCAACGAGGACTCTGGCAGAGGTCAGAGCATCAGCTGGTTAAAGGTCTCGAGAAGGTCAAAACGGCTGACCTTTTGTGACCCCCCCGCGACCTCTGTTTCAGTGTTTCTGAGTAACGTGTTTTTACCTTTGCTGAAATATGTTTTGTTTATCACCCCCTTTCCTTACTGCCATTGCTTCTGCACACTTTATATACTAAATGTTTTTGGAAGGACAGCTACTGTTAAAAATTCGTATTCTTACTAAATCCTTGCAAGTACTAATTTATGGGGTCATAAAACTAAAGAACCAAAACACGAAATTGAAAATCAACATCGGGATCTCTCAAAATCTATTCATGCGTTTGTACTCACAAATTTACAAGCATTAGATTCACTATATTCAACTAAAGTGAATCTAAATAGCTATTTGGCATTGGCAAAAAATGCAAAAAAAAAAGGTAAGCTTTACATATTACCAAGTTCAAACGTGAGACAAAGTGACGTCCGAGAGTAAGGTTTTCTACCTTTGCTGACGTCATCGATGCAGATAAGATCAAGTGATTTTATGGCACTTCACGGAATCGTTCTTTTAGGCAATAGGGTTGTTTTGCCGTAGCAGGATCTTGGTTATCAATTGTTATCGCCACAATTGACAGTTTTATTTCAATTCCAATATTGTGATTTCTTTATTGCAGTCGATTATCATCATATAATGAAAGAAAGTAAGAGATTTGTGTCTTACAGTAGCAAATTTCTTACATCCAGACGATCTGTAAGAAGTATCAACTGATAATACTTATTATGATCGATAAGCATCAAATTACTCTATTGAAACGTTACTGGTTTCGCAATACCTTGGGGATTTTAAACGAACTCCGCCGCCGTGCAAAAACTAGTAACTCCCTCCCTTCTGGGACTCCAACTCCTTCCTTATTGCATTCTCGGAGTCTAATAAAAGAGCTGAAACAAAGGTGTTATGACGTTCTCCGTTGCTTTAGACGCCCACGAGAAAACGTCTTCCCTCTTTGTAAGGTCCCAGTCTGGTCTTCCGTCTTCCTTCGTCGATTCGCTTCCTTCTGCGTCTGTTGGACCCCCCTCCCTCCCCCCGCCACCCCATACCTCCTACCTGTCGCTCCTATTGGCTCCGACGCCCTCGCTTACGCCCCTACCTTGTCGCTAGCTCCCCTCCCTTACCCTCACATCCTTCCGTCTCCCATATCTCTATAACCCCACTCCCCACAACTCGAATTTTCTAGAACCTCCTTCTCCGTCTAAACTCACTTCCACTCTAACCTCAGTCAACCTCCAACTCAGATCTTCCTCCAATCCCTTTGCAACCCCACAACTGTACCCCCAACTTCCCCACCTTAATCGCACGCCAACCCCCATCTTACCCCAGTCCTCCAACTCCACTCCCTCTCCAACCCCATTCTCCCCCCTCTTACCCCACTCCCCACCAACTCCAACCCCACTATCCCCTCAACCCCACTCCTCTTCCTACCAATCCCCTCCCCAACCCCACTCTCCCCCTCACTACCACCAACTCCAACCCCCTATCCCTCCAACTACCCTCCTACCCCAATCACCTCCAACCCAATCTCCCCCACCCGAACCCCACCCCCCCTCCTACCCCTACCCACTCCCCCACCAATACAAGTAGACGTCCTTGTTCCGCACGCCCGCTCTCTCGCGCGCCGCTCCGAGCTCTATCCCTTCGCTTTTGGGGAAATTCCTTCTTTCGCCGGGGCGCCCCCCCCCCCCCCCCCTCCTTCGGGCGGGATTGGAGCCATCGGCCCTCGGAAGCCCTGGAGTTTCACGCCCAAATGGATGGCTTGTGTGGCTGATGGCGTGCGGGTCTGTGTCTGTGTGTGTTTGTATGTCTACATATATGTATGTGTGGTGTGTGTGTTTGTGGGTGGGTGTATGTGTGTGTGTGTGTGTGTTATGTTTGTGTGTTTGTTTGTTTGTGTGTGTGTGTGTGTGTGTCTATGTGTGTATGTGTGTGTGTGTGTGTGTTGCGTGTTTGTGTGTGTGTGTCTATGTGTGTGTTTGTGTTTGCGTGTCTGTGTACATATATGTATGTGTCTGTGTATGTGTG
>NW_020872608.1:831886-849386 GCF_003789085.1 Penaeus vannamei
ATGATTTATTTCATGTGTGATCTCCAATTTTTTTATGAGTCTGATCGCTCTATCAAAAAGCGTTCAGTAGTCGCACAGACAGACACTGGAAATTATTAGACTTTGGAATCCAATATGCTTCCTCGTAATCTTTCATATATATATGAATCTATACATATATATATATATATATATATATATATATATATATATATGTGTGTGTGTGTGTGTGTGTGTGTGTGTGTGTGTGTGTGTGGTGTGTGTGTCTGTTTGTGTTTGTGTGTCTGTTTGTGTTTGTGTGTGTGTGTGTCTGTTTGTGTGTGTGTTGTTTCTGTTTGTGTGTGTGTGTTGTGTGTTGTGTGTGTGTGTGTGTGTGTGTGTGTGTGTGTGTCTGTTTGTGTTTGTGTGTGTGTGTGTGTGTGTCTGTTTGTGTGTGTGTGTGTGTTTGTGTGTGTGTGTGTGTGTGTTGTGTGTGTGTGTGTGTGTGTGTGTGTGTGTGTGTGTGTGTGTGTGTGTGTGTGTGTGTGTGTGTGTGTGTGTCACATTATCTTGCAACAGTTCTGTAGGATGCATCCCGTAGCAGCGTGATATATAGTGCCTCTGACATATACGAGCATGTTTTCTCAGAACTTCAGCTGTGCCTACTTTCAAGTCTTTCGCAACGCCTCTAACTTTTTCTATCGTATATTATCCCCCAAGTCTACGACCAAGGGGACAATCTCCCAACTTTTTCACCCAACTACCTATTTCTCTCTCCCGTTCACCTTTGCCTCGCACTGGAACATTTTGCCCTTTCCCTTCCCTTGGCTTCCCTTTCCCTATTGGCAGGAACAAGCAGTGAACCGTGTATGCGTTGCCTTCGCTTCGTATGTCGTGAACCCTTTCCTTGTCCACGAAAATTCCTATCACAATGGCGCGTCCCCGAGGAGCTGTATCGCCGAGGTTACACTCCCTTTCTTGTACCTGCAGGTGGTATTGGCATCCGCGTCGCGCATACCAGGTACCAGACGACGGAATGCTTGGCCGTATGAACTGCCTTGGTGCATGCGATTCCACCCCCCCCCCTCCTCTCGCCGTCCCTCCTCTCCTGACTCCACCAAAGCCCTCCACCCCCTCCCTCCTTAAAGCCCTCCACCCCCTCCCCTTCCCCCCGTCCCCCTCTACCTCCCTCTTTAAGCCCTCCACCCCATTCCCTCCCTTGGAGCCCTCCACCTCCCCGACTCCTCTCTCTCACGTCTCCCCCCCCCCCAGGACTCCTTTCTCTCACGCCTCCACCCTTCCTTGCAAACCCGCTCGGTCGCTTGGTCTTCCTGAGGATTCCCACTGGACGCTGTCGGGTCATCATGCTGTTCCGTATCGGCTCGTCATCTGCACGAGTTGGGGGCTGGAGGGGGGGAGAGGGAGGGGAGGGGATGCAGATTGGATTGGGGTAGAGGGGGCAGGAGGGGGTGCAGATTGGATACAGGAGAGGAGGGAGGGGATGCAGATTGGATAGGGGTAAAGGGGGCAGGAGGGGTGCAGATTGGATAGAGGGGAGGGGGGGAGGGGATACAAGATTGGATTCGGGAGAGGGGACAGGAGGAGATGCAGAGTGGATAGAGGAGCAGGGAGAGGGGGAGAAGGAGGGCGCAGCAGATAACACGGAGGGGGAGAGGGAGTTAATACACATGTTATCGCGCCGAAGAGACGGATCTCGGCTCCTTCGGTGACGCAAGATGTCCTCTCCCCTTCTCCCTTGTCTCTAGATAACGACCGCTCTTCCTCACGATCTCGCCGGGGCGCTGCGTCGGTCCAGCTCACGTGTCGCAAACTGCCCACAAGAGCCTCGCTTTCGTCCGACAGAAGCGACAGACAGACTCAAAACCGACAGGAGAGACAGACAGACTCAAAACCGACAGAAGCGACAGACTCAAAACCGACAGAAGCGACAGACTCAAAACCGACAGACAGACTCCGACAGAAGAGACAGACAGACTCAAAACCGACAGAAGTGACAGACGCGACGGTTTTCGTTTCGTCCAGGAAGATAGTGTTTCGAGTTCAGTGGTGATTCATTTCACACGCACCGTTCGAGTCTCGTGGCGTATGCTAGGTACCTCTTCCTTCTTTATTTCTTCTTCTCCTTCTTCTTGTTCACTCGCTTCTTCTCCTTCTTCTTGTTCACTCGCTTCTTCTCCTTCTTCTTGTTCACTCGCTTCTTCTTTCTTCTTGTTCACGCTCTTCTTCTTCTTGCTTACCCTCTTTTTTTTCTTCTTTTTCTTCTTTTTCCACCTCTTCCTCCTCCTCTTTCCTCTCTTCTTTGTTTTCTTCGGCATTGTAGTCTTCGTCCTCGACTTCGTTTTCGTCTCCATTTTCTCCTTTTTCTTCTTCCTTGTTTTTTTCTTCCTCTTCTTCCTCCTCCGCCTCCTCTTTGTCCTCATCTCGTTTCACCTAATCATCATCATCATCATCGACTTCTTCTTTTAATCGTTCTCCAGTCCCTCCTCCTACTACTACTACTACTAGTCCTTCTCATTCTCCTCCTCCTCTTCCTTCTATTCCTCTTCCTCCTTTTCCTCTTCCTCTTCCTCTTCCTCCTCCCTCCTTCTCCCACTCCTCCTCATCATCATCATTAACTCCTCCTCCTTCTTCTCCTTCTCCTTCTCTTCTTCTTCTTCTTCTCCTTCTTCTTCTTCTTCTTCTTCTTCTTCTTCTTCTTCTTCTTCTTCTTCTTCTTCTTCGTCTCCTCCTCCTCCCTCTCCATCATTTTATCCATCCTCCTTCACCTCTTTCTCCTTCTCCTCTTCCTCCTTCTTCTCTCAATCTCCTCTTTTTTTCCTCCTTCCTCCTCCTCCTGCCTTTCTCATTCCTCCTCCTCCTCCTCTTCCTCCTTTCTCCCCCTCTCAACCTCCTCCCCTTCTTCTTCTTCCTCTTCCTCCATCTCCTCCCCTTCCTCTTCCTCCTCCACCTCCACCTCCGCCTCCTCCACACCCCAATCCCTCAGCTTCCTTGCAAGAGAATGACAAGACGTTTTCTTGACGCTAAATTGGTCCTCGCCATTAGTCAGTCCCGCTCATTCCCGTCACTCGTCGCTCTCCGGTTCCTCTTGTGTTCTGTCCCGGCGTCTCGAATCGATCTCGTGAACTCGGACGCGCAGGAAACAAGAATGTTGAAAGGCTTAAGTAAAGATGAGATAAAGGGGGGGAGAGGGGAGAGGGGGAGAGGGGACAGGGGAGGAGAGAAAGGAGGAGAGAGGGAGAGAGAATAGGGGGGGGAGGAGAAAAAACAAAGAAAAGAGAGAAAAATAAGTTGAATTCATTTTTCTTTCAAGATAAGTTGATCATCATCCCTTTCTTTGAGGGAATCACGATGTCAAGAGCGTGCGGCGAGGTTCATGAACACCTCTCAGGAGCGTTACGAAAGCCGACTTAGTAAGGAGAAGAAGAAAGAAAAAAAAAGGAAGACGCAGAATGACATCGAGTCTAAGGGGACGTCGAAAATAACCGTGACTCGACAATACACGACATAATAATGACGGAAAAATTCCAAACCCATCTTCTGCCTCGGTAGCTGCGACTCCGCTCCTGCAGCAGCAACAAGGGGTTCATTATCCTCCAGCTGTTGCCGAAATTGGGTGCGTTTCGCGGAAGTTGGCCTAATGAACGTACAGGAGGTCCTGGCGTTCATTAAGAGGAGTGAACGCGGAGGGGCCACTGGGCGTTCATTAACAGGGATGAGAGGAGGCCCTGACGTTCACTAGGAGGAGTGAACACGGGGGAGGCCCAAGCGTTCATAAGAGGAGGCGTTCATTAACAGGGAAGAACATAGAGGAGGCCCTGGTGTTCATTAAGAGGAGAGAACGTAGAGGAGTAACGCACATTTAATGAAGAATGAAAACTACTATCTAAAATCATGATTGCGGGAATTTTTTACGCAATGCCTCGGAAATAGAAACCAGTGTACCTTTCTCCTCGGTTTCGTGCCACGTCGCCTCGCATGCATACCCGAGCAGCAGACAGGGCGCGAGAATGACATCATGAGATCACACGAGATCTTCCCAGGCGAGTTTCGTGTTGTTGGGACTTCGTGTTAAAAATGACCTCTAAAAGGAAAGATTCCTCCAGCTCCGCAGGCAAAAGACATGAACAAACCCTCGAGTAAATTTAACATCTAAAGCCTCCTCGACGTTTCCTCTCGCCACCTTTCATATCACACGATCCACACAGCCCATGAAAAAGAAGTAAAATATCCACGTATATCCAAGACGTGAGATTCATACGGTCTTCGGAGCGATAAAGGAAAAGAATGGGGAATTGGATCCAGAATTTCGCCACGCTCCTGAGATTCCGATCCCGAGGCCCAGAGCGGGGACTCCACGGCGCGCAGAGTTCCGTATTGACCAGTTAGTGACTAGAGAGGACTTGAGGCGTCCGGGGATCCAGGGACGTGTTTGCGTAGTGAGGAGGGCCGCTTGCAATGCCGGTCTCCTCAAGCGGCCGCACCGAAGCCGTGTAAGCCGTCTCCATGGTTGATTTATCTCCTTTTTTGATAATTCTGCTCATTTTTTCATCCGGTTATGCTGATCTGCTATTCAAAAATATGCTATCAAATCGATCTGTTTCTGAAAAAAATGCGTCAAAGCCCGTTTTATTCACAACGAAAGAACTGTTGAAAAAAAACTTTTATTCTAAATACACTTTCTCGAAGTAGCGATAATCGAATAAAAGTGATCTCATGCGAGTCGCGCGGCAGCGACCTCCACCTCCGCTGGCTGGAACGCCACTGGCTCGCATGCAAGAGCGAGTTGTCCTGCTTGATCCACATTCGCCGTGCATCCCGCGTCATCTTTCTCTGTTAGTCATGCTCTTTTATTTCCTTCTGTTTGCTTGCACCACACGCTGTTCATTTCTTCTCTCCCTCCCTAGAGAAAGTCGACACCGCCCTCACTGCTTTCTTCCCCAAAGTCTATTACCTCTTCTTCAGTTTGCCATATACGTAGACACTCATTGTTTGCCTTTCTTTTCTCATTTTTTCCTTGCTTTCCTCTCGTGCGAGTCATCCATGCGCGTCCCTACAGCCTAAGGCAACATTGCGCCAACAGAAGCGCTTCGACAAAGACACTGCTGTCGGTGAGGTCATCGTTATTCTCACTCTGACCTGCAGCTTCGGTTCGGTTCGGTGTGAGACCGTCTCGACCAGGTCTAAGCCCGAGAGGAGGCACGTGATTGGCTGCTGGAGTATCCGGGATCTTGCCCAGCGGCTGCTCGGGTTCTCGGCCGCCACCAGCTGAGTTTGAATGTAAAAGTCGTCTCTCATTTGCAATGCAAGTTTACACGACCTGTTTACATAGCGGCGGTCTCATATTGGTCGAAACACAAGATCCGCTTGCGAGGAAGAGGTAAACACGCGTCCGTTCGCGTAGGCCAGACTCACGTTATGCCTTTCACCCGAAAGAACGCCTCACCCTCAGCCTCCCGGGGCCCACTTTCTACTCTGCCACCGAGAGACCTTTTCCACCGAGGACCCCAATATAACCATCACCACTCGAGGCATAACACTCGACCCGCGCCACTGCTAACTCAACCTTGGTCACGCTACCGTTTTTTACCCTTGTTCTATGGATAGACGAGAAATCCTTCAGTTTCTAACCAAGGGTGACGATTCTGAGGACTTTTTTTTCACCAAGCTGAAAGGATGGAAAATTATTTACAGAGCGTCTGAATTTAACCAAACTAAGGTCTAAAAATAAGGCTTCAATGCGGTCTCATAACACTATCCAAACACAGAGCGCTTCCAGGAGACAAAGAAAGAGACATCGGATTCCAGTACCAGTCACACAGCCCTGCATCACTGAAAAAAATACTCTTGAAGAGCTAGTCAGAACACCGCCGTGAATCGGTGTTTGTGGTCTCCTCACTTGACTCAAGCATGACTCACCATACGCATAAAAATAAACGAGCAAAAAGAGGGAGTCACGTAGTCGAGGCCCTAAAGAAGAGCCCGAGCGCCGTGTCACGAGCGAGTGTGGCGACGCTCTGCGAGGCGTGGTGGTGGGCGGAGCTTCTACCTCCCGGGAGTTCCCCGGGATGCGTAGCCGCACACTCGCTAACTGTCTGGGATTTTTTCCATCGTCGCCATTTCACAATTTCTATGGGGCTTTTATGGGGGATAGTAAATAAAAAAATGTGTATGGGAATGCCGGCTGGTTTGGGGAAGTAAAAGGGGTCTACCGATTGGTGCAACTCTCTTTTTCCTCCTTTTTTGTTGAAGCAGGGACTCCCAGCCTTTAGTGAGCATTGTAATTCGCTTATGTGACATCCACTGTACGCTTTCACCTTGTTTAGAGACGATGCAAAGCCTGATTGACAACTTGAGCATCACCTGCCTTGTTTCCCGTTTCCTAATGGGAAAACCGGGGTAGCCTTGTACACAACATCACACACACCCTGGAAACAAGGGTCGCAGCGGGTCACAGCCTGCCAGCCGACCTTTCCATATACATCTGATAAGTTCGTGACAGCCGGTCTCTTGCAAAGGAAGTCTCGTTCGATGTTAAGGCCACAGTTCTTGTGCCTCCACTCCCTATTTCCTTCTCTCTCTCGTCTCTTTCGCAATCTCTTGCTGTATCTCCATAGTACCTCTCTTCCCCTTTCTCTTCTTATTTCTTTTCCTCTATCTTCATGGAATATCTCCTTCTCTCTTGCCTTGTTTTCCTCTCTCTGCGTCTCGTCAGCTCTTCTTGCATCTCCCTGTATCATCCTTCCTTTGTTCCTCCTCTTCCTTCGTTTATCTTCACGCATCCTCTCCAAGATTTCCCTTCCCGTCCTAAGCTGGTGCTGTATATGTATACAGCGCGCGACAGGGCATGATAGGGACGAGTAAGTGAAGCATGAAGCAACATTTTGTGTGAATAGATGTTAAATATTTGGAGGCTGTGCTGCTCGAGATCCTGGTTTGCTCTCTCACTGGGATCCTGTTCTCCCTCTGTGTGTGTTCTTCGCTTTTTTCAATCGCTCCCTTCGTCGTCCCTGGACAATGCAGGGGTATATCACCTTGGACATGACATTCCTCTTTGTGACTCGAGTCGCTCGTGTCGCAGAGAACGAAGGGGAACCGCCGTAGCTTTCCCTCTATCCGGCCTCTGCCCTTCGGTTCACGTGTGCTGAGCGTGGGCATCTTCGGTCAATCCAGATGCTCTTGTTGCCGGTTCCGAGCGCTGCTGGGAATAAGGGATAGAGGTTATTCGAGACAAAACAGACTCAGTTTGCCCGATCTGCAAAGAATTAGATCCCCAACAAAAAAGATAAAAAGCGAGTATCATTCGCTTCCGTTCAGAGCAAAGGACATTGCTGAACATAATGTAAGAAGACACGTTTTTAACGCGTGATAGAAATAGAAAGACGAAAAAAAACTGATCAGCAAACGGCTTCTGAATTGTAAAGTATCTCAAACGTCCTTCTAAGCTTCTTTGAACTTGATGACGTAAAGGGATAAGAACCGCTGCTAGGATCCTGCACACACCTTCTATGCTGAAATATCGTAAATCATGAAATAGATTTTGTTCCATGACGTAACACCGTCCTAGGAGTTTCGACCTCCAGAGTTTTTAAACTTTATTACACAAAACCGCAGGGAGAAGAGAGAGGCCTATGGTCATCTGATTAGCCTTATGCCTAGCGCCTAAATTGCGGCTCCTAAAATCGGCTTTCTTTACGTCGTTGAGGTCCTAATTACTTTATGGTCACGTGTGAAGTGCATCGGCCGCTCTCCCGCCCGGCGCAGGTGCTCGGCAGAATCCGACGGAAAAAATGGAAGGAAAAAGCTTGGCGTCCGCAGTTGTTTCTACAAATTCCAGATCTTGTGCAAGAACGATCTTTGTCAGCCGGGATTCCAGGGAGCGGCTCGATCCGCGCGGGGACTCCCCTGAGCAGACAGGGGCGGGGTCTGGGCCGTAACTACTCCCAACGCACCGCCGCCTCCTTCACAAGACAGCCATCCTCCGCCAAGGACGAAAGACTCTGCCGTTGAGCGCTGGACACTCGCCCCTCACTTGGTCTGGAAGCCTCGGAGGGCACGCAAGCAGCTGCGGCGGAGTTCCAGAACCGAGTCTTAGCGAGCCAGGACGGAATTACGCTACACAAGGATTACTGTGATAACTCGGATCCTGGATTATTTATGGTGATCGGAGGACTCGCTCAGCTATTTATCGGTAATTAGTAGCTAAGTGTTTGTGTGTGGAAACTGTTGTCATTTGCACGGCAATAGTGCTGTTTGAAATAGAGCGAGCAGAGTGACAAGTGGATGATATAGTGTTTGTGTGGTGAATATGGTGTTACCACGATTGTGATCGGTAAGGCTTCTCCAAAAGCCCGATTAAAAGTCTGATACACAATAGCACCCTAACACGAACTTTATTGGATATACTATGTCGTCAATTAGCATCCCTATCCGGCTAGTCCTCAACAGTATTAGGTGAGTTGTAAGTACATTCTTCATTGTTTACTCTTGCTCAGGGCTCTAGTAAACTCACAGACTAATTGAGAAATCGAAAACCCGTCCAGTAGCCTCGGGCGTTCTTGTGTCCGGCGTTATTTTTATGCGAAGTAGCTAGGTCGTAAACAAGAGTATTTGATGCGAATTAGACAAATAAAACATTACTACTTATGTCGAAAATGTATGCGAAATGAGGAAGGGAATTCATGCGCTCGAAGGTTCACGCCGACCACGTGACTTGTGTTTACATACGCCAGCTGATACGTTAGGGTAGTTACCTTTTCTTTCCTCGTCGTCGGGAATTCTATCATTTCAAAAATTATCTTAAATTCCGCGTCCCTTTAGAAAATAAATAATTGGTGAAACCTACCGACAAAGCAGGCAATAAAGATTTAACTGTAAATAAATATCGTGACTTGTATATCTTCTGTCTTGTGGTGGACGAACAACTTTTTCCCGCGTAAACCCTGATCAAGTCTCCAGACAGTTTCGCATGAGCACGGACCTACCGCGCACTCGCCCAATCCATACGAGAAACGGAAACCATCGAATCACCTTCAGAAAATTATCAGCGCCGAAGACCCAGGCTTATAGGCCACGGACTCGCGCTGTCTTCGGGCTTCCACGTCACGGAAGAGAGATCAGACATGCATCTCCGAGCGAGGCACATCCGCTCCCGTAACGTCAAATTGCGTTCCACATCCGGCTCCGCGCTGGCCGGGCTCGTTGCGTGTCTGACCTTTTGCTGGTGGTCAGCTTCCCTGACTCCTTCACCTCCCCTCCCTCCCTCCCCCCTCTCCTCCACCGCCCTCTTCTCTTCCTTCTTCTCAGTCCTACCACTTTTTGTTTTTATTTCTCCTCCTCTTTCTTCTTCGCAATAATTGTCTATGTTCCCGATTCCTTTTCTTCTTCCTCATATTTAAAGGGGAGGGAGGGAGGACCTTCCAGGCGACCGGCGGGGGGGGGGGGGACGAAGGATGCCAAGGGGAGAAAGAAGTAAGGGAGAAGGCCATGTTTACGCTCCACCGTGACTTATTATCCAGTCTGAATTTTGTACAGTTCGCGCGTCTTCTACATCTAATTCTTCTACGTGTGATTGACGACGCTTGATTTCATTTTTTTCATGTTTATTGAGTTGGTAACTATTTTTCAAAAACTTGTGGGTTATTTTGATCTCGGATTCGTCGTCGACGTGGGTGGACGAGGACCATGGTAATATGACTCTTGTTTGAGCTACTCGCAGTGCAATTAAGTTTTTTTCTTTTTCTCTCTTCTTTTTTTCTTATAAAGCGATGCCGAAAAACTGACTCGGGGAAGTTCCCGACTCAAATTGATCAGGTTTGGCGATGTACTGTTGCCATCACGAGATCGTTTTTTCCCTCGCTCTTGCTCTTGGAGTTGAAACCGGCAGTACCACTTGCCCGAAGTAGTAAAGTAAATAATAATCGTATCTTAGTAAATTCGATACTTATACGATTTTTTTCACGTTTGTACAAAAGTCAAATAAACAAATAGGTGACAATGGCAGCCAGCCAGCACTATGGTCGACGGTATGGTTGCAGCCCTTCAAGTTTTTGTCAAGACAGGGTGTGGTAGCTGGCAAGTGACAGCTGGCAACCAACAATAACTGTTCCATATACTGCTTATTTTAGCCAACTCGCACAGTAATAGTGAGCCTTAACGCCCTTCAAGACGAAACTGGCCAGAGGATGACAGTAACTAAGAAATCTCAAGACGGAGGAGGAGGAACGATATCGCCCTCGAGAATCAGTAACAACCCGGTCTCTCTCCTCTCTCTCTCTCTCTCTCTCTCTCTCTCTCTCTCTCTCTCTCTCTCTCTCTCTCTCTCTCTCTCTCTCTCTCTCTCTCTCTCTCTCTCTCTCGGGCGTCCTGTTTACCAAAATTTCGCTCGGTTCTTGGGCGCCCCTCGCTGGCCGCCGCACGATTCACTTTGGAACAGGACTCGCCGCTGCTGAAGTAAAGGTCAAATTTAGGCTCGGGGTGACGCATTTTTTTATAGGCCCTCGCTGCAGCTCTGGCTTCTCAATTTTTTTTCCCCTCGTTTCTCTTTGAGGAAACGGGGTGTCGAGAAGGTCACGTGATCCGCAACAACACCGGAGAGGAGAATTTTGAGGAAATTTGGGGATTTATTGCGTTTCGTTCTCGTCTTCCATCCCTTCCACCACTCTGCTCGCCGGTCGTGGCATTCTTGAACCAGTTTCTCGTATGCCTTTTTTGTTTACCCTCTTCTCTCTTCTTCTCTTCTCTCTTCTCTTCTCTTCTCTTCTCTTCTCTTCTCTTCTCTTCTCTCTCTCTCTTCTTCTTCTCTCTCTTCTCTTCTCTTCTCTTCTATCAATATAATTATCTCAATTTCTCTACCTATCTCTGTTTTGTTTATCTATTTATTACTGTAAATATATATTGCACACACAAAGTAAAAAATGATTCCGCATTATCATTTTATGAAAATATAACAAAGGTATCTCATTATCGTGCAATTATCGGCTTCTTAGGGAACGAGCCTTAGTCCATCCACCCATCCACTCACACATCCATCCGTTAATTCATCCACTCATCCACCTATCCATCCATTTACTCACCCATTCATACATTCACCCATCCACATACATCTATACACTCATCCACCTATCCATCCATTCATCCACCCATACATCTATTCACTCATCCACCTATCATCATTCATCCATCAACATCCTTTCATCCACCTACCCATACATCCATTCACTCATCCACCTATCCACCCATCCATTCACTCATCCACCTATCCATCCATTCATCCACTCAATCATCCTTTCATCCACCTACCCATACATCCATTCACTCATCCACCTATCCACTCATCCACCTATCCATCCACCCCCAAACAGCCTCAAGAACTAACGCCTTCCTGCCTGTTCTCCCCCATTATATTTCTCCCTCCTACATCTCCAGGACTCTCGGCCCTGAGAACGCCCCCGACACTGACTCATCACATATACATTACGTTAATGGAGGCGTCGCGTACTCACCGCTAATATGACCTTCATGCGCGCTACATTGAATTTTCTAATATATTTTTTTCCTTCGCCTCGTATCTGAATGGCAACGGAGGGCAGCGGTGGCCCTGCGGTATCGCGGAATGAAATAGTTTTACTTTTTTTTCTTTCTTTTTCTTTTTTTTTCTCTCTTCGGTATAGCGGCTTTCTGTGTGGCGGAAGGCGTGGGGGAGAACCTGTCAAGTAGATGTATGTAAGGGGTATTATCGGCCCTAACATTCTCCCTGCCGTGATAAGGGATAGACTACCATGCGAAGGAGAGGGACTTGCGAGTGGTCTTTGCAATCGGTCTCTGTCGGCCAGCGTGATAGTACGAATCGAATACTCTATATTCCCAGCTCTTGATAGCGCTGACATTTGTGGAGTCCGGGGTTGTCTCGCAGTCCGGGTTTATGGGGGAGTAGAGCCTCAGAAAAAAAAAAAAAAGTTTTTTTTATATCTGTCTCCGTTCGACCTTGTTATCCTGCTGCCGCTGCCGCCTAGCTGACAAGGGCGAGATGCCAGCTGCAATTAGTCACCTGGTATAACCTTGGTTTAAATGTGACCCCACAGTGACGCGTGCTCTCCTTATGTCGGGCATGGCGAGAGGTGTTTAACATTGCGAAAGATTGTATGAAGAGTGGAGTACGAGTGGAGTGTGTCTGAGGAGAAGCCGGCAGTGTACGGACAACCGCTGGCTGGTAATTGTTTTATTGTGTGCGTAGAAACATGCGGTTCACTCACCTTTAACCTTAAAACCCAGGTATTTGTGGACTGCATCTATTTAAAGCTTTGCCCAGACACGGTACAGTCTGTTATACCATTTCCTACATGTCGCAAACTTTATTTCATATATATATATATATATATATATATATATATATATTATATATATATATATTATATATATATTGAATTGTCTTATACATATTAATGCCTATTCTTGTATGAGTACAATTATGTCACAGGAACTATAGGTATTGAAGATTATGAATCATTAGCGCATTTTAAGAGAAAAATATAAACGAAAACACCAAATGAAAAAAATAAAGATAAGAAATATAAAAAAATCAAAACCAGTTTACAGTCACATAAACGAATTAGATGTCGTTGAAAGGTCAAGCTGTGAGAGGCCTATCGAAAGCCACTCGCCGCCGGCCTAACAGAGAGAGATGGAGAGATAGAGAGGGAGATGAAAGAGGGAAGGGAAAAATAAAGAGAGAGAGAGAGGGAGGGATAGAGAAAGAAAGAAAGAGAGATGACGAAATAGGGAGAGAGAGGAAGAAAGAGAGATGACGAAATAGGGAGACAGAGAGAGAGGGGGGGAGGAGGTGCTACTTTCTGGAGCCCGCAGAATGTGGCCGTGACATTTAGGCGAGAGGGAAATAATTATTATACAGTTTCGAGGACTTGCCGCTACACGACAGGTTACTGGGTTTTTGAGTCCGTCCATAAATAGCAGGCAGTTGATCTTTTGTCGTGGGTGGCTGCTAATGCTATCTGAACAAGCTCGTCTGGGGAGTGTTCCAGAATGCCAGGCGATTGCAAGACCTTTCATATGAACGTGAAACTAGTTCTTGCCTGCCTCTTTTAGCTATTCTTACGTGCAATTGGCACTCACTGAATTATAAATTATATCTTTTGTGGTTTGAACATGGTGTTCACTTAGTACCCAGTTATTTTCTCGATTTATTCATTAAAAACACTTTATTGCAAAGTTATAAACAATCCACTACCTCTATTTTGCTCTATTGTGCTTTACACTATAACGTAACAGTATTATGTAACTTAAAAGTTCTTTTTAGTTAGAACAGAGACATTTAAATAGGTCTCGATCCACAAGATAAAGAGTGGGTGTGACCTTCATCTTTTTTCTTCTTTTTCTTGTAGTTTACCTCAACTCACCTAATTTCACTTCCTTCTGAGAAAATGAATACGTTGCCGCCATTTTTTTCATGAGGTGTCAAACGTTCTCATTAATTGTCACTCTTGGTCGCCATTTCTTGATATCTCTTAATCGAGAGGAATGTTGTGTGATAGACTGAATCGTGATAAGAACGTGTATCATAGTATAATCCTGTCAGACGAGATAAGATAATCGTCCACTTTTGAATATATATTATTTTATTATTATCGTAGTGATAATGATGACGATAATGATAATAGTATTAACGATAATCATATCAATGATAATAATAAGAAGAATGTGCTATAATAATTGCATATATTATTTTTTACTAATATTATTCCTACTATTTGTATTATTATCATTAATTATCACCACTATCCCTGTCAATGCCGCTCCGAAGACCGCCCCCAGCCAGCCCCAGCGAAAGGCCGCCCTAACCCCCTTTTTCTCCCCCCGCAGTGAGAGCGAGGCGAGTGGCAGCGCCCTTGTGACGCCGATCCAGCACCGTCGCCGAGTATCCCACGGACTCCCCTCCCAGCACCCGCACCGTCGGAGGAAGGTGAGCGCGCCGCCGGAGTTGCTGCAGCATCTCGGAAGTGCCATAACGCACGTGGCCGCCGCACACGCCATCACAGGCAGCGCGAATCCCGACCACGCGGACAGACCTCATCCTGAGTTCATCCTGAGCTTCGCCCCCGGACAGACGCATTGTAAGTGGCCCCAATTGGTTTTGTGCAGTTTCTCTTTGGAATTAAAATTATCATTGTTATCATTATGATTGCTATTATTATCTACTCCTATTATTACTATTTCTAATATCAGTATTATTATTATTGCTGTTGCCTTCATTATCATGAGAGAATACTTCGGAATATACCGGGGGATGAATCTTTTTCTCCGGGCTTCTCTCTCATGCTGGCTTCTCCCCACAGTGCCCGAGGGCTTGTATAGCGGCTCGGACTCCGGAGTACAGTCCGAGTATTCGTCCTGGGCCGCCCCTGTGTCTGGCGTCATCGGAAGAGACGTCTCCACGCCAGAGGTGATTCGCAATTCAGCCTCTGACTCGATTGACGACCTCGCCGAACGCCGCCAAACGAACGAAAACCAGGAGCAGGAAATTAATAAATATTATCAGTCGGACTCTGATTGCGAGGTGAGGGACGCGAGGGTGATCTCAGTGCGTCATGAATAATAAGTCAGTAGAATTGACGATATATGACAGGTGTTTTTGCCTTCATTCATAACCGTGTTCTTTGTTTACCCACAGAGTATCGACGACCTGCAATCTCCACAGGCCACTCGGAAGTCTGTTGGAGGAAGTGGCATGAACAACCCCGGGTTCGTGCATACAGAGCCCACGACTTTGGTGCTCCCCGTGGGCTCTCCTCCCCCCCTGAGTCGCGCTGGGACAGACCCCAGCATGGCTTCCACCGCCTCCTCGACCGTCGGGATGGTGGCCCCGTCAAGGCAGCGAAGGAACAGCATGGTGTTGCAACTGAACCTGCAGGGCGCCTTGCCACCCACCATGACCCTCCCAACGGCACCCCCGACCACCGCTGGGACGCGCTCCGTATCCATGGTGTCCCTCAACCAGAACCAGCCCGTGACCACCCACCTGTACCCCAACCTCCATTCTGACACGCAGTCCATCTACAGCGAAGTCAACTACAGTGTGAATCACGGCTACGCCAACCCGCCCATCGGCTCCCAGGCTCCAGCGGCGGGCGTGAGCTACAAAGTGCCCGAGCAACACCAGGCACACAGCAGCGGTACTCCTTCGGGTCACATAGACGCGGTACCCCAGCCTGAACACCATGACACCGAAGAGCCCCAGCCCACAGAACCAGAGAAAAAGTCCGAATGGTTCACCCACACGCTGAGCGAAAACTTGAGCGTCATCTACGCCGTCTTCTTGGTCATGCTCGGCGTCGTGATCTACCTGGCCGACACGTTCAGCGGCCACGACTCCGCCATGGCAGAAGGCTTCAACGTGTTCCTCATTGTGGCCCAACTACTTTGGCTGTTCTACGTTCATGTGGATGTCCGTCGCTATGTCAACCAAATCTCTCGGGCTCTAGAAGAAGCGAAAGCGAAACAGACGGACAAAAGCGAGCAGGTGCAGCTGGAGCCAACTGGCGACGGCCAATACCAGCTGCGCATCAACCTGCCGGAACCGAGGAAAACCATTCCTCAGCACTATGGTTTCACGTCTGGAAGACACGGTGGCTCTCTCTACCTGAAGATCGGGGCTACAGGTAAATACAAAATATGCTTCTGTAATTTATTAGCTCGATATTATGATGATTTTGATCAATGGTAATCACATGCACCATGTCGGCATAAAACTTACAATTATGTTCTCTCCAACAGTTTTCTGCTTTGGTTACCTGATCCACACCGGCCTGAACCTTGGCCAGAAGATCTTGTACCTCACTGAAGAAGACCCCGCCTTCGACGATTGCACCTGTACTACTGACGTTGTAATGTCTGTGCTACAACCTGTATACGCCTTTTACCAGCTGTTCTTCATCTTCAAGTACTCCAACGTAAGTAAAAAAAAATCAAATAAACTGTTTATCTGAAAAAAAATATTCCAGACTACGTGTAATTTCTTGGCCGATCAGTATTATATTGATACAATTAAAGTGATAAAAGTAACATATTTCCATTCTTTTACAGCTGATCATCAACCGTCGCAAGGTTCTTTCACGATTTGGACTTATGCATTGCATCGGCGCCTCTCTCTGCTACTGGATCTACACCATCCTCCAAGAGACCCTCCAGGCCATCTTCATGAAGAAGAGCTACGCCAACAAGGACAACTACAGCACCGACGGATCCTCTACGGCCGCCCTCTACGGCTCAACAGGCTACGACGACGACTCCGACGAAGTGGATGACGACGACTCGCACCACTTCTCCGGCACCAAACTCTCCGCGTCCTCCTCGGCGTGGTCCATCAACTACGGCTGCGAGAAGGACACCAACCTCTCCGACATGATCAACTACACGACGCCCTACCTCTACCCCTTCAGCATCGAGTTCAACATCCTCATGGTCGGGTTGTGGATCCTCCTGTGGGAGAACATCGGCAAGACCGACCGCCACACCCACATCCCCTCCGTCGAGGTCACGTACGAGGAGGACAACAGCAAGACCCTGACCTCCAACCTCATTATCTACGTCGACTGCCACGCCTCCAACCGCGGTCTGTTCGCGGGTCTCCTCATGACCGTGGCCACAGTCATCTCCATCATCCTCTTCTTCATCCTGTCGTCGTCGGAAGATAGCAAGATGCTCGGCAAGTATGTGAACGGCATCAGCGAAGTGATCCTCCTGTCGTGCATGCTGATCACGGCAGCCATCGCGTACAACTCCATACGAGTCCTGGACGTGATGAAGCACGCCATCAGCTCGGTGGACAACATCCTGCTGTACGTGTGCCTGCCGTGCATCTTCCTGTACGCCTTCCTCAGCATGGTGCCTTCTATCAACAACAGGGACTTCCTGTTTGTGTCAGTGTCAGTCCTCCAGGTGTCGCAGGTGATCCTCCAGACAACGCTCATCTGCGACGGATTGAGACGCTGCTCCAACTCCCTGGAGGTTCAGCACAAGAAGCCCGGCCGCGAGGTCATCACGTACCTCGTGGTCACCAACGTGGCCATGTGGCTGCTGCAGACCTTCGAGATCAAGAGCGAAGAAGGCAATTCCAACATGTATGACTTCTACGGCAAGGTGAGTCGGAGTTCAATGCCTTTTCTAAGTACTTCTATGATATATATGTTGGAAGGTTAATGTTGTGGACTTGCACGAACTCCAGAATTGTGTATATAACTAGCTAAACCCAATAACTAACGAGATCTTCCTTCTTCTTTCCAGGAGCTGTGGACTTTACTTTCACACTTGACGTTGCCACTCGCGCTGTTCTACCGCTTCCACTCGTCCGTGTGTTTGGCTGACATGTGGAAGGCATCATATGAGGCCGAGGAGTAAGGTGACCCCTTCCCATCCGGGGTCACGACCCCTTCCTCACCATGGACTCATACCAAGCAATGGATTCATCATGTTCCACGGATTCATTCATCCTGACTCATGATCGCGCCTC
>NW_020872608.1:859386-861886 GCF_003789085.1 Penaeus vannamei
GGATCGTGAACGGCTCGATCCATGCCTCAGTCGACAGCCAGCCAGTTAAGCCTCCTGCCTTTATTGCCATTCCCCCGTACGCTCCCACAATGGCGCAGGAGGACCGGTTGGCCAGGGAGACCTCCGTCGCGTCGCTGTCTGTCGAGGAGGACGATCCGCCATCCACGACGAGGGAAGAAAAAATCGCTTGGTTCTGGCTGGCCTTGAGTGAGAACGCCAGTGTCGCGTACGCCATCTTCTTGGTGTCTCTTGGCATCGTGATATACATGGCCGACATCTTCTGGGGCCCGAACTCCGTGGCCGCAGAAAGCTATAACTTGTTCCTCACGGTGACACAAATGTTCTGGCTCCTCACTATCCACATCGACACGAGAATTTTCATCCACAAAATCTTTCGGAGAGTTCGAGAAGCGACAGCCCGACGCGAAGGCAGGGAAGATACAGTGTACATGGAATCGGTTGATGATGGACAGTTTCAGCTGAAGTTCGGCAAAGAGGACGAGGAACCGATTCCTCTCATGTACGGGTTTACCAGCGAAGGATCAATTTACATCAAGATTGGAGCCACAGGTAATGAGAGGTTGATGCTGTTTGATGTTCACGTGCAGAGACTTTGTATTACTTTATCCCATAACCGATAAAAGACGAAATCAGTAAGTAGTTATCAGAATTCGAGTAACCGCCCGAATTCAGAATTCTGTCGTAACTAAACATGCTACATAAATTTTTCTCCAGTGTTTTGCTTCGGTCACATGATCCACACGGGCCTGACTTTCGGGCAGCAAGTGCTATACTTCACCGAGGACGACCCCGAACTGGCTTCGTGCTCCAGCATTGTCAGCATCATCATATCTTCACTGCAGCCGATATGTGCCTTTTACCAGCTCTTCTTTATATTTAAGTACGCCAATGTAAGTGCAAAGACTTTAGACATCTGTAATTCTGAATATGTGTACTTCTACTTTTATGGCTAAAAAAGTAAACACAACTAATGATTTCATGATTATTCCTCCACAGCTGATCATCAACCATAGGCACATCTGGGCAAGGTTCGGCATCATGCATTCCATCGGTACGTCCCTCTGTTACTGGGTCTACACCATCTTACAAGAAACCTTACAGGCGATCTTTGCCAAAGAGGAATACGAAGACCCTCCCAACGGCACTCAACACTACGCGGCCGCCTCGACCTGGGAGATCAAGTACGGATGCGAGAAGGACACGTACCTCTCCAGCATGATCAACAGCATGGCGCCGTACCTCTATCCCTTTAGCATCGAGTTCTACATTCTCTTGGTAGGGATGTGGATGTTCCTTAAGGAGAACCTCGGCAAGGTGGAGCTACACACGCACATCCCTTCGATTGAAGTCACTTACGAGGGAACCAACCAGAAATCTCTGATGTCTAACATGGTCATAGCGGTAGACTGCCATGCCTCAAGTCGTGGCCTGTTCCTGGGCCTCTTGACAACGGCGGTAACTACCATATCCATTATACTGCTCTTCATCTTGTCAGCCAGTGACGAGACCAGCGAAGCAGCTCTTATCGTGAATGGCGTGACTGAAGTGTCGATCCTGACGCTAATGATCGGATCAGCTGTCATGGCGTACAGACTCTTGCGCATGTTGGATGTCATTCATCATTTCGGAAGCAGCGTGGACGACATCCTTCTCTACGTGACTTTGCCTTGCATCTTCCTGTACGCCTTCCTGCGCATTACGCCTGCGCTCCTCGTCGGAGACATCCTCTTCGCCTCTGTCTCGATACTACAAGTCATCCAAGTCATCATACAGACGGCACTTATCCACGACGGCCTCCGACGGCGGTCCAACTCCCCCAATCTCAGACGAAGGAAACCGGGTCGGGAGATCCTCACCTTCCTCGTCGTAACCAACGTGGCTCTCTGGCTCCTGCAGACGTTCGAGATCAAGAGTTCAGAAAGTAACTCGGACCTTTACCAATTTTACGGAAAGGTGAGTATACCGTAGCCTTAATTCACTCAGAACTAACTTCCACTGATTTGTTAATGTTCCATAAACTTTGATAATACAGAGAAGTATAATGAATTTCATAATTCACTTTTACTGATCACCTATAATGCCTTCGTACTGAGATATACTGGAACTTTCATTACCTTTTCAGGAATTATGGACGCTGCTGGGACACCTGACGCTGCCCTTTGCTCTCTTCTACCGCTTCCACTCGTCGGTGTGCCTCGCTGACATGTGGAAGGAATGCTACGAACCCGACCATTCTCATTAATCAAGGCAATATCAAAGTACAATTGTTCGGTGGCCGCCCCACCTTCGAGGGTCGTGGAAATCAGAACACTGAACTGCTTCCTTTACAATATTTACATTAAGTTATTTGAAGTTAGTTTAATTTTTCTCTCTCATTCTAAACGGAAATTGTAATACGATATCATTGCAAATTAGCATGGCTATGATTTTGTTAAGTAGGGGGAACTAAGAACCGAACAGGAGGACGGGTTTTGTGGAG
>NW_020872608.1:879386-884386 GCF_003789085.1 Penaeus vannamei
ACTGTTTTTGGGAAGGAGATCCATATTAATTGATCACATGTTATACATTCCCTGCCAGTTTTCTTCTCCCTCAAACAAATATTAATATCGATAGGCCTATATAATGGGTAGGCGTAACGACTTTTACATCTAAAATACAGAAGGGATTATTGGTCGCCTCATGGACGCCATTTCAAGTCGTTTCTCATGGAGGAATCGGTGTTTCAAATTCCTACCAGTTCCGGAGTTCGTCCAGCACGCCCTCTAGGTGCGGGTTGCCTCCTAGTTTGGCAATCTCCTCTCTCGCTTCGGCCTCCAGTTTCTCCAGGGTTTCTTTGGTGTGCTCAAGGGAACCAAACTTCTCCAAGAGGGACACGCAGTAGCGTTTAACCTCCAGGTCTTTGGGTCGCTGACGAAGGATGTCTGTGGCTTATGGTTAAGGTTAGCCAGCAAGCAAAGGGATCACGCATTTAAGGTTTTCGTCAAAGTGTTTAATTATCTTAAATCTCATCTTTACCTATAAAAGATATATTCATCCCTTTCCCAACCCATAATTATATTCAAGAAAATACATAGTAAATATGTACGTTCCCATGCAAAAAACTACACATGCGCACGTACACATAGAAAGAAGCACAGACAACTTCAAAACAATAACAGAGAAAGTGCTGCCGCCTGGTTGCCAATAGTAGTTATCAGTAGTTACTATGCATATATGTGGTTGTCCCAGAATCACCAAATTAACGGTAAAAAATGTAACATCAATATCCCAGAGGCTACCTTCAGAACCTCCGAAATGAAGCAGAGAGAATAACAAGGCCACCAGACCCTGCGACTCCTTCAAAATTCCTCAGATAACAACCGCGTAGTTTCCTCGAAACAATCAGGTGTTCTGACAATACGGTAAAAAATCGCCATTACGTCCGGAGATAAGATAAACAACCTAAGACGAAAACGAAAGCCGATATCAAACAACCTGGACAGTACTGAATACCCTGCAGTAAATGCGATAAAGCTTATTAAAGTAATATAGGACGTGGTTTCAGTTTTAGGATCAGCTTACATCGTGCTGACGTCCATAACCACAAAACTCCCAACGCAGTGGTGGTGCATGTGGTTGAAACTGGGAATTAACCGGATTGGAAGTAACTGAAGGAAAGCAAGAGTGATCCACTGAAGAAACAAAAAAAAAAAAAAAAAAAAAAAAGTTGCATACATCGCGACGGAGGAGAATGTAAACACCGCATCGGGCAGCTCCAAATGATCCAAGGTATCTGTAATAATAATTTCACCTCATATCTGGTATATAGTGGTTGGTTATCTCATTAATGTATGTATTTCTGACAAAGGTATACTAGAAACCAGCTAAATGCATCTTTTGTTCTGTGAAGATATTCATTGTCATTTGTATATTTTTTCCTACATTTGCTGCAATGAACACTGTTCAGTGTTAAACGAGGAACAGATATTTCCATAAAAATATTAATAAGAATAATATTAATAAAAGAAAATAAACCAAAATTAAGTCAGGATCCTCTAGACAGACTAGACGGAAAACAATCAATAACTACTGAAAAATAATAGTTTTAAAAATAAAGATTTGTCACTTAAAATCATACCTGCTGTTACACTTTTCTCTAAAGGATACTAATAACTTGCTGGTCGTCAGGTTGACTTTTAATGGCATGGATAACCGGAAAACTGAATTTGCCTTCTGTTAAATCCTCACAGTAGCTCTTA
This sequence comes from Penaeus vannamei, assembly GCF_003789085.1. Lineage (NCBI taxonomy): Eukaryota > Metazoa > Arthropoda > Malacostraca > Decapoda > Penaeidae > Penaeus > Penaeus vannamei. Next base: position 881,106 of record NW_020872608.1, read on the forward strand.
CTGTCACAGTACTGCAAAAAGAAAAAGAAAAAATATCTCTCAAATGTAATGGGGGTAAAATCAACATATTTGTGTTTATGTGGATGGGTTTCTACTCGTTACTATTTAGGTTTACACACTCAGTTGATAACTATCCGCCCTAAAGAAGTATTGAAATTTGCTTCAAAGCTGTAATTCATTCGGCGATTTGTATTGTACTTGTCAAATATGGCGGAATTGCTTGAAATATTTGACAATTCTTTTAACCTTTAATAGTTGTAACTTTACTTTCTAATGTTAGTTCATCATTTTAGCAAATATTCGTTCAAAACAGATAATTTTGGAACGGTTGGCAATATCTATACTGTTTTTGTCACACGAATAGTTTTCATTATTTTTTCAGCATTTAATTTTCACTGAAATCTGAAACAGACAGACATATTAATGTAAAACTGTCATATATACTTGATCAATTTCAAAGATTGAGAAATCTAGTTAACACATATTTTACTTGTAATGTACTTAACAATTTATCGATTTATCAGCTTACAAATAGCAAATATATGACATTAATGTGATATTAATGACAGACACTCATTACACCTATAGAATGAGATTTTTTACACATGTCTCTTAAACAGTTCATTATTTTTTTTTTTGCCCTGTATAAGATAAAACATAGTTTTTATATTCTTACCTCTTTCAAGCAAAGTATTGCATAGTCATTACGGATCTGAAAGTACAGCCCCAAAATCCCTATAAGTCTTGAAAAGTCATCCTGAGTTTGACTGAAAAGTTGCATTAAGCGAGTAGCCAAGCCAAATAATCCACCTGTTTCTGGAGAAAAAGAGAGATTTATTGTTTTGATGCGCGAGCTACATCAATAACAGCCAAATTAGCTTCTACTGAAATCCTTGATTCCGGTTAAAAGAGAAAAAATGGAATTTATTAACCACTAACTCAATTACTTGATAAGGCAGGAATCGCCCGGTACAGCCTGCTATATAATACAGATTAACATTAAAACCTTAAAACCTTTTCCAGTGACAAGGCCTATTAGTATACTCACTTCTTATGGTCATCAGTCTGTATTCTTCCTCCGATGGACAAGTAAATGAATCCCTCCAAAAGATTTCCATTCCCTGCCCTCGATGGAGCTCCAACAGCTGCTCGCAAAACACTGTAGTCGCCTAGGATACATACAAAAGAAAAGGTGTAAGATATCAACTCATAGCATTTTGGATACAAGTATGTTGTACATTTTAAAATCAAGATGGTTATATTACATTGTGATCACGCAAAAAAAAATATAAAGTTATGGCATTTTGGGTTCTGACAGCGGTACAAAACTTTGAAATTAGGGGTTATCCTGAATTAAGATGTTCACAGTATCTACATTGATAATGCACAGTCACGGTTTTGAATAAAAATGTCGCAACAAAGCACGTAAATATAATTCCATTCCTATATTTTCTTAATCTGTAATATGAGCTACAAAAAAAAAAATAAATGAATTCTCTAGCTGCTTCTGAGTCTGATAGCAGAAAACAACAGCACCTTTTCTCCTTGTAAATCACAAACTGAAACTGAATCTCTATCTGGTCCATACAATCATTACGTATACATTATGATCAAGCAGTACATTCACGTATATTGCTGACCCTGGCTCTTCGATGAGATGGTTCATCTTTTAAGACCTCATGGGGAAACAAAGATGAAATATATATGCATAAAGATACGGATGGAGTAGATAACAGAACGAATAGGAAATAGTCTAAAACAAACTAAAAAGCAAAGAATGACATTATACAGTAAAGTATCATAATAATGAAATTAACATCGAAACAAAAAGTAAGATCTCTTATGAGATGGATATGTACTATCAAGTTACATATTAAAAAAAAAAAAACGATTACCGGAATATAAAAAAATAATCAAAATTAAATTACACGTTACTCTGCTCCGTAAGTTATTAAGAACAGTTTATGAGGCCCAGTCCTTGAGCCTAGGCAATAAATCGAAACCAATTAGTGGGATACCAGAGATAAACAGCATACAAATGGCTTTCTATAACACGAAACCCACCTAAAAGTTGCCCAATTGCTCTATCTCTGAACATACCTTCGGATGATCCAAGGCCAGAACTTTCTCGAGACCCAAAAAATAAACATAATTAGCGGAGTTTATGGTTGCTGCAACTCCATATATACTATGGGCCACAGGGATACCTCTTCGTAAAACACTGTTGTCCTCGATGTCGTCTATTCTGTAAAACAAAGCATATTCACCCAAAAAAATCATTAGTTAAGCTTAATATCCCCAGAATACCCCCATAGCACAGCCCAGGTCCAAATGTTATACTTTTCATGTTACATCTATTCTGAAAAACAAAGTATATTCACCCCAAACATTCATTAGTTAAGCTTAGTACCCCCAGAATACCCCATAGCACAATCAAGGTCCAAATATTATACTTTTCATTCGTGTTAAATCTACAGATAATGAATTGGTCTGGTCGCACGATAACACACAAGTAAATCAGTAACACTCACAAAAGGCTAGCGTTATGCAGCAAGTAGATAACCTCTGATATGGCCATTAGCTTAGCCTCAGATATCCTCATCCAGTAATTGAAGGCTTGGGCTAATTTCCCTCTAGTCATCCTCCCTGTGACTTGGAGGACGTGGGTAAGAGGCTGCAAAAGGACCTGCGAAGATAGGGATGGTGGGGGGGGGGGGTATAATTGCGAGATACGAGACACCGTGAGATAACACAGCTATCAGGATAATGGCTTTAAACAGCTTTTATTTTTTGCTGTGCTCAAAATATTTTTAGAAAGATAAATCAGCTTCAATATGTGTGTTTGTCTGTACATATTTTCCGAAAGTATATATCAAAATTAAAATTCATATATTATGTCAGGTGATGTGGATAACTGATTTGATATTCAGTGTTATTACTGTATTAAAAATTTTGCATTTTTTTCTCAACCTAGAACTTTCAAAAACATCTATCCTCAATGTCCGAATCAAAAAGCACCAAATGACCCAGTCAAAATAAGCCGGAAAATGCCACTAGTTTCGCCTGTGTAATGTTTTCAATCAGGTTTCGTTCATGACATTGCTTTGAACACAGGCTCTTTGCATGAGACATTTTGTGCCAGTGTCCCCGTCCGTCAAGCACCCCATTCTACAGTGTGGTACAACGATTTCTATTAGATTAAATTCAGTATGTTTGTATCTCATCCTTTATCATTTTCCAATCCATAATGAGATATCAATCTCGTAAAAATATGTAGGATG
>NW_020872608.1:891886-908135 GCF_003789085.1 Penaeus vannamei
CTGTCTGTGTGTGTGTATCTGTCTGTGTGTGTATCTGTCTGTGTGTGTATCTGTCTGTGTGTGTATCTGTCTGTGTGTGTGTGTGTCTGTCTGTCTGTCTCTATCTGTAAAGACAATCCCGTACAGTGGATAAACCTCAATACTTTAAAACAGATCTGCACTGAGCTACATTTTACTGCTCTTACATATAAATAGATATATGTTAATGTCTGTCTTTGTCTCTTTTTCATTGTGTGTGTGTGTGTGTGTGTGTGTGTGTGTGTGTGTGTGTGTGTGTGTGTGTGTGTGTGTGTGTGTGTGTGTGTGTGTCTGTCTGTGTGTGTGTATCTGTCTGTGTGTGTGTATCTGTCTGTGTGTGTATCTGTCTGTGTGTGTGTATCTGTCTGTCTGTCTGTGTGTGTGTGTATCTGTCTGTGTGTGTGTATCTGTCTGTCTGTCTCTATCTGCAAAGACAATCCCGTACAGTGGATAAACCTCAATACTTTAAAACAGATCTGCACTGAGCTACATTTTACTGCTCTTACATATAAATAGATATATGTTAGTCTGTCTTTGTCTCTTTTTCATTTGTGTGTGTGTGTGTGTGTGTGTGTGTGTGTGTGTGTGTGTGTGTGTGTGTGTTGTGTGTGTGTGTGTATCTGTCTGTGTGTGTGTGTCTGTCTGTGTGTGTGTATCTGTCTGTGTGTGTGTATCTGTCTGTGTGTGTGTATCTGTCTGTGTGTGTGTATCTGTCTGTGTGTGTATCTGTGTGTGTGTATCTGTCTGTGTGTGTGATCTGTCTGTGTGTGTATCTGTGTGTGTGTATCTGTCTGTGTGTGTGTGTGTGTCTGTGTGTATGTGTGTGTCTGTCTGTGTGTGTGTGTCTGTGTGTGTGTGTGTGTGTCTGTGTGTGTATCTGTCTGTGTGTGTATCTGTCTGTGTGTGTGTATCTGTCTGTGTGTGTGTCTGTGTGTGTGTATCTGTCTGTGTGTCTGTCTGTGTGTGTATCTGTCTGTGTGTGTGTGTCTGTGTGTGTGTATCTGTCTGTGGTGTGTATCTGTCTGTGTGTGTATCTGTCTGTGGTGTGTGTATCTGTCTGTGTGTGTGTGTCTGGTGTGTGTGTCTGTCTGTGTGTGTGTGTATCTGTCTGTGTGTGTGTATCTGTCTGTGTGTGTGTATCTGTCTGTGTGTGTGTCTGTGTGTGTATCTGTGTGTGTGTGTGTATCTGTCTGTGTGTGTATCTGTCTGTGTGTGTGTATCTGTCTGTGTGTGTGTATCTGTCTGTGTGTGTATCTGTCTGTGTGTGTATCTGTCTGTGTGGTGTATCTGTCTGTGTGTGTGTATCTGTCTGTGTGTGTGTATCTGTCTGTGTGTGTGTATCTGTCTGTGTGTGTGTATCTGTCTGTGTGTGTGTCTGTGTGTGTATCTGTCTGTGTGTGTGTGTCTGTGTGTGTGTATCTGTCTCTGTGTGTGTATCTGTCTGTGTGTGTGTGTATCTGTCTGTGTGTGTGTATCTGTCTGTCTGTCTGTGTGTGTGTATCTGTATGTGTGTGTGTATCTGTGTGTGTATGTATCTGTCTGTATGTGTGTATCTGTCTCTGTCTGTCTGTGTGTGTGTGTATCTGTCTGTCTGTCTCTATCTGTAAAGACAATCCCGTACAGTGGATAAACCTCAATACTTTAAAACAGATCTGCACTGAGCTACATTTTACTGCTCTTACATATAAATAGATATATGTTAATGTCTCTCTTTGTCTCTTTTTCATTGTGTGTGTGTGTGTGTGTGTGTGTGTGTGTGTGTGTGTGTGTGTGTGTGTGTGTGTGTGTGTGTGTGTGTGTGTGTGTGTGTGTGTGTGTGTGTGTGTCTGTGTGTGTGTGTGTGTGTGTGTGTGTGTGTGTGTGTGTGTGTGTGTGTGTGTGTGTGTGTGTGTGTGTGTGTGTGTGTGTATCTGTCTGTGTGTGTGTATCTGTCTGTCTGTCTCTATCTGTAAAGACAATCCCGTACAGTGGATAAACCTCAATACTTTAAAACAGATCTGCACTGAGCTACATTTTACTGCTCTTACATATAAATAGATATATGTTAATGTCTGTCTTTGTCTCTTTTTCATTGTGTGTGTGTGTGTGTGTGTGTGTGTGTGTGTGTGTGTGTGTGTGTGTGTGTGTGTGTGTGTGTGTGTGTGTGTGTGTGTGTGTCTGTGTGTGTGTGTGTGTGTGTGTGTGTGTGTGTGTGTGTGTGTGTGTGTGTGTGTGTGTGTGTGTGTATCTGTCTGTGTGTGTGTGTATCTGTCTGTGTGTGTGTATCTGTCTGTCTGTCTCTATCTGTAAAGACAATCCCGTACAGTGGATAAACCTCAATACTTTAAAACAGATCTGCACTGAGCTACATTTTACTGCTCTTACATATAAATAGATATATGTTAATGTCTGTCTTTGTCTCTTTTTCATTGTGTGTGTGTGTGTGTGTGTGTGTGTGTGTGTGTGTGTGTGTGTGTGTGTGTGTGTGTGTGTGTGTGTGTGTGTATCTGTGTGTGTGTGTATGTGTGTGTGTGTGTGTGTGTGTGTGTGTGTGTGTGTGTGTGTGTGTGTGTGTGTGTGTGTGTGTGTGTGTGTGTGTGTGTGTGTGTGTGTATCTGTGTGTGTATCTGTCTCTGTGTGTGTATCTGTCTGTCTGTCTCTATCTGTAAAGGCAATCCCGTACAGTGGATAAACCTCAATACTTTAAAAACAGATCTGCACTGAGCTACATTTTACTGCTCTTACATATAAATAGATATATGTTAATGTCTGTCTTTGTCTCTTTTTCATTGTGTGTGTGTGTGTGTGTGTGTGTGTGTGGTGTGTGGTGTGTGTGTGTGTGTGTGTGTGTGTGTGTGTGTGGTGTGTGTGTGTGTGTGTGTGTATCTGTCTGTGTGTGTGTATCTGTCTGTGTGTGTGTATCTGTCTGTGTGTGTCTGTCTGTGTGTATCTGTGTGTATCTGTCTGTATGTGTGTATCTGTCTCTGTGTGTGTATTGTCTCTGTCTGTCTGTGTGTGTGTATCTGTCTGTCTGTCTCTATCTGTAAAGACAATCCCGTACAGTGGATAAACCTCAATACTTTAAAACAGATCTGCACTGAGCTACATTTATGCTCTTACATATAAATAGATATATGTTAATGTCTCTCTTTGTCTCTTTTTCATTGTGTGTGTGTGTGTGTGTGTGTGTGTGTGTGTGTGTGTGTGTGTGTGTGTGTGTGTGTGTGTGTGTGTGTGTGTGTGTGTGTGTGTGTGTGTGTGTGTGTGTGTGTGTGTGTGTGTGTGTGTGTGTGTGGTGTGTGTGTGTGTGTGTGTGTGTGTGTGTGTGTGTGTGTGTGTGTGTGTATCTGTCTGTGTGTGTGTATCTGTCTGTGTGTGTACTGTCTGTGTGTGTATCTGTCTGTGTGTGTGTATCTGTCTGTGTGTGTGTGTATCTGTCTGTGTGTGTGTGTATCTGTCTGTGTGTGTGTATCTGTCTGTGTGTGTGTATCTGTGTGTGTATCTGTGTGTGTGTGTATCTGTCTGTGTGTGTATCTGTCTGTGTGTGTGTATCTGTCTGTGTGTGTGTATCTGTCTGTGTGTGTTTATCTGTCTGTGTGTGTATCTGTCTGTGTGTGTGTGTATCTGTCTGTCTGTCTCTATCTGTAAAGACAATCCCGTACAGTGGATAAACCTCAATACTTTAAAACAGATCTGCACTGAGCTACATTTTACTGCTCTTACATATAAATAGATATATGTTAATGTCTGTCTTTGTCTCTTTTTCATTGTGTGTGTGTGTGTGTGTGTGTGTGTGGTGTGTATCTGTGTGTGTGTGTGTGTGTGTGTGTGGTGTGTGTGTGTGTGTGTGTGTGTGTGTGTGTGTGTGTGTGTGTGTGTGTGTGTGTGTGTGTGTGTGTCTGTGTGTGTGTGTGTGTGTATCTGTCTGATCTGTCTGTGTGTGTGTATCTGTCTGTCTGTCTCTATCTGTAAAGGCAATCCCGTACAGTGGATAAACCTCAAGACTTTAAAACAGATCTGCACTGAGCTACATTTTACTGCTCTTACATATAAATAGATATATGTTAATGTCTGTCTTTGTCTCTTTTTCATTGTGTGTGTGTGTGTGTGTGTGTGTGTGTGTGTGTGTGTGTGTGTGTGTGTGTGTGTGTGTGTGTGTGTGTGTGTGTGTGTGTATCTGTCTGTGTGTGTGTATCTGTCTGTGTGTGTGTGTATCTGTCTGTGTGTGTGTCTGTCTGTGTGTGTGTATCTGTCTGTATGTGTGTATCTGTCTCTTGTGTGTGTATCTGTCTCTGTGTGTGTATCTGTCTGTGTGTGTGTATCTGTCTGTCTGTCTCTATCTGTAAAGACAATCCCGTACAGTGGATAAACCTCAATACTTTAAAACAGATCTGCACTGAGCTACATTTTACTGCTCTTACATATAAATAGATATATGTTAATGTCTCTCTTTGTCTCTTTTTCATTGTGTGTGTGTGTGTGCGTGTGTGTGTATGTGTGTGTGTGTAATCTGTCTGTCTGTGTGTGTATCTGTCTGTGTGTGTGTATCTGTCTGTGTGTGTGTATCTGTGTGTGTGTGTGTATCTGTCTGTGTGTCTGTATCTGTGTGTGTGTATCTGTCTGTGTGTGTATCTGTTCTGTGTGTGTATCTGTCTGTGTGTGTATCTGTGTGTGTGTATCTGTCTGTGTGTGTGTATCTGTCTGTGTGTGTGTATCTGTCTGTGTGTATCTGTCTGTGGTCTGTCTGTGTGTGTGTATCTGTCTGTGTGTGTGTGTATCTGTCTGTGTGTCTGTGTGTGTGTATCTGTCTGTGTGTGTATCTGTCTGTGTGTGTGTGTATCTGTCTGTCTATCTGTCTGTCTGTATCTGTCTGTCTGTCTCTATCTGTCTCTGTCTGTCTGTCTATCTGTCTGTCTGTCTCTATCTGTCTGTCTGTCTCTATCTGTCTCTGTCTGTCTGGTCTGTCTGTCTCTGGTCACATAACAGTCTGTCTATCTGGCTCTGTCTGTTTGTCTATCTGGCTCTGTCTGTTTGTCTATCTGGCTCTGTCTGTTTGTCTGTCTGTCTATCTGGTTCTGTCTGTTTGTCTGTCTGTCTGTCTGTCTCTATGTATGTCTCTGGTCATATAGCAGCCTGTCTGTCTGTCTGTCGCTGATCACATAGCAGTCTGTGTCTGTGTCTTTGTCTCTCCCTCCATGAATACTTATGAATGAAGGTCAGTAATACATCAGCTGTGTAAAATGTCTTTATTTTTTATCTTCAGAAGATAGCTGATTATCACACAGACATATATAAATATTAGCTACCACTAAACTTAAAGTTTGAAATTCAAGACACTTGGCATTAAATATCAAATAAATATTTCAAACTAATTGCACCAATTGAGAACATTTTCATATCTTCCAAAGTACCCACGAGTTTTTAATGTTAATCTAAATAAGCATAGATCCATTAGGCTACTGTCGCTTCCACGAGTACAAAAACACATTACTAAACTAAGAGAATATACCTGAAATTGCAGTGTCATGGGAACCATGAACCTCTTTACAAGATTATCAAAGCACAAAAGAAATGATTAAATAAAAATTATGAAAAACACATTACTATGAAAAAAAAAATGCAGTTTTCAATTACATCAAATAAGTTCTTGCATTTTGATACAGCAGCTACTTAACCTTGACAGCAATTGTTATTCTGAGCTAGTCATATACTTTGCTGTTAGATTCTATATGACCTTTTACTAAGTGTACAAACTTCATCATCACATTAAAACATATTCTGGTGAGCAAAGAACATCCAAAAACAATATTTTCCAATTGTTTTTCTTCTCTTATTCAAGAGAATATATAATTATAAGTCCCCACAAAAAAAATCACAAATGAAATTTAATGACATTTACATTCATTCTAAAACATTCACTACTATTCATTTTCTTACAACCGCTAAACACTTCATAATAGCATTACAGTTTAAGTACCACATAATGGGAGACCCAAAAACAAAACAAAAAAGAAAAAAAAAAATTGAAAAGAAAATTATAATAAAACAAAATAAAATAAATCACCCTTGATATAAACAAAACACCACTTTGTGCACGAGATTCTAAATTACGATTATCGTTAAGTTATTGATGCAGCTAATGACATATTACTATAGCAATTAATAAAATCAAAATTATATTATCAAATAAAAAAAGAATCACAGCAGTCAGTGAGATCATCAAAGTCTATTTTCTAAAGCAAGAGAGAAAAAGTAGAGCAGTGACAATGACTTTTATAGTTAAGATACTCTATAAATTATGACACTAACATGAAAAAAATATATAGATCTGCTATTTTTTCCCTCCTTCTTGAAATCTCATTAATCTGCAGAGAATAAGTACCATTATCCAAGCCCTAGAAATTAATTACTTAAATTCACCTTCTGGAGACACCTCCAATGTCCTTATATAGTAGTCACATAATAAAGGAAAAACCTGTACTATTTACTGACTGTTAGATCATTCATAATGTCAGATCTTGTAATATAACCACAATCAATACCGTAACGTCAGATAAACACAGTTATAACATTAACTAAACTACACTCAATACTGTTAATAATCCCTGTTAAAATCATCTGGAATGTGATCAGTAAACACAAAATAACTACTCTACATCTGAACTTGCAAGATTAAATATTTATTGGCAGAAATGAACATAGGATTTTTACCATCATGCCCTTTGTATCCACGATTGTTTTTCTAATCAATTAAATATCATGCAATCCATGATACACGCAACTGATGCTGTCAACTATTCCTTTACTCTTGCTGTGGTTGTTTTGGTGTTCCGGCGTTGCTGTATCAATACTGCCTTATTGTTGGTGTTTTCATGCTCTATTTCTGATTTTGTTCTACTAATGTGTATTGTTCACTTAAATATGATCTTAGTGTTATTTATTTTGTTATTTTGTTCTTATTGCATTAAAAGTTATAGTCAAGCCACATGAATCTGAATGTTAATTTATCATGCCTTGGCCATCTGAGAAGTCAACACACTGTCCAAAATTGTGAGACATATAGCAAACAGTTGCATAATCTTTAAATACAGCATTAAAAATAAAACACTGCAAATACATAATGTACAAAGAAAACACTGATACTTCGTAATTACCTTAGAATGATTCAGCTGGAGGTAGGACTATTGTGGGTAAAGGTCATTTACTAATAATAAGCTGCAGCATTTATTGTATAAAACTCAAAGTCAGCCATGGCTTTATCAGGGATTTGCCACTGATTCCATTAAATTTGGGCATTCTAATAATGCATACAACTGTTTACTATGCATTTTACTGTTGACTGCTACCAGGTTACCAGGGTACAATAATTGATCCTTCCAGCTAGACTGCCACAAATAAAGCAAGGATAGTATTAGTTCTCGTTGTAATGCAAACAGCAAGTTGATCAGCATCACACACAAACAATACCTTAATATATCTGGACAAATTACAGAAATGAAAAGTATCTTAAAATTATAATAAATAACAGATAAATCAGACAATGCAAATCTTTCCAGTGACAAAGTATCTGAAAATAAAGTAGTGGACAACGATACCTACAGCTACAGTTAAATAGGTAAAGAATTACATGTCCTGGCACTAAAAATGTACAAGTAAGTTAAACCTTATCCACATGATCAGACTTGCCCAGAAAGCAGCACCTTCGCTGGGCAAATTGTCGAACATGCCTAATTGCTGTCCATATAGCCAAGTCCATGAGTAGCCAGACACATAGCCAGTATGACCAGTAGATGCTTGAGTGCAGTACATCCATTGCTGGCAATTGTGCTCAACTCAGGCATGGGCATTCCACTGGTTTGCTAATCAAAGTTGCCCACTGAAGAGCTTTACCTCTCATGCCCATAAGAAATATTTAATCATGTGGATGCAGCATAATATCTTCACCAAGAACAATTCACAGATCATTGCACTGCAGGGATTGAGCATGTGGAAAGGAATATTGATTGTAACTCTTGATATGTACTGTATATATTTGATAACCAGGTATGATAGACAAAAGATAAACCTAATCATTCAAAATCATGATGCAACTTATTTATATTACAAAAATTTCAAACTCATTTTATCTTCTATTTCAAAATTCTACTAAATAAATAAATTTACAATAGCATCAATTTCCCAGAAAACTCATCTTGTCAACAATCTGTCAATAAGTTTTGGAGAAGTGAAATAACAAAACTGCATACCTTATGTACTGATATCTACATTACATACTTTTTTATTGTCATTTGCAATTCTATTGACGATTTAGAACTGTGTAAAGTACAGCACAATGCAAAACCTTTTAATAAAAATTTACATCTATTCATCATAGCATTTGCTCTTTAATTATGCTACAGATCAGTTTGAACTGAGACAAAGAACACACATAATGGATGTAATATATCCAATAAAGATATTGAAAGAAAATAATTGTAAAACCATTGCATACAACATAGTAAAGGATATCTATAGGTAATATATCTAGGACTTTTGGGTTCCACTCTAATTTACCATATGATTCTCCTCCTATAATCAATTACATTTCATTCTTCAAAAAAAAAATTGTAACAAGCAGTAAGATGAAGTAGAGGAAAAGTTTTCTATATCTAAAATCTACTGGACTCTATTACTCTGTTATACTGTAATATGCTAAAAACTATAGTTTTTATAATCCTTCTATAAGGACTAGCATTCTATAAAGCCTATATGTTATTCCATCAGAGTTATGAACTGCCAATATCATATAATCAGCCCTTAATAAAATCAAACCAGTGTAATGTTCAGTTGATTCTTTTCTGTCTATAAAATTGTTATATATGACTGATTTTCACTAAACCTTCAATATATTAGATAGAAAGGATAATACAACAAAATCAATCTTCATGTATCAATCAGTAAGAAAAGAGTTTAATTTCAGTTGCTCTTTTTCATTTTGTTTCACCTGTTATCTCAAGATGTAACAGTCAAACCAAATATAATTTACAAAAATCACTGATGTGAACAGCCAAGTGTGTTAACCTAGAAGCACTGATTTTAGAATAAAACAAACAAATTCCCTGTCTACTTCTTACTCTAATGGATGGAAAATATATTCTGGAAAAACATTCATTTTTCATTTATTTTCTGGAAGACCGTTTCCTTCTCCATTCCATCTCTAGGTCATCAAAGAACTATTCTGCTTTCATAGATTCTTTGGACAGACCAAGCTGGATTGAAAGGCATAATTATCTGAAGGCTAGACAGGAAAATTAATAAATTCTGTGCACTTTTATTTTTCACATATCTGGAGAAAAGTAATGCATGCAAGCTAGTCATAATATAGTTCAAGGTTGCATTGCTTTTTAAGTGTTCAGTAAACTAGAGATGAATAAGTAGAATAGCCTGCTCATGTGCTCAAATCTATATCTTTAACTCTTTCTATACTATGTATTATTGACCTTGTGTGTTGTCTTTGGAAGGAAAGAATTAAATCTAAAATTTGTGCAATGCATAATTAATGAAGTAGTTGAATTTAAAAATCTAATGACCATTTCTTCTAAGAATTTAATATTATAGCATTTCTAATTCTACAGTTGCTGCAAACCTAATCTGCATTTTACTGTTGCTTTTTACTGCTACTACTCTACTTATCATTAGTAAAATTCCTATTTCAATACTGAGTGAAGAGAGGCACAGCAAGCATAACTACAGAAAGAGGGACACTAGAAACATCTTGATAAATGTTTATACTGAGAGTGATATGACAATATTTAAAGCAATTATTCCATTTGAATGAATGGTTGGAACCATTCATTTGAAACAATTTTCCATTTAGCATGTAATCAAGTGAAGCTATGTTTTATACCATTATCAGGAACATCTTCATAAATATTTGAAGTCAATATTCTATAAAAGAAAACCATGTTTAATACCTTTAACTTTCAATCTAAAAAAAAAAGACTTCATTTCACAGTATGGACCCAATTAGTCAATTACCCAGGGGAACCAAGGCTTCCAAATGGTAACTTACTGTTCCACCATCATAATGAAAGTGAGGTACTCGTTACTTAGAGGATCAAACCAGTAAATATAGGGTTCAATATTCAAAGGTTTTCTTTCATTGAAAGAAATATATTTTCAATATAGAATCTACCTATATTAATCACACACCTTGCTTAATTCATTAAACATTGTGCACTCCATGAATAAAAAAAAGAGATAAAAGCTGACAGTGGCTACTGATTTCTTTTCTTACATATAAGTAGTACAAAACTATCTTAACACAAAAAAGACCCTGAAAAAAAGGAAAAAAAAATCTAGTATAATAATAAATAAGCTTGTGAGAAATGTCCTCCTGCCTTTAAAGGCTCTCCCAATTCCGGAGTTCATCCAGCACTCTCTCCAAGTGGGGGTTGCCCCCTAGCCTGACAATCTCCTCTCGTGCTTCAGCCTCCAGTTTTTTCATGGTTTCTTTGGTGTGCTCGAGGGAACCAAACTTCTCTAGAAGGGACACGCAATATCGTTTCACCTCCAGGTCTTTGGGTCTCTGGCGGATGATGTCTGAGGTTTATGGTCAAGGTTGGACAGCATGCAAATGAGAATGATTCTACATCTAGAGTTCTTATAATCAAGTTTCATTATCTTACATCCTACCTTTTTTTTGCCTGCAAAAACATACATTCCAGTATTTACCAATCAATAATGAACATTCATAAACATCAAGCTCACACAAATAATGGAATGTACAAATGCAATCTAAAACACAAGCAAACCCACCCTTCACCCTACATACACAAATATATTTTCATGTATAAAACATAAATGCTAGGAAATATACAAATTCATATACACACTCACACATGCAACTACATAAGCAGTCAAAATCATTTGTACACTTGCCCATACTTTGTCATCAACACAGTTCAATAACATTTTGAAGATCAAACATCAAATACAAACATTCAAAACTTCAGCTGAACCTCATGTAATATTTTCTAAAAGTCACATCTGCCAGCCTAAGAAACTTGCTTCCCTCCAGAGAAAAGTAAAGTATAAAAAAGCAATTACATTCATATCACCCATACAAGTATTTGTGAGCTTTGATGTACCGTGACAAAATTTATATACAGTAAAATAACATCAAACGAAAAATTATTATGGCTGCAGACCAAGAGAGTTTAGAACAGTTTAGTGCTTCCACAAAAGGACCTAACCTAGAAATTGGCATGTTTTATATTCCATTTCATTAACAACTATGCTAACATTACCCTACAATCCGGATGATATTACCATAATGTCATATGGAAACTCAGCTGAGGGCCAGGGTGACATGAATTAGCTATCACCAGAATTTCAGCACAAGGCTAGAGTGATGGGAATGACTTAACATGAATGAACAAAGCTCATGGGGACTGATTAGACTCACTGTGCAAATAGGAAGAGGCCAAGACTAGAAGAGCACCAGCTCCAGGGAGGACGCTGTTTCTAATGTCAGAATCCTATTTTTGCCTGCTTTTACCGGCAGAACAGGTTGTATCACAGAGAATTGAATATTATGAAAAAATTTAACAAATGACACAAATAACAAAATGTTACTACACTGAGTTATGGACAACTTAGAGATACGCTATGGAGTCTGTGCAAGGAAAAGAGTATCACCATCATCATCTGAATGAAGATGGTAATAAAATTAAGATACATATTCAGTGTTGAATATGTATCTAATAAATTCAGCACTGAAGTTAGGTATAATCTCCACTGTGTGACCAGGCCTTACCAAAGTCAAGGAAATTCTATAAAAAAATTCATCCACCACTTGCTATTTCCACAAAGCAGACATAATAATCATGGTAATATTTCTGCAGCATGTGTCTCATGAAATATCTCATCATAAGATAAAGAGGGGGTGGGGGTTAATGTGATGAATTTTGGGTAAATACCATTAAATGAGCTTCAGCTGTCTTCTGAGTATTACTTGTGCCATAGAATAATACAAAAAACATAATGGTATTTAAAGTAAGTCAAGTAAAAATATTTCTAAACTTCAAACCTCTTCGCATAAAAAGGATACTAATAACTTGCTGGTCATCAGGGTGGGTTTTAATGGCATGGATGACTGGAAAACTGAATTTGCCTTCTGTCAAATCCTCACAGTAACTCTTACTGTCACTGTACTGCAAAAAGACAAACAACGGTTATCACAGATACTCATATCTCAAAATCAATGGTCTGTAAAAGCAATTACTTTGTGTTTTCGTTTATAAGTAGCATTTGTGTGTATGTCATCTATAAAATAATAGAGGCTTTTTACTTAGAGCAATTAAACTTGAAGTTGTGTTTTATCTCCAGAGATTGTGAAATTTGCAACATGTATTATACAGTTCTCCTATTAGTATTCAGCCTATATGGGCCCCTGCTTCATTTATTCTCCTGCTTTATTTTGTAATCTTTAGTTCCATATAATCATTTATATCTATAATTAATAAATATAACGGCATCAAATCATTCAATGACTAAACCAATAAATGTAACAACAATAAAGATTTGTCTAAAAACAGGCATGATGTAGGGTAAAAAGTAATAGTGTAACTCTTGAAATATTACTAAGCCTCTATAAACAAGTCAATAATATACTGTTTATGTATATGTATACATATACATATATTTATATATATAAATACATATATTTATATATATATAAATATATAATATATATATATATATATATATATATATATATATATATATATATATATATATATATATATATATATATATATATATATGTGTGTGTGTGTGTGTGTGTGTGTCTGTGCGTGTGTATATATATATACATATCTTAGTATTTCTTTCTCATTTAATATCTGAAACAGACATCAGTCATTACACATATCAATGTACTACTGGCATATATATTTGATCAACTTAAAAATCTAGACACAATTTAAAATGTTTGAAAATATTTTTACTTCTTAAGTGTGTCATGTAATGTCAGTTTCAAAGGAATTACAGCAGGCATTTCTACTTGAAATAATATATAAATTTAAATCATTCATGCTGAGTATTCTATGTCTGTTAAACAACTGTTGGTTTGTTTGACTCTTGCTGTCTTTGATGAGGTAGAGCCCTTCTAATTCTCAAACAAGATTAAAGTCTACTTTTAGCTTGTTTTCTGGATGATCATATATAGCTTTTAATTTTGCACCTAAGGGCAAAATTAGAAGCACATCCCTCAATATGGCATGGGTAATGGCCATTGGTTAATTAATGGTCATTAATGGTTAATGGTCAAAACAAATGCTAGACATCAAAGGTCATATAGCACTATGTGGCAAAAGGATAAAAATTAGCTAATGATTAGGACAAAATGTTTAGATGTCAAGGGTTGTAGAGCACTATAGGATAGAATGGTAATGTATAGGGTGAAGAGTTGGAGCAAATGGGGTAAGGCAGTAAAAGAGGAAAGGGGGTTAAAGGCAAAGGATGATTAGATCAAATGGAGAGTTTTTATGCATCTAAGAAAGGAAGAGAAATATTACATGTGGAGCAATACAAAGAGCCATTATGAAACAAACAATGGATAATAAGGGTAGAAATGGGTGTCAGAATGTAGGAGGAGAAGAGCCTGGAGAATGAGACAAGAGAACATGAGAAGGTTTGTAGAGGTGGAACTAGTAGCAGGACAAGGACAGGAAGAAGAGGGAGTGGTGTGGAGTGAGATAGTACTATGAGGAGGAAGTCAATAAGGATGAACAATAGTAATAAGAGAAGAAAGGGTAGAAAATGAAGAAGACTGTACAAGAGCTGGAGATGTAGTGGAGGTTCTTGTGAGAAAGTAAAGGATGTATTCTGAAGGTTGAGTAATGGTCAGGGTGGATAATACAGAATGGATCAAGTTTACAGCAAGCACTGATGAAGGGGTAAAAGCAAAGCAGGTTGGAGCCAATGACAGTAAAGGCAGGGGTCTGGAAACCAGAGAAGTTAATTCCAGATAGGTTAGATCATGGAGAAGCAAGCCTCAATTACCCTAATAAGAATACAAGATCTTCTTTAGCCATGGTAAGCCTGAAATGTGTGGGGTAGAGGAATGGTCTACCCTTCAGGATCCTCATAAGGAGTAAGGGCTAGACAATCAACCCAGGGAATACCGCACTAATGGCTCCCCGAGGCCATTCAGGACCGACCTAAAGGCAGCCTTTCATCCTCTCAGTACAGCTCTTACACTTTAGGACAGAGGGGGTTGAAGAAGAGAAGGGAAGGGAAAGGGGGAGACGAAAGGCCTATAAAAAATAGGTTGAGCCAAGGGCTGAGGCCCAAGGTAAGGGCGATACCCAACATTAGGCCTTAGTCCCCGTCTCCCATGATAACAAGAATGGGATTGGGGGGGCACAGGGTTATGTTTTACATTCTTATTAAACACACATTCCCTGTTAGAGAAGGCAAATAAAACATTTTAGACAGAACTTTTAACCAATAATTCATATAACTTTACATTGTATGTAAGAATTAATAGTTTTAATATCCTTACCTCTTTCATGCAAAGATTTGCATAGTCATCACGAATCTGAAAGTACAGTCCCAAAATTCCTGTGATTCTTGAAAAGTCATCTTGGACTTGACTGAAAAGTTGCATTAATCGAATAGCTAAGCCAAATAATCCACCCGTTTCTGAAAAAAAAAAAAAAAAAATCTTATTCCTGTCATACTCAAGGTAGAAACCATATTATTTTATAATACATACACACATATATAAAGCAAATGAATTCCTAAAATAAGTAACAGGAATATATTACATATATATAATGCAAATGAAACCCTAAAATAAATAAGAACCAAGGATAAAATTTCTTTGACACACTCTCTCTGGGGTGATATCGTCATTGCTATACCCTCTTTTATACTTGAATGACATATCTGTCATGCATAGTTGAGCCTACTCAAGTTGTGTTTGCTAAACAGTTTTCTTGTTTGGCCCTTCAATAATAGGCCGTTTTTCAGCTACATTATCCAAAGTCAACTAAAGGCTTATAGAGAAGGATAACTTTATGTTTCCCGTGCTTTTACTTTTCCCTTCGAGTAGATGACTATCTGCACTCAAGCCCATGGTTTGACATGGTACCAGGAGCTCCCATCATGAGTGAGTTTTATAAACAGCACAGGCCACATATGTTTACAGTTATAGTATATTAGTTTGAGCAATATTTTTAATGAAAATAGGGCAAAACAAATTCTAAAATTACACTTTTTATTTAATCAAGGTAAACACTGAATGAGCATCAGAACCTAAAGGCTCTTCAAACCATATGCAATCAAGAGAAGCAGAAGGTAATGAACTTTTAAAATGTATTGCCTGTTAAGTCTGGTTCATGGACATACTTCGTATGGTCATTTGTCTGTATTCTTCCTCCGATGGACAAGTAAATGAATCCCTCCAATAGATCTCCATTCCCTGCCCTCGATGGAGCTCCAACAGCTGCTCACAAAACACTGTAGTCGCCTAGGATACATAAAAAAGAAAAGCTGTAAAATATGAACTCACAGCAATTTGGATAAAAATATGTAGTACATTTTAAAATCAAGATGGTTATAATACACTATGCTCATTATATCTGCAAAATAATGAACTATTAGAATCTGAGCAAAATAAGTCTTACAAGAAAGCATGCAATCACAAATTCCATGTCAAGTTAATTTTATTTTAATTTGTATATAGACCACCAAGAAAAACTACTTAATTGCTAATATTTTTTCTAGTAATCATTACAAATGAAGTGCATCAATTAGACTTCAAAGATACACCAATGATAAAAGGCTTTTAATTATAAGAAATCATTCTAAAATTTTCTCAAACTATTTTACTATATCCAAACATACCTTTGGATGATTCAGGGCCAGAACTTTCTCTAGGCCAAGAAAATAAACATAATTAGCCGAGTTGATGGTTGACGCAACTCCGTATATACTATGTGCCACAGGAATACCTCTTCGTAAAACACTATTGTCCTCTATGTCATCTATTCTGTAAAGCAAAATGTCCACAAACCAATTAACATCCGAAAATCATATTGCCGGTTTCTGTATGATTATCCATCTTTCCTGATTTAATCAGTAAATCATCTGATTTAATCAGTAAATCATTAACTCATTTTACATAAACATGAAAAGAGACTAAATCACAAATGAGTAACTAAAACATACTGATTTCCAATAACTAAATGAATACATAAACAAA
>NW_020872609.1:11212-20900 GCF_003789085.1 Penaeus vannamei
TACAGGAAAGAGACGGCTGGGTGGATTGTGTGTATTTAGACTTTAAGAAGGCTTTTGATAAGGTGTCTCATAGAAGACTACTATGGAAATTAGAGCACCTAGGTAGAGTGACAGGCAACCTACTCGCATGGATGAAAGACTTTCTTCATGAAAGGCAAATGAGCACAGTAATTAGAGGAAAGCATTCTACATTGCGACGAGTAACCAGCGGAGTGCCTCAAGGATCGGTATTGGCGCCGATTATGTTTACTATTTTCGTCAATGATTTAGAATCAAACATAAGCCCAGGTAGTTATTTGAATATGTTTGCAGATGACGCAAAGATACAAAAGAATATAACAGACAAAGTCCCATGCCAATGCCTCCAAAGTGACATCGAGAACTTATTCACGTGGAGTTGTACATGGAAAATGGAATTCAATACCAATAAATGCCACGTACTCACGTTTGGAGGAAGTAGAAATCGCCCATTATTCCAATACAAATTAGGGGACGCAGTATTAGACACAGCTGACAGGGAAAGAGATCTTGGGATAATCATAAATAGAAACCTAAATCCAAATGACCATATAAATTAAAAGGTCCACAAAATGTTAGGACTGATTGCCAACATGAAGAGGGCATTCGCTTATGTGGACGAAGATATGGTAAAGAAGGAAAAATATTGACAAACTGGAAAGAGTCCAAAGAGCGGCAACAAGATAGGCACCTACCGTAAGAGATCTGAGTTACGAACAGACCACAGAAATTAGGACTTACTACCTTGGAAGAAAGAAGGAAAAGGGGGGACATGATTATGCTTTTCAACTGCGTTACAGGAAGAGTGAAGATAGCTAAGGATGACTTTTTGATCTTGAGCACAAGAAAAACGACAGGACACAACAAAACGTTGACAGTGAAAAGAGGCGATAAAGATGTCAAAAAATATAGTTTCCAAAACAGAATTATTGAATCGTGGAACAGTCTCCCCAAATCAAGTAGTGGTGCCAAAACTGTGCATCAATTAAAAAAGTTATACGATAATTTAAATATAGCAGACGGGACCACCTGAGCATAGCTCTTCTCCCGTATTCAAACAACTAGGTAAGAACACACACACACGCACACACACATACACACACACACACATACACACACACACACGCACACACACTCACCCTTCACTTCTCACCCTCTCTCTCTCTCTCTCTCTCTCTCTCTCTCTCTCTCTCTCTCTCTCTCTCTCTCTCTCTCTCTCTCTCTCTCTCTCTCTCTCTCTCTCTCACTCTCTCTCTCTCCTCTCTCTCTCTCTCTCTCTACACACACACACACACACACACACACACACACACACACACACACACTCACCCTCACCTCACTCACTCACCCCCCTCCCTCTCTCTCTCTCTCTCTCTCTCTCTCTCTCTCTCTCTCTCTCTCTCTCTCTCTCTCTCTCTCTCTCTCTCTCTCTCTCTCTCTCTCTCTCTCTCTCTCTTCCCCCCTCTCTCTCACTCACTCTCACTCTCTCTCTCTCTCTCTCTCTCTCTCTCTCTCTCTCTCTCTCTATATATATATATATATATATATATATATATATATATATATATATATATGGGTCGGTGATTTATGCACTGAACCTTGTAAATAGAGATGCTGGGGAGAGGGAAAACTGTGGGGTCCCCGCGGGAGGGCGACTACTGGGGCTCAGGATGGGAACGAGAGTTACTCGTCCCTCCTGCGATCTGGCAGCCGCCACCCCAATGAATCCACAGGCAGATGATGGGCCCCACAGCTTGCCGCCCCTTTATATAGGGCAACGTCGGCAGGGGTGGCAAAGGTGGCATTGCCCACAGCAGGCTGTTCGGGAGGGGTCTTGGAACATCCAGTCTTTACGACAGGATGAGACATTACCATTGCTATCGAGGGAACTGAAGCAGCTAGGAGTTGAGGCCTATACCCAAATTTTCTTTGAGGGTCACCCATTTGTACCACCTAGGAAACAGCTTTCTCAAGTTACTAACATGATTCTTCCCCCTCCCCCCTTTCTCTCTCTCAAGAGAGAGAGAGACAGAGACAGAGGTGAGGAGACCTGACAGCGGCACGATCAGTATGGGTGGCTACACCTATTACTGGTCGGGCCGGGGCGATGGTTATCATCTTCAGGGAGTAGCCACAGCTTCTCCAGCCGACTTCAACCTTCGGTAGTAGCAGTGTCTCCGGTTAATGAGCGTATTGTGGCATTGATACTAAAGCACGCTTTTGGCTGTGTCTCATTGCTGTGTACGCTCCTACCGATGTATGTTAACTCGATGTGAAAGAGCTGTTCTATGCCAAACACACTTCTGTGGTAGAAAAATGCCCCCGGCGAGACCTTCGCATTTTACTGGGCGACTTCAGTGTGCACTTCAGTGAGCTGGCTATGAGATGTCTGTTGGTCCCATTGACTCGGGAGCTGATCTTGGAAGCAAGAGCAGCCTCCTTCTTCGGGACTTTGCTAGGTTCCAGAGAATAAGGATTTCTGGCTCCTGGTATCAGCGCTTCAATCCGCTTAGCTGGACTTAGTATAGCTATATGGGTACTGTGGCGAAGGAGATCGACCACATCCTTGTTAGCACTCATTGGAGGATCCTTCAGAACTGCAGGGTTTACAGGAGTGCCGAGTTCTGTGGCACTGACCATAGACTGGTTATAGAGACCCTGCGAGTTCACTTCAAATTCCAACATCTTTCCAGGGCCACCCTAGGGTGTTTCACCTGGACAGATTGGGGGAAGATGAGTGTGCATGTAGGTTCAATGCAGTAATCTCTGATAGGTTGACTGTTTGAAAACCTGAGAGACCCGGTAGCCCTATGGGATTCCTTTAAGCTTGAAACACTCGATGCAGCCCAGGGCACGGATTCACTAACGCACTTGCAATGGGAAAATCACTGGTAATTATAGTTACCATGGTAAACAGACAGCGGTTGTATTCACTAACAACTTGCCATTGGTGTTACCATGGTAAATTTTACCAGTAGTCAGAGCTCTGGTAACTTCTGGAAAGATGTCATCACGTGTTATCTCGTCAAAAAAAATCAATATCAAAGCCAAGTTTTGGGTTTGTTTTTACACCTGATGTAATTAATATGATGGCAGACAGATATCACAATGCGGACATAGTGAAGAAATGAAAATTTCACATGAAACTAGCAAGAATATGATCCACACAAATTGTCGTAAAATTATAGGCCTACATTATACAAGCACGCATGGAACCGGTGAATAAGTGAACTCATAAAGAATTCTTCTCTGGCATAATTATTACAAATGCTATAGAAAAAAAAACTACCTTGCTGATATATAAACTGGCAATACCAAAACTAAACGAGTATAGCAATATCTACGTCTGTCGGTATTTTGACAATAAACTCCGAAGTGCATGGGCAAGAATAAGCTTGAAATACTCCTTTTGACAACAAATGGCGATGAATATAAATTTTAGGCATCTTTTCCAGTGGTTACGGGAAACGCGACACCTGTTGCGCGACAGGAATCGAGCAGACGGTTAACTTTAAATGAGTTGCCAGATGCATTCCTACTACTTCGGATATTTCATGCATATTCGTACTTATATTGGATATCTATAACACCGCACTACCCACCAGAGATATCAAAAGCCATCTTAGATATCATATTCCAAAATACTGTTTACCTGTCGGAAAAATAACCAGTACAGTAAAATATCAAGCCGTCAACATCGGCCATTCCCATTACGTCACAGAAATGGCGGAGCTTAGAGGCCTGTCTCGCCTCCGATCACGAGACACTTTGTGCCTCGTGATAGGTGTCGCGGAGCGTTTCGCGACACCCTAATTGCCACCGGAAAAGATGCCTTTTGTTTGATCCGGTTTTTTGTTTAACAATATATTTGGTTTAAGGTAAATAAAAATATAACAGAGTTTTGTATTGGTTCCTATATATACAGTAAATGTAATCCAACATGAGGAGACACATAAAAAAAAAAAATTATTTTTTTCTACATGTGCTTAAATAGTGTTTTAGCTGTGACGATTATTTAAACAATTTCGCTGTGTCTAGTTCTGTTTACGTGTTACATGATTGGCCAAAGGAACCTAAAACATTATGAATAGCACTCACTGATTGGTGGAATTGCTCTAACTAGAGCCCTCTGTTGGCCACCATGAGAATGAGTCGATTTACGATTGTAACTTAGCATATCCAAATTACCATTTCTTCGTGAATCCCGCTTTGCCATGACTGGTAAACACAATGGTAAATGACCGCTGGTAAATGCGTTACGATCGCATGTTAGTAAATCCGGCCCCTGGAATCCATTGGTGAACGCCCGAGAAACAGGCAAAATTTCATCTCGCTGGAGACGTTGAAAGACACAGATGCATGTTGCATGTCTTGTCTGAACGGCAATCGGGATTTGCGCCGTTACTTGGTGGGCAGGGCTCAGACTCTGCTTAGGAGGGGTAAGGGACAGTTCATCAGGAATCTTGCCGAGGAGGTAGTGTATGAGTGTTTACCAGCACACTCGAATGCTACCTCTGGTTGGCGACATGGAGTCGCACCAGAGGCAATTACCGCCAGCCGCCATTCGAGTTAGGTGTCGGTTAGCTCCTGTTATTTTCTCTAATAAAACTTACACGCATACCTGCGTTTGCTCTCATCACCTCCAGCTCCTACATGGCGCAGTGAGCAGGATGAGTACCGAGGATATTTCGGAGGTGCCCGTTAGCAACGAGGGCGTGATATTTCTGCCAGCAACCAGTGAAACAAAAGATGGGAGAGCTGACCACGTGCAGTCACTGGCCAGATCACTAGTGCCTCCTATAGCATTCCCTAGGCAGTTCTCACCAGCCCTGATTCACCCCGACCCAGCAAAGGCGGCTTGGCCAGTAGCTCAGAATCAACGGCCACCGCTCCCACCGTCAGGGCAGGAGGAGCGACCGTTGGCATGTCGCTGTCAGCATTTGAATCGTGGGCCATTAGTGTGGAGGACTATGGTAACATTTGCGGATGGATGCCGCCGTTGGCCGCCTCCTACATAAAACTCCTGTTCAGCGGCGAGGTACAGCAGTGTATTGACGCTTGTGTGAACAGGCAGGAATTCCGGATACTATCAACCACAGCAGCAGTCGACACTGTAAGAAGTGTAGTGATCGGGCCGCGGCGTGTGGTCGGTGAATGGTCAGATTTTTTCACACACTCGCAAGCTCCGAGTGACATCATATGTGCATACGTATCGAAATGTCGGGCCTTGGCAGGTGAGTGTAAATTCCAGTGCCCTAAGTGTCGATGCTCTTTAGATGAGTACATGTTAGGTAAGAAAGTGGTAATGGGTCTAAGCGACCGTAGCATGAAGGCGGAAGTGCTAAGGTGCATCCCTCGCCTTGAATCAGTGAATGACATAATTCGTCTGTGTGAGGTAATAGAGTCTGCTGAAAAGCCAGCAGATCGGAGTGCCGTAGGTAACATGGCAAGTGTGTTGGCCGCGTAGGACCCGGTCATAAAATCCCCATACCCCTCCCTGGACCCCACCTATATTGAAGTGGCAGCGTCAAGTGTATCATGTCGACCTAATGATCAGCAATCTTCATGTTACACTGGGGCCAGACGTGGTTGTAAATGCTGCAGCAGATGCGGGGACAGTGACTGTCGAGGAGACCGCCAATGTCGTGCCTTTGGGGTTGTTTGCCGCTCGTGTAGACTTAAGGGGCACTTCTGCCGCCAGTGCCCAACCCTCACCCCAAAAGGCAGTGCCGTCACATCCAGTGCAGTGACAGTAGCGAGTGTGGACATATTGGCATCCTTGCCTGTTATAGTTGTCTGAGGTAACCTTCGCACCAGGTGCTCGACCATAGCTGTGGCAGATACTGGCGCCCAGGTGTCCATGGCAGGACGCACATTATTGAACAATCTTGGCATCCTGCAGCACCAACTACAACCAGCACTTGTAGCAGTCAATCATATTGCTGGGGGTGGCGTGCGTCTCCTTGGAAGCCTGATCTGCCAGCTTGTGGTGGGTCCTGTTACTACGAATGAACGCATTTTCTTTGCAAACGGGGTCGAGCATCTCTACCTGTCTCTCAGAGCATGTAAATCGTCATGTCTAGCACCCATGCCCCTCAGTATCCATCTGTTCGGTAGCACCCCTAGACATCCCACAGTTCCCAACACGTCCAGAGGAGCCACCTTATGAGCTGGTAGAAGAAAATGTGGACCGTCTAGAGAAATGGTTCCTAGAATACTTTGGGCGCACGGTATTTGCTGTGGGACGTGCACCCCTCCCAGAAATGCAAGGTCCGCCACATCATATCCAGACGCCCGCCCACACGCAGTCCATGTCCCAGATACAGTGCCGCACCACTTCTACGATATAGTGCGACAACAGTTAGATGACGACATCAGAAAGGGAATCATTGAAGCAGTGCCTGCTGGGCAACCAACTGAATGGTGTTCACGAATGGTGGTTGTGCCCCAGAAGGACGGAAGACCTCGCAGGACAGGCGATTTCCAGCGGCTCAATCGGCGACATGAGAGAAACACACCACACAAGGCCCCCCTTTGACCTCATCACTAGCATGCCAAAACACACCTTCAAGACTGTAGCTGACGCATACCTGGTACCATCAAATACCACTTGACAAGGAGAGCTCAAAAATTATCAACATTCATCACCCCATGGGGGTCAATTCAGATACTGTAGAACTCCCATGGGACATTGTGCTGCACAGTATGCATTTACTAAACGCCTCGATGACATAATCAGCACTGTGCCCAGAAATATGAAGTATGTTGACGACACACTGTTGTATGACGGGAGTATTACTGAGGCATTCTGGCACACATATGACTTCTTGCTAAAGTGCATGGAGAATGGTGTGACCCTGAGACCAGACAAATTTCACTTCTGTAAAAGAAGCGTTACGTTCACAGGTACGTTCTTGTTGGGAAGAATACCACCAGCAAGGACCTCGTCAGGGAGCATTATGGAGTTCACATGCCTACCCGGCCACCCACTTTAACCGATGTCCGTGCATGGTTTGGTTTGGTCAGCCAAGTGGTACCATTCCTGGCAGTGGCCCCCATCATGGAGCCCTTTAGAGAGCTCCTAAAGAAGCCAGTAGCGAAGTCGGTGTACTGGGACGAACAGCTGCAAGCCATATTTTCATCGGCAAAGGATACCATTGGACAGCTGGCTGCTGCAGGGTTACGCTATTATGACGTCTCACGTCCAAAGGCCGTCACTGACTACAGCCGCCAGGGCTGCAGGAACCTCACATTCGTCACCGACCTCAAAGCTCTCACCAGAATTTTTGGTGATAAAGAACTAAAGGACATCATCAACAACCTGTATTTTGAAACCTTAAAGAGAGGACGCTCATGTACTCCTTCCGTATATCAAATACCTGAAAGGCAAGACGAACTGTGCAGCAGATGCATTGTCTTGGTACCCAATGCTGTTGGGCCACCCAGAGGAGTCCGATGAAGCCGATGATGAACTGGTGTGTGCAACCATAGTAGCAGCTGCATCTGAAGCAGTTGAAGGTGATGGAGGGCGTGTTGTGGACATCTAACAGGTCGAAGAGGAAGCAGCCAAGGATGACGAATACCAGTTGCTACATGAATGTGTGTCCAACGAGGGCTGGACTGACCGCAAGGATATGGAGCCGCTTGCTCTACGGCCATATTTCAGGATGATTCGCCACTTGTCATGCCAAGGAAATCTTATCTTGTACACCAATGATGAGAAACAACCACATCTGGTCATCCACATGGCCCTCAGGCGTACTGTGCTCACTAATCTCCATGCAGGACATCAGGGTAGAGACTCTATGCTCCGCAGAGCACGCCAGTCAGTCTACTGGCCTGGCATTGATGCTGAAGTGGAACAGAAGCGGCGCCAGTGCCAGGTATGTGAGATATGTGCCCCTTCCCAACCCAGCAGAAACGCTCATGCCAACACCTTCCCCAGTACCCATTTCAGCAGGTCGCAGCAGACCTGTTCGAGCTCAACGGCCAGAACTACATTGCCTACGCCGACAGATTGACAGGTTGGTTGGAAGTGGAACATCTACCAGGGGACACCACAAGTGCACGTCTCATAGTTGTCTTCAGGAGGTGGTTCAGGCGATTTGGAATCCCAGAGGAGCTGTCATGTGATGGGGGTGCAAATCTTATCAGCCAAGAATCAAGGAGATTTTCGATGCATGGTGTGTGCAGCTAAGAATTTCTTCGGCTCACTATCCCCAGTCCAATGGACGTGCAGAAGTGGCTGTCAAATCCGCCAAGAGGATATTACGAGGTAACACTATGATGAATGAATCTCTGGACACTGATGCCGCTGCTAAAGCCCTCATGCAATACCTCAACACCCCTCTACAGAACTCTGATGCTTCTCCAGACCAGCTGCTGACTGGGCGTCAGTTAAGAGATGCTATCCCGGTAGACAGCTCGAATTATAGGGTCAGCGAGCAGTAGTCTCCGTTACTGAGGAGCCGTGAACGAGCCTTGCAACAATCGGGAAAAAGTGCATCATTAAGACACGACATGTCAGCCCATGACCTCACGCCTATTAAACCAGGAAAACGCTCCCATATCCAGAATCCCAGCAGCGGGTGGGACCGGTTAGGCACCATTGTAGAGCTGACAGCAACTCGACAGTATTTGGTGAGTCTTGATGGCAGCGGAAGAGCCACAATAAGAAACAGACGGCACCTCCGTCCTCTCATGAGTGAAACCCAGGCCTAATCACAAGACAGAGGAAGCAGTAATCCAGTACCCCCTTCCACCTCTGCAAGACCGAGACGCGTCAGACGTGCCCCACAACATTTTAATGATTACATAGTTTATAATGTCACGGAATGAGGAACTACTCAGGAATCTATTTCTTTGTTTTGTATGTGTAAAACACATGGATATTTTATTAACTTTTATATTGCCTCCCTTTTCTCTCACCGCCGTATATGTTCATTACACAAGCTTAAATGACTGTGTTATTAAATCCTATTTGTACTCATATTTTGTACGTGTAAAAACACATGAGCATTTTGTTCACTTTTCCTCTGTTTTACTCTCACCGCCGTATATGTTCATTACACAAGCTTAAAATGACTGCCTGTGTAATTAAGGGGGGGAGTGTATGAGTGTTTACCAGCACACTCGAATGCTACCTGTTGGTGACATGGAGTCGCACCAGAGGCAGTTACCCGCCAGCCGCCATTAAGTTACGGGTAGCTCCTGTTATTTCTCCAAATAAACTTTATATACGCATATCTGCGTTTGCTCTCATCACCTCCAGCTCCTACAGGTAGAAAGCCATGTCCAAGGCCTGAGAAAACTAAACCCAATCCCTCCTCATGGACGTCTGCAGTCTGTTAAGTGGATGGGCGGATCATCTCTGATCATGCTGGGGCTTCTGTAGGTTGGGCTGAGTATTTTGAGCAATTATATCCCCCCTCCCCCAACAGTTAGTCTAGATGCAAGGGATGTCAATTCCTATGCCTGATCCACCCATCAATGAAGATCCCCCTATCCTGGATGAGGTGAGGGAAGCGATCTTTAAGCTGAAGGGTGGGAAAGCTGCAGGCATATGCAAGATCCTGCAGAACTGCTAAAGGCTGGGGTGAGCCTATGGCAGGGGTTGGCGTGCTGTCCTTCCGCCATCTGGCAATCTGGTTCTATTCTCCCTGACCTGCTG
>NW_020872609.1:41000-43500 GCF_003789085.1 Penaeus vannamei
AAAGAATGAAGAGGAATAAAGAATAAAGAGTAAAGAATGAATGGAATAAAGAATGAAGAGGAATAAAGAATCACTCGAGGAAATATACTTTCGATGCATAGTAGAGAAGAGATGAATGAATAAAGAATGAAGAGGAATAAAGAATAAAGATAAAAAGAATGAAGAGGAATAAAGAATAAAGAGTAAAGAATAAGAAATGAATGAAATAAAAGAATGAAAGGAATAAAGAATAAAGAAAAGAATGAAGAGGAATAAAGAATAAAGAATAAAGAATGAATGGAATAAAGAATGAAGAGGAATAAAGAATAAAGAATCACTCGAGGAAATATACTTTCGATGCATAGTAGAGAAGAAGAAGAAATTATGGATGGAATAAAGAATGAAGAGGAATAAAGAATAAAGAGTAAAGAATGAATGGAATAAAGAATAAAGAATCACTCGAGGAAATATACTTTCGATGCATAGTAGAGAAGAAGAAAATTATGAATGGAATAAAGAATGAAGAGGAATAAAGAATAAAGAATGAATGGAATAAAGAATGAAGAGGAATAAAGAATAAAGAATGAATGGAATAAAGAATAAAGGGGAATGCGGTGTTTTAGTGTTTGCATTTGACATGGATGATATCGATAATACGAAATTCTTAAACAGCGATAAGGCGATAAAATAAATTGAAATTATAAATGGAATAATCACGACATTGATGATGATGTGGAAAAAGGCTAATTTCCCACCATCACTATTACTAATGATTTCGATTATATTGAAAAATGATTAATAGCAATAATGGTAATGATAATAACAAATAATAGATATTTATTATTATTTGACACAAATAATATATAATGATAATAACAACAATAGCAATCATAATAATAATGATAATAATAATAATAATAATAATAATAATAATAATAATAATAATAACAATAATAATAATAATTATAATGATAATAATAATAATGATAATAATAGTAATAATAATAATAATAATAATAATAATAATAATAATAACAATAACAATAATGATAATAATAATAATAATAATAATAATAATAATAATAATAATAATAATAATAATAATAATAATGGTGATGATGATGATGATGATGATGATGATGATGTAATAATAATAATGATAATAATAGTAATAATAATAATATTAACAATAATAATATAATAATAATAATAATAGCAACTGCAGCAGCATCAACAACGACATCGACATAATAATAATATCAATAACAATAATAAAGATTGGATGATGAAAATAGAAAAATAGGAGTAAAAGTAACGATGATTATGATGATGTAAATGGGTATGATGATGATGATAATGAGGACAATGATGATGATAATAATGATCATGTCTTGATGATGATATTAATGATGATATTGCTTCTGATGATGATGCTGCTGCTGATGATAATAATAATAATAATAATAATAATGAAAATTACAATGATAATGATAATAATATTAATAATAATAATAATAATAATAATAATAATAATAATAATAATAATAGTAATAATAATAGTAATAATAATAACAACAACAACAACAACAACAACAATAACAATAACAAGAACAACAATAATAATAATAATAATAATAAAAATAATAATTATAATAATTATAATATTAATAATCCATACTCATCGCGAAGGTTTTTGCGTTTCCACTTTATCCTGATTTCTGCATTTCTTCTCTGCAACACCCACACCCACCCACATTTCTTCCTTCCTCATGTCCATAAACATCTCTTTTGTCCTTTTGATCTCTCTCTCCTCCATCTTTCACGCAATCCGACCCTCACCTTTATTACGTATGTCCTTCCTTCCTCCCATTCGTGTATTCGCTGTTCTTGGTCATATCTTGCATCCTTCTTACACATTATGCCGCTTCTTGAATTCGTTCAGCTATATATCATCTCCTTTCTTTGTACCCTGTATTAACTTCTTCCCGAAACCGGCACAAAAGAGTTCCTCTACTGTGAACAGAGTTATCTTTGGTGAAACTGGTACTGTGAACACTCTGAGTGCAGTATCTTTGGTGAAATCATTACTTTCTCATTACTGTACTGTGAACACTCTGAGTGCAGCATCTTTGGTGAAATCATCTTATTGCTGACATATGTTCATCCTCTGGATCTTCAGCACCTCCTCTCGGCATTTCTCTTATCCTTTTTTTAAATCCCGCAGTCCACAGTTTCTTCATACTTCTGCTTCCCAGAATGTCTTCACTCTCCTTATCACACTTTCCTCCTTAGTCAGCCAATCACCTAGAGTATCATTTGTCGCCTTTACCTGCTCCACACCCTTATCTGCTCGGTTCTTCTGTCTGTCCACTCTATCCTTCTTATTCTTCATACCTCCTCTCTTTTCTTTAGGTTTTGCCAACTTTAACTTTGCTATTTGTTGTTGAAGAAAATTCTGGTTGCTATTTTCATATGTGCTTTCTTATTCACTATCTATCTGATTGATTTATCAAGACATTTA
>NW_020872609.1:51000-55694 GCF_003789085.1 Penaeus vannamei
TGAATTATAGAACCCCTCTATTGTTCCAAGGGCAACTAAATAGAAAAAAAAAATTGACCTTCTTCCGAAATGATATTATATAGATGTCTCATTTGATTTTGAATAAATTATAGAACCCCTCTATTGTAGAGTTCCAGGGGAAACTAAAATAGAAAACAGTGTAGCCCAACTTTGAATGGCAACGATTCATACTCAAAATCACACATCCCCGTTAAACATACCCATAAGTAAGCCCCTACGTTGACATGGGATTCCACCATGGAAAATGTCACATGTAAATGCACTCTATATGATTGTCCCCTTAAAAGACATTGCCCCCCCCCCCTGCTGTACTTACGAAGTACGTACTAGTAATGATCAGTGAGCATTTTGCTGCAACTTTCTCTAATATATAAGAATACTACAATGGCGAATCCTTGTAGTCTGGGAGCAGATCAGGGTTAGCTTTTGTTGTGTATAAGATATATTTTTTTAATTTATTAATTTCTATTTATTTATTTATTTATTTAGCATCAGGGTTACAGGAGTGTACCTGACTGGCCCAGCATCACGGAAACTGTGCTGGCAGGAATAATTATAACTACCGAATTTCTATACAATAAACACTCGGGAGTAATTTTCTACGACTCATGGAGTGCTCTCTAGCCTCTGAACACAAATGTACAAAGGTACAAATGTACAACAAATATTATATACGACATGGAGTGCTCTCTAGCCTCTGAACACAAATGTACAAATGTAATCAAATATTATATACGACATCAGAATAAACATACATCTTCAAAAAGAACGAAACCTTGATATACATTGTCTGAGAATCCCTAAGCATGACCTAGCTGGTTCCCTTAGCAAGGTCAACGTGATAATATAGCATTTGCTAATCGAAACACGCGCCCTGGCTCATTAAGAGGTGTAATGGCTCGCTTCCACCACCCGATCGGTGCGTTCGGGGTCGAGTGTGTGGTGTAAGAGGGAGTGCGGTGTCAGAAGGAATTTGGAAAGGAGCGTGTGCGTGAGTGTCTCTCTCTCTCTCTCTCTCTCTCTCTCTCTCTCTCTCTCTCTCTCTCTCTCTCTCTCTTTTCTCTTTCTCTCTTCTCTTTCTCTTTCTCTCTCTCACTCTCTCTTCTTTCTCTTTCTCTCTCTCTCTCTTTCTCTCTTTCTCTTCTCTTCTCTTCTCTTTCTCTTTCTTTTCTCTCTTTCTCTCACTCTCTTCTCATCTCTCTCTCTCTCTCTCTCTCTGTGTGTGTGTGTGTGTGTGTGTGTGTGTGTGTGTGTGTGTGTGTGTGTGTGTGTGTGTGTGTCGTTGTGGAAATGAGCCGAAGGGAGGTAGGCGTGGTTAGAATTCCGAGGAGAGGCGTGAGAGATGTTTATATATAGTCTAAGGTTTTTTGATGTTTTGCCCTTTAAGAAAATGAAAATGCATTTAGGTTCTGTACAGCCTTCCTTCTTTAAAAAAAAGTCGAGAACCTATCAAAAAATATATGATAAAATCATCCATTTATTTTAGAAAAGCAAAAACTAAACAGAACGTAAAACAAAACACGAACACATTAAAACAAGCACAATAAAACACAAGATAAAGACATACAACAAACCTAAACCACAGTAAAGACAAACACACGAATGAATAGCTAAATAAATAAAAAACAGACAACCACCTTTTCCCACGTATATAGGAGCCCAATTACTTAGCTCTATATTGCCTAGACCACCATTCCTGAGCACCACAACCTCTATTCCCAAACCTGGAACTCGCTAGCAGGACCGGGAACTTTTTTCATTGTTGCCTCGACCAGCGAAACAATGTCGGTTCTCACTGGGTTTGCAAAATGAAAAGGTTTTTCTAAAATCATTAAAATATTCTTACTATATTATAATTGTCTTTATGTTTGTGTTCATAAAATGAGGGATTAAAGCTCTATGAAATTAAAGAGTAA
This sequence comes from Penaeus vannamei, assembly GCF_003789085.1. Taxonomy (NCBI): domain Eukaryota; kingdom Metazoa; phylum Arthropoda; class Malacostraca; order Decapoda; family Penaeidae; genus Penaeus; species Penaeus vannamei. The sequence continues at coordinate 52,938 of NW_020872609.1, forward strand.
AATGAAAAAATATATAAATATTTAAGGTGTATATTGAAAAATAAAAGATCATAAAAAATGTATGTAAATTTTTCATATTAGTCTCCAGAAAAAAAAAAAAAAAAAAAAAAAAAAAAAAAAAAAAAAAATATATATATATATATATATATATATATATATATATATATATATATATATATATATATATATATATATATAGATTAGTTTCTTCTTCCAATAATTTATTTTATTTTTGGTGATCTATATTTATTCGGCTCAGGCTCATTGCAATATGAAAAAAATGTTCATTAAAATCACTAAAAAAAACCCTGTAAGAACATAAAAGAAAAACCAGGATAGTGAAGCCGCTCAGGTGAGACGCTCCAGGTAGGTTCCCGTTTTCTATGACTCGCAGCCTCCTCACCGCAACGAGCATCTTCACCCCAGGAGATAAAAAAAAAAAAAAAAAAAAGTGTTTTGGGCGACCTACGAGACGCAGAAGGACGCGACCTCCACCGTGGAGCGAGGGTGGATGTCGTCCTCCATCTCGTAAGGGGCGGGGGCGAGAGGTATACGTAGGGGACCGCGAGGGACGGATACAGGCGGTCCACTAACTCTAAGACCCACAAGGTTGTAGGTCTTAGAGTTCCTCTTGCTAGGATTTCACATATCACAACCTCTTCCAAAGAGGACTTGACTGTTTATTAATTCCTAACGACCTGAAAGCTATAGCACAAAGCACTATGACCGGTATACACAATATGTTTTCATCTATGGTTTATATAGAACAAGAACAAAACAGTGTAAAGGTTTTTCTGTAAGAATCAGGTTTGGATTTAGATTGAATTGGCAATTTGTAATATCAAGTTGAAACTCTGCAATGAAGAATAAAAGCTAAAACACATGCACATTATGTCCTCAAAGTGATATGTATCCCAACATTTGAGAACACCTAGCATGAGGTACGTAGAACCATGTATTTATTCTATTTCGTATGATGTCTAAGAAAGTATGATGATTTTGTTTCTTAAATCTGTGGCCATATCACAATAAGGCCACATGTAAAATGCACCAATGACTTTTACACGCCTAAGTACTATACCAGGGTGGTAGACAAGTAGGTAAATGACTATGTAATCATTCTTTGCTTTTAACTTATATAATACAAATTATAACGATGTTATATCTTAAACTTTCAGTTCAATATCATATAATGCTATGACCCAGGTAGAAAAAAATAATAAATAAAAAAAACTAAACTAAACTAAACTAAACTAGAATAACATTTAACCCTTGCTGCAGAGGATGGCATTCCATACAAACAATGTGCAGTCACTTTTTGTAAATGTCTTTACACATGGGAGGCTCTACAGCTGTAAAGTTACTAAAGAGACAATGGCATTAGCATAGAAAAAAGACGCAAAGAAACATACATCCAATCTCTGGAGAACATAAAAGCTGTAGAACAAACATCCATTTCCACGAAAACATAAAAGAAAGGATTAAGGATGATCCTACAGAATGTATTTTACAAATTACAAAAAATATATTTTAATCCTCCTATAATCTGGAAACTGGAAAGTGATTTATCAAGGACATTCCCGATAATCATATGACTCCTCACAATTCTATACTAACTTTTAGTACCAGTACAAAAGTGGCATCTTTGTGTCTTTCTATGTGCAGACTGTTTAATTCGTCAAATGCACTGAAGGTTCTGCCTTTTATGTACAGGTTTTCTTACAATTTAATGTTGTTAATTTTCTAGTTCTTTTTCCAAATATGTTACATATTTTTGCTTAAATGTCTCCGATTCTTACTGACAACTTGAGCAAAATTACTTTTACAATATGAATCTCTCTGTGAATATATCGTAGAATTGTGGTTTTGCTTATTTACACATAATTTCTGGATTTTACATGTGCTCAATATCCTAAACAGAACATTTAATTAAATGTTAATAGTTCTATGCATGAAAAACTGCGTAATAAAAAAAAATATATATATATAAAGATAAAATAAAGATAAAATAGATAAATAAACAAATACACTCTTTATTTATGCGTTTGGATTATATTGATTATGAAGAGAGGCAGTCTCATGATTTTGTAATTATTTGTGTATATCAATTACTGTAGATAGATCTGTTATAAAAAACCATTATATGTGGAAATAAATATCGGGTTCTGATTCTCTCTCTCTCTCCCTTTTCTCCTCCTCCCTCCGTCCCTCCCTCTCTCACTCCCCTCCCCCTTTTTCCTCTCTCTCTCTCTCTCTCTCTCTCTCTCTCTCTCTCTCTCTTCTCTCTCTCTCTCTCTCTCTCTTCTCTCTCTTCTCTCCTATCTATCTATCTATCTATCTATCTCTCTTTCTCTTTCTCTTTCTCTCTTTCTCTCTTCTCTCTCTCTTCCCTCTCTCTCTTCTCTCTCTCTCTCTCTCTCTCTCTCTCTTCTTCTCTCTCTTCTTCATCCCTTTCCCTCTCCCCATCCCCTTTTCTCACTGACTTTTTGAGTGCATGCATACAGTAATGATTTATGAATTAATTTAAAATTTTAATCAGCCAAATAACCTCGGGCAAAGATCAGTAATCTGCGGAGATGGTTTATATTATACTAATATATAATTATTATATGATAGTATATTAATATTAATATTATATCATATACTCTATTATATATAATATTTATATCTTATTATAAATATTAACTAATAATATATATATATTTATATATGTATGTATGATTGTTATGTATGTTTGTATGTAATCGTATGTATGTA
>NW_020872609.1:70794-75794 GCF_003789085.1 Penaeus vannamei
TGGCGGGACCACGTGTCCAACCATGAGACTGGCACAGGACCTCTTAACTGCACAATCCGGGAACGGCAACTCAGGCTATGATTCCACCTTGCACGCTTCCCATGGGATAATCCTGCCCACCAGGTTATCTCTGTAAGAGACCTTGGGTGAAGGACAACCTAGGGGCCGTGGCTTGAGCAGATCGATCATAACCTGTCGTGAGGAGCTCGAGATGGGCGAAGGCCCTGCCTGGAGGCTTACTGTGAGGGATCCCCAAAAGGTGGATGGGGCTATGCGCCCCCATCGGCGTTTGCCCCTAATGATTATATATATATATATATATATATATATATATATATATATATATATATATATATATATATATTATATATATATATATATATATATATATATATATATATATATATATATATATATATATATATATATATATATATATATATATATATATATATATATATATATATATATATATATATATATATATATATATATATATATATATATATATATATATATATATACTATATATATATATATATATACATATATATATATATATATATATATATATATATATATATATATATATATATATATATCTATATATATATACATATGTATGTATATATATATACATATATATATATAATATATATATATATAATATATATATATATATATATATATATATATATATATATATATATATATATGTATATATATACATGTATGATATATATATATATATATATATATATATATATATATGTGTGTGTGTGTGTGTGTGTGTGTGTGTGTGTGTGTGTGTGTGTATGTTCATATGTATATATGTATCTATATATATAATATTATTGTCAACAATATAGCTCAAGCCGGATGGATGCACCTTGCATCTAGGCCTTAGCAGGTAGCCCTCCGCCCTTGGGGCTCGGGTCTCTCGTGGGGCCACACCTTTACCTCCCCCAATATACCAGCAAGTCAAGACCCCTTTCATTCGCCTGCTCCATGCCTCTAACTTCTTACACCCGGTGGCTTAGCAGTGGAAGGCCCTCACAACGCCGAACCTTTCTGTTAAGAAGTGCCTCCTCTCCTTCACGCCCAGCCATTGCTACCTAGTCTTTGATCCTTGCCTACCCATACCATGTCTGCCACACTACTTCGTGCCGACTTCTCACGCTTGTGCTACCCTCCCATCGAAGTCGCTGATGATGTATTCTCGCACTCTGCGACGCCACTCTCGCCAACCCGACCTACCTACCTAGCCAAGTCATCGCGAATCCTCTTCAGCACAACCATAATATCCTACTGCTACTCTGCATCACTGTTACTTCCTCGCTACTATTAAGAGTAAGTGTACCTCTTTAGTGCCATATTAACTATTGCCCTCCCTAAACCGGCCCACACCTTACATATGAGTTACCTTTTTCGTAATAATGACACAAAACTAACTCTAAATTACAAAATTTCTTACTGTTAATAGTATTTGAAACTACACTTACAAACGAAGTCACACACCGAGATCAGACTTGTGATAACTCTCACCTCCCGTCACCTCATTCTCCCGCCTTAACCATTCTTTAATTGATGTATTTTGTCATGTTATTTGTGTTTTTTCCGTCTACCGTATTGTTGTCTTCACAATTTAGTGTGTTCTATATTTCATCTCAGAGCAAATAACCACACTTCAATTTATTCAATTACTGTAATGTTTCGGTCTTCCCACGTGTATTATTCGTTATTGTTTGCGAATTTACGTTATCATGTCTTTTAGATGTTTTTTTCGTAATTACTTCGTTATTGCTTGTGTCCACACTACATTCTTTGAATTTAAGCATATCGTTTTGTTCCTTTGAAACATCACTTCCTTTTACTTGCCGCAGTAATTGTTTGCTTATTTACACATACATGATGACATTTTACTCACCTATTTGACCGCTCTACATGAAATTCACTCTAGGATTATGAATTGTACTGTGCCATACATTTGATTCTAACTCGCTTTAATGACGCTTATCTTGAGTTCGATATCTCGTCCTCCGTAATGCTGGAATTTATGCTTTAGTTTGAAGGTATTGGTGAATATGTAACATGTAACCAACTGATAGAGTCGAAATCTGTTGCAATAGGGGTAATGCACTGCAGACACCATGCTTTATATAAGCTTACATAGTTATTATCACCGTGATGTAGTTTTAAGCCGGCTCATGGCTGTAAGGAATGTCTACTACAAAGAAATTGCGCCCAGTCGCAAGTCGAATCTTCTGTGATGAAATCACGCCCAGACGCCTGTTGAGTCTACTACGAAAGAATCGCACCCATCGAATGTAGTTACTCGCACTTATGTTCATACTGCACCCAAGATGCGTACGTTTACTTCTTGTATAGGCCAAGGTGCCTACGGATTGCGCGCCGCCGCCGCACTTACGTTTTTTACAGCGCCCCAGACGCCCACGTTTACTTTAAGTTTAGGCCAAGCTGCTTACATGTGTCCAAACCATATTTAATGCTTATTTAGTCCGAAGATATGGAATTCATGCTAATTATTCTCTCTACAAAATAATGGTACTCTATTGAATTCATTAATCCTAACAGATCCTGAGTAATTATCACCTCATATGACACGTTACCTATCTTGTGACATTGTTCTTATTACACTCTCATTTTCTGGCATCTTAGTAGGGTACTTACAAGTAAATTATTACCCTCCTCGTTAACCCTTTTACTGGTCTGTTACACTTATATTTCAACCCCTGGAGATGATGTGACCCTCCTTGCAATTGAATGTTGCACCTCACTGTGAAACCTCCGCTACACTGCTACACTAACACGCGACGACCTAAGGGACTATGGAGCACCACCAGCCATCTAGGAGCTTACCACCAGATGTGCCATCAGAGCATAAGACGTTACAGATGACTCGAGGGCAAGCCGTTGTGTGGCTGTCAACAATATGGCTCAAGCCGGATGGGTGTGCCTTGCATCTCGGCTCTAGCAGCTGCCTTCCGTCCTGGCATCGCACCTACCACGCCTGAGCCTTGTTTGCCAAGGTAACTTTCACCCCCTCAAGCAAGTCCGGTGAACTCACCCCCTTTGTCACAGCCAGAAGAACTGACACCCCAGAATAAATAAGTAGGCACCTGCCCAGGACAGAAGTCGCTGGATAAAAGGACGTCTCGTCAGACAGACAGGAGAACAGGAGCAGACACAGAATTAGGCAGGTCATCCTCCGCCCTCAGCACTCGGGGCACTCGGGGTACAGGTCTCTTTGTGGGGTCACACTTCTACCTCCCCCAATAAACCAGCAAGCCAAGATCCCTTTCATTCCACCCATACGTCCCCATGTAAATGTATGTATATGTATATATATATAAATATTTATATAAATATATGTGTATACACATATATATATACACACACACATATATATATATATATATATATATATATATATATATATATATATATATATATATATATATATATATATATATATATATATATATATTATATATTATTATATATATATATATATGTATATATATATACAATATATATATGTATATATATATATATATATAATATATATATATATATATATATATATATATATATATATATATATATATATATATATATATATATATCATCATTGCGGAGCTAACGCCGACGGGGGCGCATAGCCGCGTCCACCCTTTGCTTGTACCTGCGAGGATCCCTCATGGCAAGTCGCCAGGCAGGGACTCGGCCCATCTCAAGCTCGTCACGACAGGTTTGATTGATCTGCCCAAGCCACGACTTCCTAGGTCGACCCACAGGCCTCCTTCACCCAGGGCTGTCTCGAACAGAGACAACCTGGTGGGCGGGATCATCGTGGAGGAAGCGAGCCAGGTGGCTGTATAGCCTGAGTTGGCGATCACGGATTGTGCAGGTAATAGGTCCTGTGCCAGTCTCACGGTGTAGCCGTTGGTTGGACACATAGTCCCGCCAACAGTACCCCATGATCTGGTGCAAGGACCTATTGCAAACGGCATCAAGTCGAGACTCCAAGGCGCAGGATAGTGTCCAGGTTTCACTACCATATAGCAAAACTGGCACTATCAGGGCCTTTAAGACACTAAGCTTGGTCCTTCTGCACATCTCCAAATACTCTTATCGAGAGAGTTCATGACCCCTGTTATGTTATGAACTACACTGCCAAGGTATGTAAAGCTCTCTGTGACTTCAATGTCCTCGCCGCAAGCACGTACCGACTGAACAGGTTCTCCTAATATGTCCCCAAAGTCCAGGATCTTGGTCTTGGTCCAGGAGACCTCTAGACCCAAGGGCTTCGCTTCATTGCTAAATGCATCGAGAGCCACCACTAAGGATTCCAAAGACTCAGAATGGCAACATCATCAGCAAAGTCAAGGTCGGTAACCTTGATATTGCCCAGAATTGCTCCACAATGACTTCGAACAGTAGCTCTGCCCAGTATCCAGTCCATGAAAGTGTTGAATAGCGTTGGTGCAAGGACACAGCTCCTGATCTAACAGGGAAGAAGCTTGACAGGCCCCCACCACACTTTACAGCACTTTCAGTACCAGTATACAGACTTGCTATTAGTCCAATAATCCTTGTTGGAATTCCTCTCAGTCTCAAGATCTTCCAGAGTGATTCCCGATGCACCGTATCGAATGCCTTCTTGAGGTCGATGTAGGCTGCAAGCAGCCCATGCCCGAACTCATGACGACACTCTATAATGACTCGAAACGCTAGGATACAGTCTATTTTTTACTTACCAGGATTGAATCCAGATTGCTCCAATCTCTGATGCCTCAGTAAGTGATCTCTGATACGTCTCAGAAGGATGTGGGCAAGAACCTTTCCTGGTATACTGAGCAGCGTGATGCCTCGGTGGTTGCTGCAGTCCCATTGGTTCCCCCTTCCCCATCCAGAGAGGGATGACCACACCCCTCAACAGGTCAGGGGGAACGGTACCAGACCGCCAGATGGCAGCC
>NW_020872609.1:80794-83294 GCF_003789085.1 Penaeus vannamei
GGAGAGAGGAGAGAGAGAGAGAGAGAGAGAGAGAGAGAGAGAGAGAGAGAGAGAGAGAGAGAGAGAGAGAGAGAGCGTGTGGTTCCTTAATAGACCTTATTACCTCATTAACACGGTCATTTTCTTCACTTTAAAAGTTCCCTCAAAGTAAATGTTATTGATGTTAGACTCCCTTCGTACTGATCATTACGAGCTTTGTTTTTTGTTAACTTGTCTCGTTTCTTGGTGTCTATTTATTCTTATTTTGGAATTATCTGTTTACTTGAGTTGTCCCCCGAGATGAGCGTGTGTGTTGGCAACGTGAAGTTAGTTTTGGCTTAACCGAGGTTTAATTTGTTAGTGGTATAATCGATGACTTTATTAGGAAGAATGAAGATATTAGGAGCCCTCGTGCTAAGATTACTTTACTGATTTTATTAATGACAAGGCTGGTTATGTTATCATTTCCCTCATCTCTCGTTCCTCTCCTTGTAGAATTAGACAAAACATAAATGATTTGGAAAAAAAAATTGATGAGCCATGCTCAAACCATCTAGTAATCTTACAATATACAAATTCTTGTTATTTTTGAAAATCAAACTAATATCGTTAAATTTACTTGATCTTTCCCATCATCCATCATCAAAGGTTACTATTACTTCTTTCGTGTTGTCTATGGTCAATGCAGAAGGCACAAAAAATTCCATTACGAACTGAGGTTGAAGTTGTCTCTTCATAGTTAAATTACACTTAACTGTAGCGTCAGAACTGTTGTTCATTTCTTTTTTATGTTTTGTTGTGATGGATGAAAAATTAGTGAGTTCAGGACGCCGCATCTGTTTTCTTGGATTTCTTCAACAACCGAGTAAGTGTATTGCAAAACACTGCGAGCATCTTTCATGTTGTGGGCATTTAATTATTAGGTATTATGATTCTAATTGCTTTGCTTATCATTTTCTCGCGTTGGTGGATAGTAGATTAGTCGCCGTCGTCACGAATTGTAATTTATAGTCCTATTTGTTTCATTACTTTCTATTTTATAGTTATTATTGACGTTAATTGCTAGTGCTTTGCCTGCACATAGTATATTAAAAGAAACATTCCCTCTCTTACTAAATGCTTGATCTGTTTTTATTTTTATTTTTATTAAGCGAGGCAATAAAAACAAGTAGATTATAATATACGACTAGAAACTGATTTGTTCCTTGATGTATATTTCAGTTATTATCTCAACATGCATCATTGTTTTAGAAATAGAAGAAATAAAACGTTTTAGAAATAGAAGAAATTAGCGTGATTGGTGAAGACATTAGGAACAAAAAGATGGAAGAAGGAATGTCGGAAAGGAATAAGTAATTAGAGGAGAAAGGACGGGGCAAGGAAGTTTAATTCCAGGCGGTGTAGTGGGCGAAAAGGGGACGTAGAATGAGAGAAGTGAACAGTTATGCATCATGTGATTGTGTGTATGCCATTGTCCTGGAAGACAAAAAAAAAAAAAAAAAAAAAAAAAAAGAGAGAGAGAGAGAGAGAGAGAGAGAGAGAAACTGAGGTGGAGACTGCAAGGTCATGTTAGGACAAAAGGACCATTGCCAACCACGGGTCCTGGTGGACGTGAGGAGAAGGGGGGAGGGTGACCTTGGTGCTGGCAACCGCAGGACTCTGGTTTAAAAGCTCGAAGGTGTTCGGGGTGGCTGTGGAGCGAGAAGAGGCGTTTTTTTAATCCTGCTACGAAGGCAACTTGTCGGAAACTGATTCCAGGAGAAGCAGATAGAAAAGCAGTGTCTCGTTGACCGTGTTACGACAGTACTCTGCACATAATTAACTCAGTGAAAACTATGCATCAATAAGGTTTGTTTTTCTGTTTCGTGTTTTAAGAATATACTTTACATACTGTTGGCTCCGTTGAAATTAATCGGGGATTGTGTACGCTGTGGGCAGTTGTGTCCAAGGCACGGGAGATTAGGCATTCTAGCTTGGTGCCTTGCTATTGTTATGAATATATTTCATAGGCAGGAATCTCGTTGACCAGGGGGCAAGGGTATTTAGAAGGTAACTAGCCCCACAGAGAGGAAAAGCTTGGTTTGGTCTCATTGAGCCTGCATGGTACCTTGTAATGTGTTCTGCAAGATTGCCCCGGGTGATAATGGATGGAAGAGAGGGTGAGAATGACCAGAGAGAAAGCGCACGACAGTGTAAGATGAAAAAAGGGAAGGAAAAGGAAATGCAGATTAGAAAACCATTGTTCAGTGCCCTGTTTGGTATGTTGGGAACGTATTTCTAAAGTAGCTGACTGTGAAAGAAAAGCACTCATTTAGGGTACAATGTAAGTCAGTTACGTTGGTCCAAATAGAAAGGAAAAAAGTATTTCCAACGGTTAATATTCACCTTGAACATCGTACGCGTTATAATCTTTGTTTCCGCAATGACTTCAGTTCCTTTCAATTTATTTTTTCTTTCCTTCATTCAATCCGAGTGTGAATGACAGTTATTTTCGTCGCTGTTGTTTGAACTGTTAATACCA
>NW_020872609.1:106388-116388 GCF_003789085.1 Penaeus vannamei
TGCATATATATATTTATATCTGTATGTGTGCATGTATATTTATTTGAATGTCTTTATAACCATAAGAAACCATTAGTCCATACAATGTACAAATGATGTCCCACAAAAATATATTGGTGTAAATCAAATTGAAGCTCACTTTTTTACAAGCAGTGTGCTCAAATGTTTAGACTGGTGCTAGGTCTAAGGATCATTGGCAGTTTCTTTCAGTTTTCATTTATCATCAAGAGGTCTTAGAAAGGTCATTTGTATCATTAATAAAAAATAACAATAGCGCAGAATTTGAACATGAAAGTGAAGTAGCTACGGGTACAACATGTTAATTTTGGAATATCTCATTTTTATTATTTATTGTCTTAAAATAATGTATGATTGTGCGGGCCAAAGGAGATCTCATATCCATTTGATATCCCAGCTGGAAGAGCATTATTCTCTCTACAGCGTCATTTTTATCTTCAGCCTCTTTTGGTAACTAACTCTAAGAATAAATTTTAAGTAAATAGAAAAGAGATTGGATAAGAGTAGCTTCTAAACTTCTGGGTTTTCAACTGCTTTGAATTAGGTTGGGAGCCTTTCTCTTCACCCGCATTGTAAAGGCCGGAAGGGACCGCAGATTTGATAAAACCCGAGCGAATCCATCCCGGTTCTTCTATGCTTGGACCATTCAAGGTGGGTGCTTGCCTTGCTATGGGTTGATGTCTATTTTAAAGATTGTTCATTGGATGTGACAATCTGTAAATTGGCTAGGGGTGCAGGAATATATTAAGGGTGCCTGCCTATACTTGCGGTTAATTTTTTGTGTTTGTAATGTCTGCTGATCTTTAGGCTGGGTGAATAATGCACTAGTTTTTTTTTTTCCCTATTAGAGAATGTAAGCCCTTTGACTTAGTGTAATTCTAACCTGTATATCTATCTGTAGAATATTTATTACTCTGATAATTAGTGTATTGCAACCTTTACAAGATGCATGTTATTCTGTAAACCAGAGATTTTTGTGTACTAATTCTGGCCAATGATTTTTGTGATATGAAATTATTATGATTAATTGAGCCAAATATTCCATATAATATATATGAGTAAATAGATTCCAGTCTTTAGTGGCACAATATCAAGAAACATATATCATTTTGACTGTATTTACATGCTAATGAATATTAACATTCATATTATATAGTAAGTTTCTTGCTATTGTTTATATCAAATTTTATAACTGAAATATCATGTACCATATCCCATAACTCCAGGGGTGTGGGTCATTGTCACAATCCTGCCAAGCCTGTTAGCCGTTTTGTCACCCCGCCAGCGCCCCCTTAGCACAAGAGACTATGCGGGTTGGGGCATCTGGCTGGCAGGCTTCCTCATTGAAGTAGTGGCTGATTACCAGAAGACAGTCTGGAGAAACAATCCAGCTAATAAGGTATGTTTGAGTCTTTCCTTTTTTTTTTAGCATCTGTGATCCTTAGGGAAGAAAGATGTTTCAGAATAAGGTGTTGTATGTACATTTAAGTGTTACAGTTAGTTTTGAAATTTCTTTGCAATTATTATTAAAGATATTTGGTCTTAAAGCTGGTGTCTTCTATCTATGCACATGCAGGAAATTTTTCATGTTCCATTTGATTTTGTGGACTTGAGAGAATACTTGAATTCATTTTCCATCACACAGTCCATGGACATTTCTGTGTCATTCTTGTAATGGCAGTTAATTTTCTTATCATGAATCACTGACATAACCCATATCCATCCTTAGGACAAGTTCATCAACACTGGCCTCTGGTCCCTGTCTCGCCATCCCAACTATTTTGGAGAGATCATGCTCTGGTTTGGCCTCTATGTCAGTGCCTCATCTACCTTCTCAGGCTGGGAGTACCTCACAAGTAAGTTCTTCATGAATGTGAAAAGTGATCGTGTATTTTTCAGTTCAATTTAATTTATTTATTTCCTTGAGAACACACATGTATGTCACCAGTTTTGCCATGTGTCCATTTTATCATATTGATCAGTCTCTCTCTTGTGCTTTGTATGCAGCTATATTCTGTGTTTTTTCTCAATCAGTCTTGTGCCCGCTGATGGACTACTTGCTCATCACCCGTGTCTCTGGGATCCCTATGCTGGAGAGCTATGCAATGAAGAAGTGGGGCACATCGCCTCAGTACAGGGCCTACTACAAGAACACCCCAGAGCTTATTCCCTTTTTCAGATAGGCTCCACCGTCTACATTTTGTTTTGATGGCTTCCAATGCCTACTTGTTTTGATGTGTCATGATTCTCACTCTTTGGGCATTGACTACCACTTTGATTAGCCTGTTTTGCAGGGAAAGAGAAGTTTTATCAGTTATCTTAGAATGACTTCTGATGGGCCAGTTTCTCATGATATTAAATATTTTTGTGAAAATTTTATCACAACAAAATTAATGGTATTAATACACTAATGGCACTCATGGTTACATTTATTAGACATCATTTACTACCTCATATAACAACTGAATTGTATCCTAGGATTGGTATATTAAACATTTCTTTTATTAAATTTTTGCCTAGTTGGATGAAGTGGGAAGTGTCATGAGTTGGTACATGATGCAATTCTTCTCTATGCTTTCCCAGATGAATTCCATTGTATGATTAATGTGTATAGAAAGTAAATAATGTACAGCAGTTTATACTCAGGAAGTAGGAGGTGTAAGAATTAATTAAAAGCAAGAGATAAAGGATTTTTTTGTCTTCTTTACTTCCTATTTTAACTGCAATGTTTTTTATTCCAATGGTGTAAAACTGCAGACTTACTTTTTTGAATTCCAGACATGTTATTTGGAGGAAGAGCAAGATGCAAAGGTTCAATTATATGTAACTGAAATAATCTCCATGAGGATACAGGGCATACGTACTTGTTATTGTTTTGTCTTTCTTATGTCATCCACTATTAAGAGTATACGTGTTCAACATCTCTTAAAGTGGATATATCTGAAATCATCTTGTGTCATCCAGAAAGGACAGGAAAATATGTATGTATCTGAAATTAACCATTGGGTCCTTTATATATTTTGCTCTGGGTGGCAAAATGCAGTGTCATGTCACTAAACATACACAGTGGACTCCATGTCATAAGAATAACCTTATATTTTTATTTAAATAATGCTTGATATATGTTTGAAACACGTGCAGCCATGTATAATATGTCTGAACTCCTTTGCTTCAGATTAAGGTCGGTTTTAAAATACTCTTCTTCAGATTAAGGTCGGATTTAAAATACTCTTCTTCATATTAACCCATTGCCGACGGTTAAAAATTTTGGCAAGTTGACGTATGCACGGGCTTGTTGGCGCGCACCGGCAGTTTCCCTTGTTTGCGCCCGGCTCAATCGGTAGTTTGCGAGCGACATATAGCACCTAAAAGCTTTTATTTTGCTAAAATTTATAAAATTCTTAAAATTTTGAAGGTTTGCCTTCATTATAGGTGCCAATGCCTAAAATCTTTACCATATAAATGAAGCCGCTACTATCGGAGAAGAACAACCTCCGTCCGACGAGCCAGTAGCCCGGGACTGGGCATGACATGATGCTCCCGGCGTTCGGTCCAAAACAGCCATGGCATGTATGTACGTGTCACCCGGGGGCAACGGGTTAAGGTCTGATTTAAAATACTCTTATTCAGATTAAGGTCTGATTTAAAAAATGAAGCTGGTACATATTAATTGAAGGTTATTTTGTCAAGTAATTGACTGCAGTAATTAAAAGAGGAGAAAAAATATGATATATTACATAATATCAGCTATGGCTCCAACCAGAGCAGAATATATTGTGCTACAAAATCTGGCTTACTTGAGTGACCTGAGCATGGTAAGATGTCCCTATCACTTGCTATCCTGCAACAATAACCCAAGGCAAGATTCTCCCATGACTTGTAATTAAAACAACAAAAGGAAGGACATGAAAATGCCAAAGACCTCTTTGCAATATTGGTTCTTCAGGGCAAATTGTACTAAGACCTCACTGCCTTCCTCAATTCTAACTTTCCTTGAAATAATGGATATTGCAATTTCTCCAATTTACCTACTTTTTTAAGTTTCTATAAACACAGATGGGAAGGGGGAAAATGGTCCCTAGCATAATAAAGAGGTAAAAAACACAGGGACCTTTATGCACACACATGGGGAGAGGGAAATGGTCCCCAAAATAAAAATTCTGTTTCACAAACATATAACAAATGACAAGTCCGGGCAACACCATGGCCAATCCTAATGAGACAAGATGACAAAAATTAATTAATTAAAGTCAACAATATCTTCCTGACTGACTGAATGCCAACAAGGTTGGCATTCCTTGAAATATGATTTAAAGCACCCTGTCAAACAAGGAAAAAAAAATTGGATCTAAATAATTTACATTACTTCTGTTTTGTATTTTAAAAATACTTAACATTGCTTTTTTTCTATTTCTCCGCCAATAATAAAAATGTTAAAGGTTCATTTGTAAGTTCATTTGTGAGGCTCATAACCATTCACTACTACTGCTGCTGCTGCTGCTGCTGCTACACACTCACATCCATTCATTCAAACTATAGCCACACAACACAACCACCCTCCCCCCACCAGAGATGCTACAGACAAAGTAAGAATGAGAGGTATCCTATGGCAGATGTGCCAGGTGAAGTACAAAACACTTAATTACAATGATGACAGGAGTAGTAGCAGCAACAGAGAAGGGGGCTTGGCTTGGTAGTAGTAATGCTTTTGATAATTGCAAAATTCAGGTCTTGCACTCGGACAGTCACTCTCAGCAGAGTCAGCTGTGACTGAGTACTAACATGCTGGCATCAGCATGCTGGGACTAAATTTAGGGTGGAATTGAGTTGGACACAGCATCCTGAAGTTAAATATATACATCCCTCTGGACGCATCCCTTACATCCTCTAGCATCAGTAATAGCTATGATAATGATAATAGCAGTTAAAAAAAAACTATAAAATAACCATCAACATCATACAAAAACTGGCAAGAGAAATGTGTTGTGGCACAAACAGCATCATTCTCCTTGTTGAACAAAAGCCTCAATATGTCAGCTTAAACTACTGTGCCTGCTGCTGTGATGCATTTACAAACAGTCAAAATCACAATGTACACTTTTATAATTCTTTGGTGTACATGTAAAAAAAAATCCAGTTCTGTTTTCCAGTTTAAAAGACAGTGGGAGCTATAGCACAACATTCCTTTCTAGAAGTTATTTAAAGAATGGCCGATTCTTATGGGGAGGCTGCAAAACTGGTAGTGGAGAAAAAAAATGTTCTAAAAGAGGATTATTTGCATTTGATATCTTGGTTATAAGGAGTAAATAGTTGTTGCAAATACTTATGCAACACAGTATTTTTTCTAGTGACAGCACACAAGAGCATCAGAGATGAGGAGCACTCCTTCACCTTTGCCAAACATCTTAATATGTCCTAACGAAAGAACTATTACTGTAATTTATAGTTCAATCATTATCTGCACATTATATTGGAACTTTTCCTTTATGATCAAATTAATATTGACTTTTATTCTATGTAGGCTTACAGAGTGCTTACAGGAAGGTGGGTGGCACTGCAAAAGGCATTCCTATTTTTCAGGCCTATTATATGAAACAAAAAGGCAGTATGGCTTCAGTGCATTCCCCTCGCACTTCTGTAGCTATTAAGTGCATAGGACATAAAGTCAATAGACAACCAGCATCCTGTCTTCACATTCCAACACACTGATAGTGATAATGGTAATAAAAATCATAATAGTGATGATAATAGTTGCCAATAATGACAAATACTATATCAAATACTACTGCCCCTCTTCATCACTCGTCATACAACAATCTTCCATATTTTTGTGCAAGTATTTTTCCCTTTAAAATTTTCTTGTCTTCAAAGACGACTGAAAGCACACAGTTAAGAAAAAAATCATATTCATACAAGAAAATGAATACATTCAGAGGTATCATAATAACAATAATTTCCAATTTTATAACAGATATATTTCATACTTTCTTAAAATCTAACATAAGTACACATTTCTTTAATAAACAGAAAGTAACAGTTACAAGGTGAAAGTATATACATTAAGACTAATTGGAATGACTATATGATTAAGAATACTGATGATTTTGCAATAAAAGCCTTTTAAATGCCCTAGAAGAACGCAGAATACAGTACAATATATTTTGGATATCCTCTGATGGTAGAGGTATCTACTTTTCTTTCTTTAATCTTCAAATAAGCAAAAACAGTTATAACTAACCTTCACTTATAATCAAGTGATATAAGTGAATTTCCAGTTGTCAATTATTTAGATTGAAATCAAAGCTGGGAGAAAAAAGCCTATTAAATGCTGACAAGCTGCTGTTTTATTTTTGAATATAAGTGTCAATAATAATAATAATAATAATAATAATAATAATAATAATAATAATAATAACAATAACACCAACAATGATAATGGTAATAGTAATAATAAAAATAATAAATGGAGAGCATACAATCCAAATACTAAATGATTTATGAAAACAAGCACAGCTCTGGTGTTGTCTGTGATCTCTATCAAGCTTGACATATTTTTCTTATGATAAGTGAATTGGCAGCCTTACATTAAACTACACAATCTCTTTAAATAATTTCTCTTCTTTAATTAAAAGTCATACAAAAAAAAAAATCTGATATGACATCTATATCAAGTTACTTGTCTTCGAAATATATACTGCTAAAACCCAGCCTTGTGAAGTTCTCTCAGCTGGGCACCAAGCCGTTCTCCTTTAAACTTTCTTAGATGAGTTTCCTGCAATAAGGAAGAAGTATTAAACATTAGTTAATAAAAGACAGAATCTCTCTGGATTTTCTCCTTTTTTGCTTTGCATGCTCATTAACCATTATTTTCTTTGAATCAATTAAATGGCTATTTTGGTGTCACTAAAAATCTTTTATTATGGTACCAAGTCTACCAACATGCATATATTTTGTATACATAAAAAGAAATAATTTTTTCATCCCACATAGATGGTCAAGTTGCACATGCCCAAGGCAATTATCTATCCATGCATGGTCATTACTCACTATTCTCTTTTCCAAATAACTGTCTAAGAATGCATCGACATCAATGTGGCTGTGAAGGAAGTCCTCGGCAATCTTTTCACTATCCTCTTCTGATTGGGCTGCAAAAATGAGCAGACTTTCCTGGAAGCATAAGAAAAACAAATAAGATTGCTGAAAAACAGTCTAGCAATACAAATAAAATATAACACTTGAATGAGAAAAAGCCATATTATTTATACATTAAATTGCAAGAGCATATGTAAAGTTGACATTCTCAGGTAGTAGTTTTACTGGCTCCCACTGCTAACATATCCTTTAGTTGGACTGTGTCTTGTGTGTTTTCCTACTTCATCATACAATTTTCTGAGGCAACAAAAGTGCAAAGTTAACTAGAAACACCTTTCCTTGCTTGCCAAGCGTGT
Organism: Penaeus vannamei; assembly: GCF_003789085.1. Lineage (NCBI taxonomy): Eukaryota > Metazoa > Arthropoda > Malacostraca > Decapoda > Penaeidae > Penaeus > Penaeus vannamei. The sequence goes on from NW_020872609.1 coordinate 113,855, forward strand.
ACACTAATGATGGACAGCCTTTACAAGCAAAGCACAACATAAATCATAATCAATAGTCTAAACATTCTTCCCTGTACCTGAATGCTGCTTGGAGCCAGCTTTTCTGATGCTTTCTGTTGCTTTATGGTCATGTCCTCAAAGCTTGACCGAAGGGAAGTCAGCTCCTCCACCTTCTGGATAGTGGCATCCCTAGCCCGCTCATAGTCGCTGCTGCGCTCGAGATTTGCCTCTGAGGGGAAGGTTACAAGTGTCAGTCACACACCATATAGGAGAAGACCCTAAATAAATATGGAAAGCAATTACATGAACACTATAAAATACACACAGTCTATAACAACAAACCAAATTAGTTGCATACTTGCTAATGCCTCATTCTGAGCAGAAAGCTGCTCACACTGGTTCCTGAGTGCTGCAACCTGGGGAAGGCCTTCCACAAACTCAGTCAGCTTGTCATCACAGGCTAGCAGGTCTTCCAAGTCATCACGGCTTAGGGATGCAACTTCAGGCAAAATACCAACTGAAAATAAAATATTCATTAAGCCTGTCATTTAGTGTGTCTTCTTCAGACACCATGCAACAATCTAAGCTGGCTGACTTACCTGACTTTATTTCTTTTCTAACTTTCTTTTGTAATCACTGGCCTATTTTCCTCATTAAACACAAGGTCTTGTGTTTTCTTTTTCCTCTTCCATACTTCATATAGTTACTATCCTTACCTTGCCATCTTCCTCAAAGATTTTTTTATTATTATTAATGAAATTCTATATATCTTCTGCCTAATTATCTAAAAGCACTAATAATTTCTATCTTTCACTGCTTCCTCCCTTCTATTGCAAGAAAAAAAATCAAAACAATAATTTCAGTATTACAACTTGGCTATTTTTTTGAGTACCTAATCACTGATTTCCATATGTTTGAAAAAAAAAAATATTTCACTTTTGGTGACCATATCTGGCAGTGACACCAATAAACGATGTTGCTACTATCATAGAATAGTGAGCTCCCATCAATATCCCAATGGTGCAGAATATGTCAAGCTGTGCTATCCCAACTCAATCCATAACAGCCATTACATGACTTTGTGCCATCCACTTTTAAAAAGTCAAACACAACCTACTTCCAAAACATTTTTCTATTCCCTAAAGAATTCTCAGTCATCGTACTATCCCACCTTCAAGCAGCTCTTCTCTATACCTTTTGCCTAACTTCATTTCTTTTCTTCCTCTAACTCTTGCATACCTATTCCTCTATGCCTTATAACAAGCACCCAAAAGCCTTTCTTTTTCTGCAATTACTTCACTTCCATCATCATTCTAACATTCACTACATTTTCTTCTTCTTCCTTATATTCTCCTTGCATACTTCAACACAACCATTCGTAGTCTACTGTTATTACTGTAATATTCATTACAATATTATCCATGCCCAGCAGACGCACACACTGACCAATGATGATGGTGAGCCAGTTCCATACAAACACCTTACACAATAAATAGTGGTAAACACCAAGCTCCAACCCCACACGTCTGCACTGGTCTGAACCCCATACTTGGACACTGATCATGCAAATGAGCCTTATTAGCCATTCCCCACTCTTATTTCTACCACCTCTAACCTTCCTAACTATTTTTATAACTTGGTCTCATCCCTGGCACCATCCAGGTTTTTTTTTTTTTCACTGTATTTGTATCAATATTGCAGATTTTCTTAGACTAGGGTTTTGGGGCACCTGAACATTAGGGTGAGGGGGATAAAAATATTCAAACAGATAGAGCATTTCTTTACTAGCCCTTAATCAGCTCCATTTATAAAAACAATGGTTAAGAGGTGTCCATTTCACTTTTTTCAGTTTCACAATAAATACATGACATTTTTTTATATACCATTATGCACAAATGTTTACAGCAACAGCAAAAATACATGATCAAAATTAACCTTTCAGTGACATCTATAGTTGTCATGATGTAATGGTCCATGACTCACAACAGGAGAGCCGACTGTAAAAAGCTTTGGCCTAGCCACAGAGTCTAGACTGTTGTGTAATAGTACATCACAAAAAATTTGTCATCATAAGACCTGTACTTTATTAAGAGAAAATCTTGACTTGAGCAAGGGCAGGATGGGTCTCTACTTCTCAATTTAATCTCATTTCACCTATTTTGATTAACCTGAGAACTACTGAGGAATTAGTAAGCAAAAAAGAAAAAAAAAAAAAAGTTTTGTGATCATTATGAAATGAGAATAAAAGAAGCCAATCCCTTGGCACCTCCTCCCAATTACAATTATGCACAATAATTGAAAACCTTGGGGAAAGACTAGAAGGTAGGCCTAGTATAGCCTACTTGCAAGAAAGTGAAATAAATGATTTATTGCACTACAACAAACTGAACATTTGTTTATATTGAAGATTTTTTTATATCATTAAGGAAACTTTCAATTGCAAATTTCTCATATCATATTTTTCTACTTCTTACAACAATAATCAAAATAATTACTTTTACAATTGCAGTAATAATAATAGTAATAATAATAAT
>NW_020872609.1:136388-138888 GCF_003789085.1 Penaeus vannamei
AGATATGGAAATGGTACCTTGATATTCAGAAGTAAGTTGAATGCTCTTATTTCCACACGTCAGGCACCTTTCCTTAAGAACCGTTTCTATTGCAACGAATGTAAAAAAAAAAAAAAAAAAAAAAAAAAAAAAAGAGATACTATTGAGAATGAATACATTTGTATTGTGAAGACATTCATGCTCATTCACACTTTTTCCACACTCACACACGCCCACATAGGCACACACAAAAATATAATCACAAACATAAATACACATAAAGATACACGTTTTTCGATATAGACATTTAGCGTACGAACGTTTTTGTCTGCCATAAATTTATTTGTCTTCTTTTAAATAAGACGCGTCAACTTCTCTCGTATACAATCTTTATTCATGAGATTTTCATGAAAAAATATGAGTATAATGCGGTTAATATCAATATTATCACTATCATTAATAGCTCTAGCCTGAATTTTAATGAGAATGATAATAATAATACTGTAGATGATAACGATGATAATGACAATGATAAAAGTAATGGTGATGATAACAATGATAATGATAATAATAGTAATAATGATTATACTCACAGCAGCAATTGTAATAACAATATTGATAATAACAGTAATGATAAAGATATTGATAATGACAATAATAATGAGGATGAATATGATGATAAGAATGATAAAAGTAATGATACCAATAGTAATATTAATATTAGTAATAATCATAATAATAATTGTGATAATAATGATAATGATATTGATGATAATAATCATGATAACAATAATGATGATCACAATATTGATGGCAACAATAATACTACTAATGATGAAAACTATAATAACTAAAAACAATTAACATATCAATAATAATGATGAGAATAAAAAGGATAACATTAACAACAATAATGATAACGATGAAAGTACAGGATTCGCGCCAAAAACAGTGATCATATTCATGCTTGTACAAAGAATGATAATGAAGGTGATATTGACAATGATAACAACGATGATGATATTAGTAACAACGATAACAATAACTTTACTAATGATAAAAATGATGGATGTAACAATAAAAACGACAATAATGATAATGGTAATGATAATAACAATAATAATATTGATAACAATAATGATTATTTTGATACTGATAATATTGATAGTGGTAATGTTAATAATAACAATAACGATAAAGTGATAATCATGTTAATGATAACGATGATAAGAATATAGATAATAATCATGACAATGATCGATATAATAATGATAATAATAAAAATGATGGTGATAATGACATTGAATATATGATAATGATAACAATAACAATAATGATTATTAGTATCATCATTATTATCATTATTTTTAGATTGAAAATAGTAATAATGATAATGGCAGTAATAATAATGATGATAATAAAACAAATGATAATAATGATAAACAAAAAGAGTAACAACAATACTGATGATAATGATACTAACAGTAATGATGATGATAACTATATTAATAGAATAATGTTAATAGTATTAGTGATAATAAGAATGATAATAGTAAAGGTGATAATATTAATGATAATAATAATAGTGATAACAATGATAGTAATGATAATAATGATGATAATAAAATAGTAATAATGATAACAATAATAATAATAACAACAACAATAATAATAATAGTAACTATGATAATGATAATAATAATAATAATAATAATAATAATAATGATAATAATAATAATAATAATAATAATAATAATAATAATAATAATAATAATAATAATAATAATAATAATAATAATAATAATAATAATGATAATTAAAATAATGATGATGCTAATGATGATAATGATAATAGCAATGAAATATTAATGATGGTGATGATGATAATGATAAGAATAATGATAATGATAACAATGATGATAATGATAATGATGATAATAACAATGATAATATAATGATAATGATAATAATGATAATGACAACAATAATGATAATGATGATAATAATAATGATGATAATGATAATGATGATAATGATAATAACAATACTGATGATGATAATAATGATAATGCTAATAATAATGATGATGATAAAAGTAATGATGATGATGATATTATGAATTATTGTCATTTTTGCAATTTATTGATCTTATTATCATATTTGCTATTTCTATTTCTATTATCATCATTATTATTATTCTCATTTTTATCATTATTCTCATTATCATCATAATTGTTATTATCATTATTATCTTTGTTATTGTTATCATAATTATTATTCTCATTAATATTATTATCATTATTATTATAATTTCTATCATTACCATTATTTTTAGGATTATCATTATTAGCATTGTTATTCTAATTATCATTCCCATAATTATTATTATCATTATCATTGTTAATGTTATTATTTTTATTACTATTATATTACAATTAATATTATCATTATCATCATCATTATCCATATCATTATTACCATGATTATTCTTTTACTTATTATCATTGTTATCATTGAAACA
>NW_020872609.1:146388-148888 GCF_003789085.1 Penaeus vannamei
TCATTATTATTATTGTTATCATTATTACTGTTTTCAGAATTATCATCAAAGAGTGAAAATGATGATTGTAATGATGATAATAATGGTAATGAGAATGGTATTAATGATAATGATAATATAATGATAATGATGATAACCATGATAATAGTAGTATCAATAATATCATTATGGTTGTAATAATGATAATGATATATTAATGATAATGCTCATTATAATAGCAAAAATGTTATTAATGATAGTAGTAATTATTATATTAACAATGATGATAATAATATTTATGATAATGAAGACAACAGTAATGATAGTAGTAATGATAGTAGTAATGATAATGATTAATAATATGGATAATGAACATGGTGATAATAATGATAATAATAATGTTGATAATGTTAATAATGATAATGGTGATAATACCAATGCTAACAAAGATGAAAATTACAATATCAAAAATGATGATAATATAATGCTGATACTAATTAGAAGAGCAATGGTGATGATAATAATATCAACAATGATAATAATTATAACAGTAATGCTATTTACAGTGATAACAAAGATCACAGTGTGGAATTCATGTTGAACAGATTGCAACAGGAACGACGAAGGGAAGGGCAAGAAAACACACGAATATTCGTGTGTTTTCTTGTCCTTCCCTTCGTTGTTCCTGTTGCAAAGATCACAGTAATAGTAATACTGATAACGATAGCAAAAATATTGGTAATAATGTTAACAATAATGCTACTTATACTTCTCTTACTACTACTGCTGTTATTGCAATGGTATTAATAATGATGATTTTGATAATGATTTAACAATAATATCAATGGTAATAATAAAAAAAAAGATTTAACAATAATATCAATGGTAATAATAAAAAAAATGATTTAACAATAATATCAATGGAAATAATAAAAAAAATGATTTAACAATAATATCAATGGTAATAATAAAAAAATGATGGTAGTATTGATGCTAATGATTATGATAATAGTAACAGTAACAATGAAATAAATATAGATAAAAGTAACAATGTTGGTGGTGACGATTATGATAAAAATGATAATAATAATGATGATGATGATAGTGATACTGATGATAATAACAACAACAATTTTAATCATAACAATGATGATAACAATAACGATAATAATAATGATCATAACAATGATAATAACTATAATGGCAATTGTAAAGATAATAACAATAATGAAGATAATACTATTGATGCTAATATCAGTAATGATGATTATGATAATAAGAATAGAATTGATAAGTATGCTAATAAAAATGACAATGATGATGGTGATAATAGTAATGATGATGATAACATAATGATGATAACAATGATAATAATAATAACAATAATCATCATCATAACAATAGTAATAATGAAAATAGTCATAGTAATAATGGCGATGAAATAACAAAAGCAATAATTATAATAACAATGATAATAACAGCAATATCAATGGTAATGATAATGATAATGAAAATGATGATAATAGTAATGATGGTGATAATCATAAACAAGAACGGTAATAATGTTAATGATAATGATAAGGATAACAACAATGATGATAATGATAATGATGAAGGTAGTAAAGATAACAATGATGATGATGATGATTATAAGAATGATAACAACAAATATTACAATAATAATGATAACAATGATATAATAAGGATAATGATGATGATGGTGATGCTAGTAATATTAGTAATAACAATAATGGCAGTAATAGTAATGATTTTTCCGATAGTGATGATAATGACAATGACAATGATAATGATAACATTAATGATTGTAATAAGCATAACGATAGTAATAATGATGATGATGACAGGATAATAATCATAATCATAATAAGGATAACCCCAACTATGATAAGATGATAATATTACTAATAATGATAATAATAAAGATGGTAATAATCATAATGATGATAATAGATATAATAATAATAAGGATGATGATGATAATAATAATAATGAAAATAATGATAATAGTAATAACAATGATAATAACAATAATTATCATTATCATAATGATAATGAAACTAATGATAATGAAACTAATGATAATTACAATAATTATCATTATTATAATGATAATGAAACTAATGATAATTACAATAATTAAAAATAATGATGGTAACAATAATAACAATAACAATAATAACATCAACAACAATGATAATAATAGTATTAATAATAACAATTATAACAATACCGAAACCAGTAATGATAAACATAGTAACAGAAAAGAAAGAAAAAAAAAGAAAGAAAACGAAGACGCCGAGACCTCAACCCTATCAAGATCAAACAAAGACAGAAATGAGGATGTGAACAGAGGCTAACCAAGGCATCAGAAGTCTGGACACGGGGAATTCACAAGAGGTGACTCAGATCGTGTTGTTTCCAACTGTGACATATATAAGTCGGTAGATATAGCGATATAATAGATATGTTATGTAGGTGAAAGGGATAGGGGGGGGAGAGG
>NW_020872609.1:153888-156388 GCF_003789085.1 Penaeus vannamei
TGAGGTCACAAATGGATTTATTCTCTGTAAATGACGTAACTGTATTGCATGATTTAGCAGCCTTTGCCATCTATCAGATGGTTTTATCATTTGGCCAATATGCGTAACAAACAACCATTAAGAGAAAAGAGAGAGAGAGAGAGATAAATAGATAGATATAGAGAGATTTTATTTGATGAAATCTGTAAGCATACCATGCGAAAAACCTGGGTAAGATGCCAAAGCATCCAAGCTGTTTCTCTCTCTCTCTCTCTCTCTCTCTCTCTCTCTCTCTCTCTCTCTCTCTCTCTCTCTCTTATATATATATATATATATTATATATATAATATATATATATATAAAGGGCTATAAGTCAAATATTAGTAATATATGCTCGGAGGGCTGTGTCATTGTGCTTTTATTATTCACATACCATCTTGTCGGTAAAAATAAATTATATTACTAATTATAGCAAAGGCAAAACTAGTGTCTATAAAGAAATCAGTGTAATCAGTAAGTGCAATTCTCTAGGCAGTGCTATTTGATCGATAGCATGTATTTTTCGTGCAACAAAGTAAGCAAAGGGTAAGATTATGGGAGCTGAGAGCCTTGCACATTTTGCAGCGGTGATATGAAACTGGCTTTGCCTCCAAAAACTGCATATATTGCATACTGGTGTCCTTTGCGAAGCCTGGTCATATCTGATGCCCCAACAATAATTTCATAATGCCAGATGGTACCATATCTATTTGTCTTCAGTTTTTCAGTGGACTATACCAAACCCTCATAAAATCGGAGACAGCCGATAATACGTATTTTCACCTGACTGAGAGAGGTACTGCATCGTATCGATCTTTATGACAAAGTGCTAGTTTGGCTATTTGATCGACCTATTCACAGGTTGATCTTATATGAGAGGGTCTCCAGTAGTGTGGCACTTATTTACCCTGTTCTGATAGTCCAGAAGTTTGGTGAAGGGTATTTCTAGGTAACACGTTTTCTGTGGTAAATGCAGTGAGCTCAGAGAATGCACCCTGGGCGCCAGTAGAGACAGTCATATGTCGCTACTGTTCACTATCTTTTTGATGGCATGGTAGATGGCTACTGGCTGGGCATCAGTTGGAAATTCGCGCACCTGCTCTGGAATTAAAGTCAGGAACTGGCACGAGAATCCCTGGGACTCCATGAAAATCAAAAGAGGCGTCACAGTTGTTTGCAACTGAAGGATGCCATAGATATAGATATAGATAGGTAGATATCAACAGACAGACAAATAGATAGACAGATAGAGAGAGAGAGAGAGAGAGAGAGAGAGAGAGAGAGATAGATAGATAGATAGATAGAGAGAGAGAGAAGAGAGAGAGAGAGAGAGAGAGAGAGAGAGAGCAGAGAGAGGAGTGGTGAGAGAGAGCAAAAGAAAAAGTACGAGATAGACAGAAAGAGGTAAGTATGCAGGTGAGACAAAAATAAAGTATAACAGGTGTCATATTCTACGGAAAACAGACTGAAATCTATATACATATGAAGTAGAATGCCGAAGAAGAATAAAACAGAGAAAAAAAGAAAATAATAATATTAAGAAATGAGAAATGCTGTATATACAAATAAAATCTTCACTAACAGACAAAAAAAAAAAAAAAAAAATATATAATATATATTATATATATATATGTATATATATATATATAATATATATATACATATATATATATATATATATATATATATATATATATATATATATATATATATATATATATATATTGGCTAGGAGACGACATGCCATGACTTAACCTTTCCTGTACGTTTCCTTACAGATAAAAGCACTGACATCGGACTTGGCATCGTTATCCTCGAGGCAAGAGGTAAGGTATCAACGCCTTTGTGCGAGATTCGTGTGCGTTGCCTTGTTCTAGAGTGGCGATAATTTTTGCGAATTTCTTTGTGACCCTTTTATGGATGGTCTGTTTGTGCAAATCTACTGCCTGTCTATATTTCTCTTTCTCACCCTTTTTCTGTCTCTCTTTTTTTTTTTCTCTTTCTATCTTTCTCTCCACTCTCTCTTTATACACATGTATATGCACATACACTCACCCTCCACCCCACACACATACATACACACACATATATATGTGTGTGTGTGTGTGTGTACACATACATACATATCCTTCACCCTCCCTTCTCTTCATTTTTCTCTGTCTCTCCTCCCTCTCTTTCTGTATTTAGTCTCCTCTCGCTTTCGCTCTCAAATCATAGCTAAATTTCTTGTAAAAGACTCAATGATGCCTTTTCTTTTCAGGGTGACAGGCGCACTCTGAGCGAGGTGAGTGATCAGCTTAGCTGTTAATCTTGGTAATGGTAACAGTGAAAAAAAAATATTATGACTATGCCAATAATTTTGTAGTGATGATAGTAATCATAATAGCAATGATGCTGAACACTGCCATATGAAAAACTAATAAAGGCTCGTCGATCTTCCCGCAGCACCTGCGAGGTCTGAAGGAGGAAGTCCGAGTCCTGA
>NW_020872609.1:161388-168888 GCF_003789085.1 Penaeus vannamei
TCCATGGTTTTTGATTAACAAAGAAAAAAGAAAAAAAAAAAAAAAAACGTTTCGAAAAACCAGCTGATTTTATAGGACAGCTGATCTGTCAGCTGACATACCCCTTGACTCAACACCAGCTGCTCCCAGATACCCTCCTTTAACAATGCTACCAGCTGCTCCAGGACCGGATGCTCTTATGGCACCGTGTTTTACCAGATGCCCCTGGCTTACCAGGCTTACCAAGGCTTACCAGGTGCCCCTGGCTTACCAGGTGCCCCTGGCTTACCAGGTGCCCCAGGCCCACCAGGTGCCCCTGGCTTACCAGGTGCCCCTGGCTTACCAGGTGCCCCTGGCGTACCAGCACTTCCTGAGTGTCCGGGTACCCCAGACCTACTAGCTGCTCCTGGGTTAGCAGCTGCCACTGGATTACTAGCTACACTTGTGTTACCAACTGGATTACCAGCTGTTCCTGTACTAATAGGTGTCCCCGGTGTACTGGTTACCCCTGGGTTACTAGTTGCTCCTGGGGTGCTAGTTATACTTGTATTGCCAGTTGCTCCTGAGGTACTAGCTGGTCCTGGGGTGCTAGTTCCACTTGAGTTACCAACTGTTCCGGGGTTAACGGTATTTCCTGGGCTACTAGCTGGTCCTGGGGTGCTAGTTACACTTGTATTAACTGGGTTAACAGTGGTACCTGGGGAACTTGTTACACTTGCTTTACCAGTTGTCCTAGGTGTACTAGTTACAATCGCGTTAGTAGTTGCTCCTGGGCCACTAGCGGCCCCCATGTTACCAGCGAGTCCTGGACTAACGGTGGTTCTTGGTGTGTTAGGCGTACTCTGACCACCGCTCGCTCCCGCATTGCTGACTGGAATCGAACTAGCATTTTTCCCAGAAATGACCGAGTTCGGGGATGCAGCAAAGCCAGGACTTGAAGGAGTCGCCCCCGAAGGACCGCCCGACGGACCAGGGCCCATAGGGAAGCCGATCTGACCTGGGTTCTTGAGGAAGGTCACCGGGGCCTTCCCGCTCGGGGCGTTCAGCATAGACCCCCCGGCGGCGAGTCTGCGGGACGATGGGGGAGAATTAGGAACGGGGGAGAGAGGAAGATAGAAGAGGAAAAGGAAGAGAGGAAGATGGAAAAGGGATGAGAAAAGGGGGAGAGAGGAAGAGAGAAGAGGAAAAGGAAGAGAGGAAGATAGAAGAGGAAAGAGGAAAGAGAAGTAATAGAAAAGGGATGAGAAAGGGGGAGAGAGAGAGAGAAGAGGAAAGAGGAAGAGGGGAGAAGAAAGGAGAAAGGAAGAGAGGAAGATAGAAGAGGAAAAGAAAAGGAAGAGAAGAAAAGGGGAAAGGGAGAAAAGGGAGAGAGGAAGAGAGAAGAGGAAAAGGAATGAGGGAAGATAGAAAGGGATGATGAAGGAAGAACAAGGGAGATAGAAGAGGAAGAAGAATGATGAAAGAGGAAGGGAATAGTGAGAAGTTGAGAATAAGAAGGGAAAGGTGAAAATTGATTTTGGGAAATGGTAATATTTAGGAAGAAAGTAGAAGGAAGAAACAGAAGAAAGTAGAAGGAAGTGGGGAAGACGGAAAACATACTTCCTAATAATGTCCTCATCCCCCCAAAAAAGATAATAATAATAAAATAAAACAAATAATAACGATAAAACGAAATGAATAAATAAACAAAACAGATGAAATAATGATAATAATAATCTATCATTACTATTCCCATCCTAATGACATCTCGAGTGCCCTTGTCCATTCGTCCCAAAAGACGCTGTTCACTCGCAGACATAAAGGCCCGAAAATTAACTCACGAAGACAGTAGCTTGTTGCCCGTGGTGAGGGTCGCGTCGCGCATCGCCATCCTCTTCTCCAAGCTCTTCACCCTCGCCGTCAGGTTGGCTGCGCTGCCTACCTTGGCCTCGAGGGCGTCCAGGTCGAGGTCCGCCTGCCCCGACTGCTGCTGGAGCGCCTGGAGCTCTTTCTTGAGCTGGGCCTCGGAGTCTCGTAAGGACGTCAGCTGGTTCTCCAGGGTCGTGAGGTTGGTCGCCATGCCCCTGGTGACGTTGCGCAGGGTGTTGAGTTGCCACTGGAACATGGCTGCGGGGGAGGCGCAGGCGGCAGCGGGAGTGACGGTGGGAAAGGGAAGTAAGTGTAAAATATAGTGTCTATTGTCACGGAAATGCCAAGACTAAAAACGTCAACATGGATGACAAAATAGTTTCAAAAAATCTGTTACACAAAAGCCAAGAATAATAATGTCAAATTGTTGAAAATGAAAAGAAAAGCGACTTTTATTGCGCATTACATCAGCTTTATAAGTCGATTTTTTCATCCTTCTACTTTTTTATGATTTTTAAAATGAGATCTAAAGACATTTTATTTTCTTAACAAACGTAGACTCACTCGTTTTAGTGCTGCCTGTAGAGCCTTTGTATTTGGCGTCCCTCTCCACCTCCTCCAAACGCTGTTGAATTCATGGATAGTAGAATTATATATCTATTATTTTGATTGACATGACAACCACATGAAGAAAATGGGAAATGACCAAGGAAAAGAAAACGGTAAATGCAGTGAAAGAGAAAGAAAGAAAGAAAAAGAAGGAAACGCCCAAATAACAAATAGATTAGATAATGGTGTACCCTCCGAAAAAAAAAAAAAAAAAAAAAAATAAAAATAAGAAATTTGTTTAATAAATATATAGAGTGAAAAGGAATATTCAATATCAAAAAGAAAGAATGCAAAATGAGATAAGAAAAAACACGAGTTGATAAAACTGGTCTAATCTGTTTGATTCGTAAGTACTCTTTTTAAATGGTGTTAAACGTAACTCTTTTAAAGGGAAAAGAATCATGGAAAAATGGGATTTGCTAGGAATTAATGGGAGCTTTTCTTCTTCACGTCATTAATACTGTCGTTATTGTTGCTGCTCTTATTCGTTTGATAATTTCTTTTATCACAGTCATTATCATCATAGTTTTGTCATTGCCATTATTACTATTGTCATTATCCTTATTACCACTGTTATTTTTACTATTATTATCATTATCATTGTTATTACGACTGCTATCATTATCATTATTATCACTGTTACAGTAAATAGCTTCACAATTTCATAATTCTTCTTACTATATCAATCTGCTCAGTATTGTGATTTTAACTGGATGGAGTTGTCATTATTTTTTTTCAAAATGATTATTCTTAATTTGAAGAAGCAAGAATAAACAAGAAATAACAAGCAAGAATAAACACGAAATAACAGGCAAGGATGAACAAGAAATAAGAGGCAAGAATAAACCTAGAGAGAGAGAAAAACAAACTTTTATACCAGAATCGGGCGTCGTCGCAGTCGGCCCTCCCTACCTGCGTGAGCTCGTCCCTGAGGTCGTGCGTGGCGTTCCGCAGCGCCGAGATGCTGTCGTTCATCGGGAAGAGGAACGTGATCACCAGCTGGTCCAGGTTGGCGGTCAGTCGGTCCACCTCAGAAGACGTTCCCTCCAGCGCCTCCTCCAGGATTTTTACATACTCCCGGTCTATTTCTCTCTCTTGTACTATTTCTTGTATGTCCTCCTTCGCCTGAGGGATGAGAAAGGGGGAATGGCGAGGTGGAAGAACCCGTAATCAAAGCTTTCTCTTCGTTAGATGATATTGGGCGACACGTAAAACACCATTATACTCTGCACTCGGTAATGGTAGTATGTCGTAATTGAAAAAGAAAAGTATGGTCTTAAGTAGATGCTTGTATCTAACAGAATCTCACTATGTCTGTTAGGATGAGTTATTCACATAAACTGATCACTAAAGTGTTTCTTTATTGGATGGTTTCCTATGTCTGCCTCATGACCATCCGGAATTTACCTTTTCTCATCAGTCGTCTCTTCCTTCACTCACCTTCGTCGTCGCGTTCCTGAGGGAGGCCGTCGTGCCGTTGAGGAGGTCGATGGCGAGGCGGAGGGGCGCCGCCGTGTCCTCCACCTGGCGCAGGATGGCCCCCGCCCAGCCGCTCTTGGTCACGTTGCCCTCGGCCTCCCAGTGGCTGATCCTGCGCTCGTGGTCCTCCACCTTCTGCTCGGGTCAGGGCAAATGGGTCAAAGGAATAATCTCTCTCTCTGTCTCTGTCTCTCTCTCGATCCTATCTCTGCTTACTACCTCGCAATCATGAATGTGTCCTACATAGCCGTATAGGAAGTTCCAATGACTGCACAGAACCACCGTGAATTGACGCTTGATCATCTCCGCCAGCGTGCTGCAAATGCCTTCCTGTTCCCATACAGCCCCAGACCCTGATCTGCCCTCGCCTCATCCTTCTAACGCCACAGGGGTCATTGACCACGGTTTCTTTTGATAAATCCTACTTAATCCAACAACTTGAGCTGCTGAGGGAGAGGGATGACGGGACCGTGCCTGGAGCAAGACCGCTTGTGCGAAACCGTATACGAAAATGCTCCAGGACCGTATGCGGACCGTGTGAGTGCCCAAGTCCTTCCAGATCCAGATGACTCATTCCCAACAGCTGCTTGAAGATCTCTCGGCACCATCAACCACTGCCTCTAATCGCCTTCAAGCCCCCCGTTAAAGACCGGCATCGAACAAGCTAGGATCAGTTCAACGCAGATTTTTCTGTCTTCTTATCCTTTAAAATTCCAAGCAGTACCTCGCGCGGTGTCTCTTTACATTCCCTGACAATAGTACATATTTCAATTCAATTAATCTTGTCAAATGAAATTTCAGACTATCCATTACACTTTGGAACGCTCTTTCACAATAACCAATACCGACTCGTTTTCAGTGACGCAACCCTTTTGAACAGCAAAACGAAGTGACTTTAATCCTTGTTATTCTAGGTAGCAAGTATATTGATAATGAAATTCACTATATGCTACAGCCCCTGGTCTGAAAGTATTTGCGTGAGAATTTAGGTTGAGGAGCAAACGCTTCACAACAATCAACCCAATCACCTCTGGACCCGATCCATGAGGTCGAATTCTTTTTCCTTTTGTACGAAGCACTAATGGCATGGATTTGGTCTCCCTCAAATCCATTTTCAGGCGCTCGAAGCTCCCACAGTCCGACCCGTCTTGTTTTCCCGCGGCCTTCATGGCGGTCCTCTACGGCGCTCCCCCGAGCCCCTTCTAGCCCATGGCTTTCGTTTTTACCTGCTTTCTGTTCCCGTGACTCACCTTGGCTGTGTCATTGGTGATCGTGTCGTTGAGGAGGTCGATGGCGAGGCGGAGGGGCGCCACCGTGTCCTCCACCTGGCGCAGGATGGCCCCCGCCCAGCCGCTCTTGGTCACGTTGCCCTCGGCCTCCCAGTGGCTGATCCTGCGCTCGTGGTCCTCCACCTTCTGCTCGGGTCAGGGCAAATGGGTCAAAGGAATGATCTCTCTATATTCCCCCTCTCTTATTCTTAAAATCTTTCTCTTTCTCTCTTTTTCTTATTCTCACTCACTCGTACTCTCTCTCTCTCTCTCTTTAACCTTTTTATGCTACTGTCAATACGGGTGGTTTATCATTCTGCTATTAACGTAAAGCCATTCTAGTGGATGCATCTGCTTCAAAGTTTCCATCCTTTTTATTTGATTCTTATTTGCTTTTGATATTTATAGAACTTTGTATGTGTATTCCACCTAATATACATTCACTAATTGCATTTTTAAGAACAATAATATGTATGTTCTTCGTAGCCCTTGCCTAAGTTCTAGCCAATTCACAAGGCCTACTAACAATTGCTTTGTTGCTCGATCACTGTTATCTTTGCTTGAGCTCATATATCCTGTTGTTGTAAAATGCTTTGGGGATTCCCAGCTCCCAAGTGCATAGAGAACAAGATTCTGGAGTAACTTCACCTGAGCGAACTTAGATTGGACACCGACGCGCCACCACTTCCAGTCGTGAGTTCTCGGTCATCAGTAATACTCTAATATATAAACTGGAAAAATCTGAAGACCAAGAGTTAAACAGATTTGTTTGTGCTATTAGTGGTACAGCGAAAATCGTTTACTCTATCTTCGTTTTTCATATAACTTTTACGAGAATTTCTTCTTATAAGTTACTTGATTACAGCCTCTAACAATAACCATATCAAGGACTTCTCTAAAAGTAGGTACCCTGTGATGGGATGTCCACAGAGACTTTTCAACAGTATTTGCTAGAATTCCATTGACACTTTCCATTAGCTGAGCACTCGGGTGGCTAATCATGCAGTCATAATTTTTGTGATTAAGCTTAGAATATGCCCCCCCCCCAAAAAAAAAAAAAAAAAAAAAAAAATGTTTCGAGATCAATGAGGAGTGGAAGGATGCTTCAGAGAATGTCATTACTGCAAGGTTCCTCGGCCGTCTGCTTCTAAGGTTCCTTGGCCGTCTGCTTCTTAGGTTTTGCCTACTTCGTAGGTCTGGCAAGTCCGGCCAAGTCGGCCAAGGAACCTTGCTGTAATGACATTCTCTGAAGTATCCTTTCATTCTTCATTGATCTCGAAACATTTTGGGGGGATTATATTCTGGGCTTAATCACATATATTATGACTGCATGATTACCCAAAATCAGAAAGCCCGTAGGACTCTTTCCTTTTTATTCGAAGCACTTGGAATGGTAGCTCTTCCTCCTTTGAGGAATGACATAGTACTGCTATGATAATGGGTAATTTTCTATATTACGTCCGCATGACCGATATCGACGATTTTGGTATCGTTGGATTCCTCTCACTCTATACAATGCAAATAGATAGGTTTTATTAGCGACAAACTTGGTCCCGATTGCGGGGGCGACGATGTCGGAGCGCCGGACGTAATATAGAAAATTACCCTAATAATTTAATCTCACAGTGAAAATAATCATAGTTATTCACATGACTTTCCATTGCAGGAGGCTGCGCCCCCTGTGACCCCCTGGGGGGGGCTGCCGCCCCTAACCCGCCGAGGAAGCAAAACCTCACCACGTATTCACGGCAGGATAGAGCGCACACGATGCGGAGCCGATAACCTACAATAACATTGGATTTTAGGGTACTAACCTGATTTATTAATGCCGCTAATTACTAGGGAGGGTGCTCCTTTGCCGCAAAATGTGAAGGAGGCAGGGTGCGTCCGGCAGGAGGTCCTAGGCCGGAGGATACAGCGACGCTGCAGCATACAGGAAGTGATGCAACCTCACATTCAGGTGCTGGCTGCCCGCACCTGCCGCAATCTTTCTCACGACGAAGGAGGCCGTGGCGGAAGCACATATCTAGCATTTTTTCTTGGCTAATGGCAATCTCGCGCAGAAAACCCGTCTCGGAGTACGAGCACCCACCACACTCGGCCATCGCGGCGACTATGACTGACCTGAACGCGACGGTTATTCGGTTAGGAATACGAATGTCGTTATTCCAGAGGAAGGGAAACTCGACTTTGAGGCCATCGGTGTAACATCGAAAAAGGCGCAAAACCGCTGACGAGGGCGGGCCACCGTGTTTATCCTGTATACTACAATTGTCTCTATATACAATGCTGACTATAGAAGGTTAATATGCTGATT
>NW_020872609.1:186388-191388 GCF_003789085.1 Penaeus vannamei
CATAAGAAGGGCGGTTTCTCACTCATTCTCATTCTCATAAGAAGGGCGGTTTCTCACTCATTCTCATAAGAAGGGCGGTTTCTCACTCATTCTCATTCTCATAAGAAGGGCGGTTCTCACTTCATTCTCATAAGAAGGGCGGTTTCTCACTCTTCTCATTCTCATAAGAAGGGCGGTTCTCACTCATTCTCATTCTCATTAAAGGGCGGTTTCTCACTCATTCTCATAAGAAGGGCGGTTTCTCACTCATTCTCATTCTCATAAGAAGGGCGGTTTCTCACTCATTCTCATTCTCATAAGAAGGGCGGTTTCTCATTCTCATTCTCATTCTCATAAGAAGGGCGGTTTCTCACTCATTCTCATTCTCATAAGAAGGGCGGGTCTCATAAGAAGGGCGGTTTTCTCACTCATTCTCATTCTCATAAGAAGGGCGGTTTCTCACTCATTCTCATTCATAAGAAGGGCGGTCTCACTCATTCTCATAAGAAGGGCGCTCGTTCTCATTCTCAAGGGCGGTTCTCACTCATTCTCATTCCATAAGAAGGGCGGTTTCTCACTCATTCTCATTCTCATAAAGAAGGGCGGTTTCTCACTCATTCTCATTCTCATAAGAAGGGCGGTTTTCTCATTCTCATTCTCATAAGAAGGGCGGTTTCTCACTCATTCTCATTCTCATAAGAAGGGCGGTTTCTCACTCATTCTCATTCTCATAAGAAGGGCGGTTTCTCACTCATTCTCATTCTCATAAGAAGGGCGGTTTCTCACTCATTCTCATTCTCTAAGAAGGGCGGTTTCTCACTCATTCTCATTCTCATAAGAAGGGCGGTTCTCACTCATCTCATTCTCCTAAGAAGGGAGGTTTCTCACTCATTCTCATTCTCCTAAGAAGGGAGGTTTCTCACTCATTCTCATTCTCATAAGAAGGGCGGTTTCTCACTCCATTCTCATTCTCGGTTTTCTCACTCATTCTCATTCTCATAAGAAGGGAGGTTTCTCACTCATTCTCATTCTCCTAAGAAGGGAGGTTTCTCACTCGTTCTCATTCTCATAAGAAGGGCGGTTTCTCACTCATTCTCATTCTCCTAAGAAGGGAGGTTTCTCACTCATTCTCATTCTCCTAAGAAGGGAGGTTTCTCTCATTCTCATTCTCCTAAGAAGGGAGGTTTCTCACTCATTTCATTCTCCTAAGAAGGGAGGTTTCTCACTCATTCTCATTCTCTAAGAAGGGAGGTTTCTCACTCGTTTCTCATTCTCTAAGAAGGGAGGTTTCTCACTCATTCTCATTCTAAGAAGGGAGGTCCTGTTTCTCACTCATTCTCATAAGAAGGGAGGTTTCTCACTCATTCTCATTCTCCTAAGAAGGGAGGTTTCTCACTCATTCTCCTAAGAAGGGAGGTTTCTCACTCATTCTCATAAGAAGGGAGGTTTCTCACTCATTCTCATTCTCCTAAGAAGGGAGGTTTCTCACTCGTTCTCATTCTCCTAAGAAGGGAGGTTTCTCACTCATTCTCATTCTCCTAAGAAGGGAGGTTTCTCACTCGTTCTCATTCTTCCTAAGAAGGGGTTTCCTCACTCATTCTCCTAAGAAGGAGGGTTCTCATTCTCTAAGAAGGGAGGTTTCTATCATTCTCTAAGAAGGGAGGTCTCATTCTCCTAAGAAGGGAGGTTCTCACTCGTTCTCATTCTCATAAGAAGGGCGGTTTCTCACTTCTCATTCTCCATCACTCATTCTCTAAGAAGGGAGGTTTCTCACTCATTCTCATAAGAAGGGAGGTCTCTAAGAAGGAGGTTTCTCACTCATTCTCATTCTCCTAAGAAGGGAGGTTTCTCACTCCTCATTCTCCTAAGAAGGGAGGTTTCTCACTCTCTCATTCTCCTAAGAAGGGAGGTTCTCACTCATTCTCATTCTCTAAGAAGGGAGGTTTCTCACTCATTCTCTAGAAGGAGGTTTCTCACTCGTTCTCATTCTCCTAAGAAGGGAGGTTTCTCACTCATTCTCCTAAGAAGGGAGGTTTCTCACTCATTCTCCTAAGAAGGGAGGTTTCTCACTCATTCTCATTCTCCTAAGAAGGGAGGTTTCTCACTCATTCTCATTCTCCTAAGAAGGGAGGTTCTCCGTTTCTCACTCATTCTCCTAAGAAGGGAGGTTTCTCACTCATTCTCATTCTCCCTAAGAAGGGAGGTTTTCACTCTCACGTTTCTCTCACTCATTCTCCTAAGAAGGGAGGTTTCTCACTCACTCATTCTCCTAAGAAGGGAGGTTTCTCACTCATTCTCCTAAGAAGGGAGGTTTCTCACTCATAAGAAGGGAGGTTTCTCACTCATTCTCCTAAGAAGGGAGGTTTCTCACTCATTCTCCCTCACTCAAGAGGGAGGTTTCTCACTCATTCTCATTCTCCTAAGAAGGGAGGTTTCTCACTCATTCTCATTCTCCTAAGAAGGGAGGTTTCTCACTCGTTCTCATTCTCCTAAGAAGGGAGGTTTCTCACTCATTCTCATAAGAAGGGAGGTTTCTCACTCGTTCTCATTCTCCTAAGAAGGGAGGTTTCTCACTCATTCTCATAAGAAGGGAGGTTTCTCACTCTCATTCTCTAAGAAGGGAGGTTTCTCACTCATTCTCTAAGAAGGGAGGTTTCTTCATTCTCATTCTCCTAAGAAGGGAGGTTCTCACTTTCTCATTCTCCAGGGAAGAGGTTTCTCACTCATTCTCCTAAGAAGGGAGGTTTCTCACTCATTCTCCTAAGAAGGGAGGTTTCTCACTCATTCTCCTAAGAAGGGAGGTTTCTCACTCATTCTCATAAGAAGGGAGGTTTCTCACTCATTCTCATTCTCCTAAGAAGGGAGGTTTTCTCATTCTCATTCTCCTAAGAAGGGAGGTTTCTCACTCGTTCTCATTCTCCTAAGAAGGGAGGTTTCTCACTCATTCTCCTAAGAAGGGAGGTTTCTCGTTCTCTCCTAAGAAGGGGGGTTTCTCACTCTCTCTAAGAAGGGAGGTTTCTCACTCATTCTCCTAAGAAGGGAGGTTTCTCACTCGTTCTCATTCTCCTAAGAAGGGAGGTTTCTCACTCATTCTCATTCTCCTAAGAAGGGAGGTTTCTCACTCATTCTCATTCTCCTAAGAAGGGAGGTTTCTCACTCATTCTCCTAAGAAGGGAGGTTTCTCACTCATTCTCATTCTCCTAAGAAGGGAGGTTTCTCACTCGTTCTCATTCTCCTAAGAAGGGAGGTTTCTCACTCATTTCTCTAAGAAGGGAGGTTTCTCACTCATTCTCCTAAGAAGGAGGTTCTCATTCTCGTTCTCATTCTCCTAAGAAGGGAGGTTTCTCAACTCATCTCCTAAGAAGGGAGGTTTCTCCTCATCTCATTCTCCTAAGAAGGGAGGTTTCTCACTCATTCTCCTAAGAAGGGAGGTTTCTCACTCGTTCTCATTCTCCTAAGAAGGGAGGTTTCTCACTCATTCTCCTAAGAAGGGAGGTTTCTCACTCATTCTCATTTCTCACTCATTCTCATTCTCCTAAGAAGGGAGGTTTCTCACTCGTTCTCATTCTCCTAAGAAGGGAGGTTTCTCACTCATCCATTCTCCTAAGAAGGAGGTTTCTCACTCATTCTCATAAGAAAGGGAGGTTTCTCACTCATTCTCCTAAGAAGGGGTTTCTTCTTCTCATTCTCCTAAGAAGGGAGGTTTTCTCACTCATTCTCCTAAGAAGGGAGGTTTTCTCACTCGTTCTCATTCTCCTAAGAAGGGGAGGTTTCTCACTCATTCTCATTCTCCTAAGAAGGGAGGTTTCTCACTTCATTCTCATTCTCCTAAGAAGGGAGGTTTCTCCACTCATTCTCATAAGAAGGGAAGGTTTCTCACTCATTCTCATTCTCTAAGAAGGGAGGTTTTCTCACTAAGAAGGGAGGTTTTCTCATTCTCCTAAGAAGGAGGTTTCTCACTCATTCTCATAAGAAAGGGATTTCTCACTATTCTCATTCTCATAAGAAGGGAGGTTTCTCACATCATTCTCCTATAAGAAGGGAGGTTTCTCACTCATTCATTCTCATAAGAAGGGCGGTTTCTCACTCATTCTCATTCTCATAAGAAGGGCGGTTCTCACTCAATTCTCATAAGAAGGGCGTTTCTCACTCATTCTCATCATAAGAAGGGCGGTTTCTCACTCATTCTCATTCTCATAAGAAGGGCGGTTTCTCACTCATTCTCATTCTCATAGAAGGGCGGTTTCTCATCTCTCTCATTCTCATAAGAAGGGCGGTTTCTCACTCATTCACTCATTCTCATAAGAAGGGCGGTTTCTCACTCACTCATTCTCATAAGAAGGGCGGTTTCTCACTCATTCTCATAAGAATCACTCATTCTCATTCTCATAAGAAGGGCGGTTTTCTCACTCATTCTCATAAGAAGGGCGGTTTCCACTCACTCATTCTCATAGAAGGGCGGTTTCTCACTCAGTCTCATTCTCATAAGAAGGGCGGTTTCTCACTCATCTCATCATAAGAAGGGCGGTTTCTCACTCTCATTCTCATAAGAAGGGCGGTTCTCATTCTCATAAGAAGGGCGGTTTCTCACTCATTCTCATAAGAAGGGCGGTTTCTCTCATTCTCATCATAAGAAGGGCGGTTTTCTCACTCATTCTCATTCTCATAAGAAGGGCGGTTTCTCACTCATTCTCATTCTCATAAGAAGGGCGGTTTCTCACTCATTCTCATTCTCATAAGAAGGGCGGTTTCTCATCATTCTCATTCTCATAAGAAGGGCGGTTTCTCACTCTCATTCTCATTCTCACTCATTCTCTAAGAAGGGCGGTTTCTCACTCATTCTCATTCTCATAAGAAGGGCGGTTTCTCACTCATTTCTCATTCTCATAAGAAGGGCGGTTCTCACTCATTCTCATTCTCATAAGAAGGGCGTTTCTCACTCATTCTCATTCTCATAAGAAGGGCGGTTTCTCACTCATTCTCATAAGAAGGGCGGTTTCTCACTCATTCTCATTCTCAAG
>NW_020872609.1:196388-201388 GCF_003789085.1 Penaeus vannamei
GAGGAATATGCAAAAACAATGGTATGTTTACAGTGTAAGCATACATTTTTATTAAAGTTGATACAGGTGTACAATGTTATCTGCAAAGGCTATGATCCAAAGGGGGCGATGCTCGATGTTTACTTTTCAATACAACGTTATAAGGGCTTTTGATGCTTCATACACGGTGATTCCTTTTTTTTTTGCTCCGCATATTTTGATCAGCTGCTTCCAGATTAAAATCGGCATAAATCCAAGCAGCTAATTAGCCGAGTCCGCCTCCCTTAACAGTCTGTCATCTACAAATCTTTACCCTAGTTTCGTTGTTTCATTTGGCTTTCACTTTAACTCGAAGATACTTTCACTGGGCAGTTCTTATTAGATCCCGTAATGCAATAAGTCTCCCTTTTCCCCAAACTCTTCGAAAAAGGGGTATAGCGCCCGCCCCTGTGTCCTTCCCCCTTTTCCCTTTCTTCGAAGCTGGTTTCAGTTCCTCTTTGGATTTTCCTGAAGTCCCCCTCTCGCCTAAACTCTGGTCTTGCAAATCTCTCATTCAGTAAATTTTCGTCTTATTGCTTCCGAATTTCTTTTTAAATCGTCCCTAGAGAAAAAATATTTGTCTTTTAATTTGATTTTATTTGTGTAATCTTTTGTGGTCCTGTTCCTGGTCTTAGCAAACCTGAAAGCCTCACTTTCGGTGTGTGTGTGTGTGTGTGTGTGTGTGTGTGTGTGTGTGTGTGTGTGTGTGTGTGTGTGTGTGTGTGTGTGTGTGTGTGTGTGTGTGTGTGTTGTGTGTGTGTGTGTGTGTGTGTGTGTGTGTGTGTGTGTGTGTGTTGTGTGTGTGTGTGTGTGTGTGTGTGTTGTGTGTGTGTGTTGTGTGTGTGTGTGTGTGTGTGTGTTGTGTTTGTACACGTGTATATATTGTATTGTGCGCACATGTGTAGGTTCCGTATGTGGCAATGAGGTGAGGTAAACATAATTTCAGTCCAGCATGTGAAAATGATATGCAATATGGAAACCATGTACGTGTACATGATATATGCAAAGATTATATGTATATGTATGTTGTATGTGTGAATCTATATTGGCAGGGAGGTAGGTGGCCAATAAGCGAATCATTTCAATCGATTATTGTATGCTAATGCTACATATAGAGAGAGAGGAGAGATGGAGAGAGAGAGAGAGAGAGAGAGAGAGAGAGAGAGAGAGAGAGAGAGAGAGAGAGAGAGAGAGAGAGAAGAGAGAGAGACAGAGAGAGAAGAGTAGAGAGAGACAGAGAGACAGACAGACAGAGAGAGACGACAGAAGGAGAGAGAGGAGAGACAGAGAGACAGGGAGAAGACAGAGAGAGACAGAGAGAGAGAGAGAGAGAGAGAGGAGAGAGAGAGAGCGACAGAGAGAGAGAGATCGAGACAGGAGAGAGTGAGCCTGTGTGTAACAGACAGAGTAGCAGAGAGAGAGGAGAGAGAGAGAGAGAGAGAGAGAGAGAGAGAGAGAGAGAGAGAGAGAGAGGGAGAGAGAGAGCAGAGAGAGAGAAGAGAGAGAGAGAGAGAAGGAGATAGAGAGAGAGAGAGAGGAAGAGAAAGAGGAGAGAAAGAAAGAAAGAAAGAAAGAAGAGACAAACAGACAGACAGATAGAAAGAAAGAAAAAGAAAGAAAGAAAAAAAGAAACAGAGACAGAGAAAAAGAACACACACAAAAAACAAGAAGAAACGAGACAGAGAAAAAGACAGAAACAGATAGAAAATGGAATGGTCTCTCCCGTGACGTCACAGCATCGTTTCTGCAAGCGACCCTGATTAATTGATCCGGGCATCAAGGTCACTGACCCCCCCCCCTGACCCCCGCCACCTTTCCCCTGCGATGTCCCTTTCCCGATAGTACCCCTCTTCTCTTCCTCCTCTTCCTCTCCTCTTCACTTCTCTCCTCTTCACTTCTCTTCTCTTCGTTTCTCTCCTCTCCTCTTCGCTTCTTTTCTCTTCGTTCCTCTCCTCTCCTCTCCTCTTCTCCTTCTCCTTCGTTTACTCTCTCCTATCCTCTTCACTTCTCTTCTCTCGTTTTCTCCTCCTCTCCTCTTCACTTTCTTTCCACCTCACTGTCTCCTCCTCTCCTCTCTTCTTTCTCTCCTCTTCCACTCTCTTCGTTTCTCTCCTCTCCTCTTCTCGCTCTCTTCTCTCTCCTCTTCTCTTCTCTTTTCTTCTCTTCGTTTCTCTCCTCTCCTCTCCTCTTCACTTCTCTTCCCTTCTCCTCTTCCTCTTCTCTTTCTCTTTCTTCTTCTCTCTTTCACCTTCTCTCCTCTCCCCAGCTCTCCCCTCTTTCTCTCTTTCCCTTTTTTCTTCTATTTCTCCTCTCTTTGCTCTTCTTTTTCCTCTTATCTCCTCTTTCCTTTTTTTTTTCTTCTCTTCTCTTCTCTTTTCCCCTCTTCTTTTCTTTCATCTCCTCTTCTCTTCGTTTCTCTTCTCTTTTCTTTTCTTGACTTTTCTTCTCTTCCTTTCTTTTCTCATAACTTCTCTGCTCTTCTTTTCTTCTTTCTGTTTTTTTCTTTTTTTTCTCTCTCTCTTCACTCATCCTCTCTTCTCTTCTTCGTTTCTCTTCTCTTATCTTATCTCCTCTCCTCTTCTCTTTATCTCCTTTTCTCTTGCCGGCTCTCCTCTCTTCTTCTCTTCTTTCCTTTTCTCTTGTCTTCTCTCCTCTCCTCTTCTCTTCTCTACTTTTCTCTCCTCGTTTCCTCATCATCGTTCCTCCCTCCATCTATCCTTTTTTCTCTTTTCTTTTTTCGCTCCTATTCTCTTCTCTCCATATTTCTTTTTGTTTCTCCCATTCCCTCCCTTTTTCTCTTCTCTTCTTCCTTCTTAATTTCTCCCCATTCTTACCCTCTTTCCATGTCTCCTTTTCTGTTCCTTTCTTTTCTCTTCATTTCGTTTCTCTCCTTTTTCTCGCTTCCTCTCTTCTCTTCTTTTCTCTCTCTCTCTTTTCCTTTTTTCTCTTATCTATTTTCTTCAATTCGTTTTTCCTTCCTTCTTCTGGTTTCTTCCCGTTCTTACCCCTCTTCTTATCTCGTTTTTCTTTCTCTTCTCTTCTCGTCTCCTTTCTTCACTTCACGTCTCCCATTTTTTTTTTATCTTCTCTTTTCTTTACTTCTTTTTACCTAGCTTCTCTCCTTTTCTCCTCTCTCTGCCTCCTCCCCCTTTCTCTTCTCTTCTCTTTTCTCCTTTTCTCTCCACTACTCTTCTCTTTTCTTCTCTTCTCTTTTCTCCTATTCTCTATTTGTCTCATCTCCTTTCATCTTTGTTTCTTCTCTTTCTTCCTCTTCTACTTCTTCTGCCTTTCTCTTCTCTTCGTTTCTCCTTTCATTATCTCTTCTCTTCTCTGTTCTCATCCTTTTCCCTACTCAACCTTCTTCCTTTCTCTTTCTCCCCCTTCCTCTCCTCTCCCCCCCCCTCTTCCCCTCCTCCCCCGTCGTTCTCAATCCTGACCCACGTATTTTTACCACCACCTCCCCAGCAGCTCCCCGTCCCTAACCCTGTGTTCTCTCTGACCCGTACCCTACCCACCTACACCCCGCCCTGTTTCTCCTACTAGCACCCCCCTTACATGTCCCCACACCCTTAATATCCTCCACCCACCTTCCCCCCCGCCCCCCACCCCACCTCCGCACACGCCCCCATCTCCCCCAAAAAATCCCCCCACTCCTTCACACACAGCGCCCGCCCCCACGCCTCCCATTCCTACCCCCCCTACCCTCCTCCTCCGCCCATACGCTCCCTTTCCCCCCTCCCTCCTCCCCTTCCCCCTGCCCCAACCTCCCTTTCCCCCCTCCTCCACCTCCCCTTCACCCCCCTCCAAACCTCCCTCCTCAAACCTCCCTCCACCCCCACCTCCCTTTCCCCCTCCCCACCTCCCCCACCTTTTCTTCCTCCAAGACCTTCCCCCTCCACCCCCTCCCCCCCCTCACCCTTCACCCTCCCCCCTCCCCCCACCTTCCCTTCACTCCTCCTAAACTCTCCCTCCTCCCCCCTCCCCATAACCTCCCTCTTCCGCTCCATCCCACCACCTCCCCTTGCCTCGCCCCTCTCCTCCCCACGCTCCCCTTTTCCCCCCCTCCCCCACGCTCCCCCCGGCCCTCCCTCCCTTCGCCTCCTCCTCGCCCTCCGCCACCCCTTTCCTCCCCTTTCCCCCGCTCCCACCTCCCCCTTCACCCCTCCCCCCCTCCCCCACCTCCCTTTTCCCCCCTCCCCTCACCTCCCCTTCCCTCCCTCCCACCGGTCCTCCACCTCCCCCTTTCCTCCCCGGCCCTCCCCGCACCTCCCTCCCAAACCTCCCCCCCTCCCCCCCCCCCCAACCTTCTTATCGTGCCTCCCGGTAGCGAGATAAGCCTCGATCACGGAAACCTTCAGATAAGCAGCTAATCAAGACGTCCTGATAAGAGGTGGAGGAGGACGGGAGATAAACTGCGAGCGATAGAGAAATTGGTGGACTGATAAGAGAAAAACAGAAGTGAAGATTATCGACAAAATATTTGATATTCAGCGTTTATGGTTCGCCAAAAATGAAATAAAATGAAGATAGAAAATAAATAACGTCTATGGTTTACCAGAAATTAAATAGAATAAGATAAGTGATAAATAAATAAATAGAAAATGTAATCGGGTTCGTATATTTTCTGTGTGTATTTGTGTTTTATTGATAATTATGTTGATTGTTCTTGATATCCCGCAATTCGTAAGCAGATAATTATGGAACTAATTAACATAACGAAACATAATACATATACAGCCAAAATGACAACACACACACACACTCACTACACACACACACACACACACACCACACGCACACACACACAAACACACAAACACACAACACACACAAACACACACACACACATACACACACATACACACACACATACACACACACAACACACAACACACACAAACACACACACACACACACACGCACACACACACAAGCACACAAACACAAACACAAAAACACATCTACGTATACACATGTCCAAA
>NW_020872609.1:213888-219601 GCF_003789085.1 Penaeus vannamei
ATGACATAATGATAATGATTATAATGGTAAGAATATTGATTGCGTTTATGATCATGATATCAATACTATGGTTACTATTAACAAAAAGGACAATGCAATGATGATAGAATACTAATCATGATACTAATAATGATAACGGTGATAATATTAGTAATATTAATGATAATGAAAAATGATGATAGCAATAATAATATGAAGAATCACAGTAATGTTGATGATAAGATTAATAGCAATAATGACATTTATAATAATGATGATGACAATGATGGTGATAGAATACAGATAATGAATAATGATAATGGCAATAATGGTGATAACAATAATAATGACAATAATGATGATAACAATAATAATGACAATAACAATGGTAATAATAGTAATAATAGTAGTAATAATCATAACAATAATAACAACAATGATAATTATAAGAATAATAATAAGAATAATGACAATGGCAATAAAGATAAGACTGATAAAGTAATAAAAAGGATGCTAATAATAGTACTCAAAATAATAATAATGATGATATTGATCTTGATAATAAGGATTATAATGATGATGAATATATTATTAGCAATGATAATGATAAAGGTACTGATAAAAATATCCCCCCCTCCCCCCTCCCCCGCACCTCCCCCTCCCTCCCCCTCCCTCCTCTTTATCACTTAATATTTCATTCCCCTTCAACTCGCGACTCTTCAAGTGTGTATTAAAGGACTGAAATAGGCACATCGGCAACAGCAGATACAACTCATGTCTTATAACTTATATCATTATCGTTATTGCTGTTGTGGTTGTTGTTGTTATTATCATTATCATTATCATCGTTGTTATTGATAATGATAATGATAGTGATATAGTAATAAAAGTAATGATAATGATAACGATAATGATTAAAATGATAACAATAATAATGATGAGAGTGACAATGATGATAGTAACGATGATGATAATGATACTGCTACTACTAAGGCAAATGATGATGAAGATAATAATGATAATAATGATAATGATAATGATATCAATACTAGCATAATAATAAAGATAATGAAAACAGTTATGATGATAATGATAATAGCAATAATGATGCTAACAATAATATCAATAATGATAATGGTAATGATAATGATAATAATGATAACAATGATATGAGTAATGATTAGTAATAATTGAAACTAAGGATAAAAACAACAATTATAATAACAGTTATGATAATTGTGATAATGATAATGATGATGATAACTACAAGTAGAGCATACCTCCGCCAAGGCACAAAGAATGACATTAAAATCCCCTTTTCCGAGTAGACAGGAGACGCCCGAGAACATAATAATAATAATGATAATGATAATAATAATAATAATAATAATAATAATAATAATAATAATAATAATAATAATAATAATAATAATAATAATAATAATAATAATAATAATAATAATAATAATAATAGACGCAGGCAAGACGATAGAGGTAATGACGCAAGCATAAAAAAATCGTTAATCTGGATCACCACCAAGATTTAATGGAATCTGAGTTAGGGTAATTAGACACACCCTTGAAAATTTCTTCGTAACTTTTTTGAGTTTTTCTGCTAACAAACGAACAAGTGATATCTAAATCGCCACCAAAATTAAACGTCATCTAAGTTAGGCTAAACCACACTTCTGGTAAAAAAAAAAATCATAAATATCTATTCATAACATTTTGAGTTCCATGATAACCAACGAACAAACAAACACACTAACTAATTAACTAACCAACGAGGACCAAAAACATACCTTCCTTGGCGGAGGTAATGCCAGTAGTAGTAATAATAATTATAGTGGTAATGAGGATAGAAAAATGATAATGATAATAGAAATAGTTGATAATAATGATGATCATGACAATAAGGATAGTAAATATAATGGTAACAATGACAGTAATAATAACAATAGTGATAATGCTAACAATGGTAACGGCAATAATGATAATGAAAATGATGATAACAATAACGATAATACTTATCATGATGGTAGTAATGATAACAGTAGTAGTAGTAATAATAATTATGATGATTATGATAACAATAAAAAAAAATGATAACCACACCAACAATAGTCACAAAATACAAGTCCTATCTCCAACTTTCGCTGAAAATCATATTTTTAACAATATCAGTCTCAAATTGATATTGGCGAGGAATTAATTTTGGCGACGAAAGATGTCAAACAACTCCGCGAATATTAACGCTCGCGAATTTAAACATCGGCGATTGGCGGTGAGTTCAAAGGAGAATATTTGGTAGATCACACTGTTATTATTTTTATTGTGGTTGTATGTTGTCGCTATCATTATTACACTTATTGCAATCTCGATTATTGTCAGTCTATTGGTATTAGGATCATGATTTGATTTTTTTTTTCATTGTTTTATTATTGTTTTTTTTTTATTTATAGTTATTACATTTTTTCGTATTAAGGTAGCGCCGCGGGTTTGTCTTTTAATATCATTGTCTTCATTATTGTATTAATTTTAGTGTCTTTGTTATCAACATTATGATTATATTCTCGGGACGTTTTGTGTCTTTATCAAGGTTTTTTTTATTACTTATTAATTTATATATTAACGAAGCAATTTTTTTCATAATTGATATTGAAGAAGGGGAGGGAATGATAGATTGTTAGATAGATAGATAGAAAGAGAAAGTTTTTTTTTATTTGACAAATCTATTGAGAAAGAGAAAGTGAGAGAGAGAGAGAGAGAAAGAGAGAGAGAGAGAGAGAGAGAGAGAGAGAGAGAGAGAGAGAGAGAGAGAGAGAGAGAGAGAGAGAGAGAGAGAGAGAGAGAGAGAGAGAGAGAGAGAGAGAGACAGAGAAAGAGAGAGAGAGAGAAAATATATATATATATATATATATATATATATATATATATATATATATATATATATATATATATATATATATATATATATATATATAGATAGATAGATAGATAGATAGATAGATAGATAGATAGATAGATAGATAGATAGATAGACAGATAGACAAAAGGAGAGAGGGAGAGAGATTATGATAACAGAAAGAGAGAAAGAAAGGAAAATACAAACAGACTACAACGACCCCTTATTCGTTCCGGAGAAAAAAATAGAGCAAAAAAAAAAAAAAAAAAAAAAAGTAATATAAGTGCTTTTTGACCTCCTGACCTCCAACCACATGTGTCATCTTCCTCTCTCCCCTTTTCCTCTTCTCTCCTTATTCTCTTCTTTCTCTCTCTCCTTTTCTTCGTCTTCCTCTTCCTCCAGATCTCTAGTTTTGTGTGTGTGCTCTCTTTTTCTTTCTTTCCTTTCTCCCTTAACCTGTCTCTTTCTTCATCTCCTTCTTCCCTCCTTTCTTTGCATTCCTCTTCCTCCTTTTTTCTATCTCTCTCTTACCTATCCTTCTTCTAAGTGCATTCTTTTCTGTCTTTCGTCTTTTCCTCTCTTCGTTCCTCCTCTCCTCTACACCCTCATTCATCTTCTCTCTCTCCTGTTCTTTCCTCTTCCCCCTTTTATCTTGTCCATGTTGTGCCCAACTCTCTCTCTCTCTCTCTCTCTCTCTCTCTCTCTCTCTCTCTCTCTCTCTCTCTCTCTCTCTCTCTCTCTCTCTCTCTCTCTCTCTCTCTCTCTCTCTCTCTCTCTCTCTCTCTCTCTCTCTCTCTCTCTCTTTCTCTCACTCTTATTATCATCATTATCATCATCTAAATTCAATTATTATTCCTATTACTGTCTTTTATCATTATTATCATTATTACTATTATCATTATCATTATTATTATTGTTATCCTTATTGTTAGTATTGTCATCATTATTATTATCATCATTATCATCATCCACATTGTTATTTGTATTATTATTACCATTTCCATCCTTGTTATTGCTATTATCATTATTATTATCATCCTTTTTGTTATCATTATAATTGTTAATCGTTATTATCATTATCATTACTGATATCATTATCATTATCAGCATCATTATTGTCACCAACATTATCATCATTATCATAATCATTGTTATCATCAATATTATCAATATCATTATCATCGTCATCTTCATCATGATTATCATCACCATCATTATCATTTCCTATCACTATTATAACTATCATCAGCACAACTATTACGACAACTTCTGTTAATAGTTTGCGTTCTCTGCTATTATCTCTTCGTCCTTTTCTCTCCCTCTTCCTCCTTGACCATGTCCTCCTTTAGCTCTCTCGTTCTCTCTTGGCTCGTCCTCATTTTCCTTTTATCTCTTTTCCTATCTTGTTCTTTCTCCATCTACTTTGCTTTCTCATCTTTCATTTCTTTTCTTTCTCTCTTCCTTCATCTGCATCTCCTTTTTTCCTTCCCTTAATCTAACCTATCGATATTTTCGAATTTCTTTATTTTTTTATTAATCTATCTATCTGTTTGTGTATCTATCTATCTGTACGTATATATATATTCTATTTGATTCTTTATCTTTCAATTAGATTTACTTCACGAGAAATACCTTCGACCGAAACAAACTCCTGCATTACCCTTCTCCTCTTCCTCTCCCCTCCTCTCTCCTCATCTCCCCTCCCCGCGTCTCCTCTCTCTTCTCTCTTTCCCTCTCTTCCCTCCCCTAATCTTCTTCCTCTCCTCCCTCCTCTTCCCTCTTCCCCTCCCCTCTCCTCCCCCCCCCTCCCCTGAGTGAACGATGGTGACGGCCATCTTGGAAGAGATTTCAACGGAGTCACTAAACCACTCTAGCGCAACCAACTATAATAATCTTCTGGCGAGGAAATCGGCACCAATACAGAATAAAAACACTCTCGTTATTCATCTTACTTCAAGAAAAGTAAGAAGAAAAGAAAAAAAAACGAGAGAGAGGAGAGATAAATCCAAAACTAAGTCCTGGAACGCACGGAATGTAGTCTTGGCCATTACAGGTACAGAACATTATGTCATCGTGAGGGAGTCCTTCTGGGAATTGGCACAGCGTTCCCCGGGCGACATCTGCTGCGGATCTCGTGCAGTCAGAGCTGATGTGTGTGTGAGTGTCTCTCTCTCTCTTCTCTCTCTCTCTCTCTCTTCTCTCTCTCTCTCTCTCTCCTCTCTTCTCTTCCTCCGTCTGCGTTTTTGTCTGTCTCTGTCGCTGCTTTCTCTCTCGCTGTCTGTTTGTCTGTCTCTGCCTCTTTTTCTTTTCTCTTTCTCTCTCTCTCTGTCTGTCTGTCTGTTTGTATGTCTCTGCCTCTTTCTCTTTTCTCTTTCTCTCTTTTCTCTCTCCCTCTCTCTCTCTTCTTTTCCTCTGTCTGTGTTTTTGTCTGTCTCTGTCGCTGCTTTCTCTCTCGCTGTCTGTTTGTCTGTCTCTGCCTCTTTCTCTTTTCTCTTTTCTCTCTCTCTCTGTCTGTCTGTCTGTTTGTATGATCTGCCTTTTTTCTCTTTTCTCTCTCTCTCTCTTCTCTCTCTCTCTCTCTCTTCTCTTCTCTCTCTCTCTTCTCTCTCTCTCTCTCTCTCTCTCTCTCTCTCTCTCTCTCTCTCTCTCTCTCTCTCTCTCTCTCTCTCTCTCTCTCTCTCTCTCTTCTCTCTCTCTCTCTCTCTCTCCTCTCTCCTCCCACTCTCTCCCTCTCCCTCCCTCTCCCTCCCTCTCCTCCCCTCCCTTCCCCCCCCCCTGCCCCCCCTCTTTCTCCCTCTCTCTCTTATTCTATCTTCTCATCAAGCGCTG
>NW_020872610.1:2500-7500 GCF_003789085.1 Penaeus vannamei
CACTCCACCGCTTATAGAAAACTGAAACCGAATCTGTATCACTCACACTAGGAGAAAAAAACGTCTGCAAAAAATTCGAAAAACTCCCCTTGATATAAAAGAGAGAGAGAGAGAGAGAGAGAGAGAGAGAGAAGAGAGAGAGAGAGAGAGAGAGAGAGAGAGAGAGAGAGAGAGAGAGAGAGAGAGAGAGACAGAGACAGACAGACAGACAGACAGACAGAAAGAGAAAACGTAAATAAACAGAAAACGAAAAGCGAAAATGACTCCTGTTTAGTCGAAAACGCGAATCTGCTTGTTCCGTCACCTGTTGGCTCACCCGCGTGCCGTCCCTTGTGACTGGCAGGTTACAAAATCCAATTAAACCAGAGAACAATAGATGCATACCTCCCCTTGCCTGTGCTCGGCCGTTTCAGCAATATGTAGACTCCAAGCTGTGCGAAGCCCTCCACGCTCACCCTCCTCCCTCCGCCGCCTGCAGTGTGGGCTTTCTGTTTCTGCGCGGCGGTGTCTGGGGCTGTGTGTGTCTGTGTGTGAGGCTGTGTCATGAGAGCGCTTTTCGTACGTATTTTGAGTTGGGCAAGTAGTGTCTGATAAATCCGAGGTTTATTTATCTATATTATTATTATTATTATTATTATTTTTTATGATATTCTGTCTACATGTCTGCGTGTGTACTTCTCTATCTTTATTCTATCTTTTATACTTGTCTACGTAACTGAGCAGCTATCTTACTAATTTCACACCTGTCATTTACTTTATATAATGTATTACATATATATATATATATATATATATATATATATATAGTAGTATTATCGGATTTAATATATATATATATATATGGGTGTGTGTGTGGTAGTAGTATGTTGTGTTTGTGCTAGTGTAGTGATTATCAGAATTTTAAGGCTTGAATAGATGTAGTTGCTGTTGTGTGTGTGCTCATTCATATAATTTGTGAGTGAATCTGAGTGTGATGATGTGAATGTGTGTGTTGTGATGTATGTAGTACTATATAGTTATATTGATTATATATAATAACTACATATTCTTCTCATAATATATAAATGGCTCATTGATATACCATATACATAATTATATGCATCTTAGATATACATTATAACTTATCATATATATTTGAATTAAATAAATAAATGAAATAATGATGAATAAATAAATGGAAATATATATACTGATATTTTATATATTACGTATAACATATTTGTATATTGTGATATTTTATTATATATTAACTTATTTTTATTAGTATTATACCTTATCTCATATCATTTATACGTAATATATTTTACACTTATATATCTGAGTGCTAATCCTACTCTACCTATCATCTATCTATCCTATTGTCTGATCGTATCTATCTATATCTCTCTATCTATCTAAATATCTACTTTTATCTATTCTATCTATCATATCCTACTCTATCTTATCTATCGTGTTAATCTAATCTTATAATTATTTAATCCTCTTTGTATTAATTTAATATATGTCAATTTATCATTAATATATTTATACATTTTATATAGATATAAATTATAAGTTAATTACGCTATATACCTATATATTATATAATATATATATATATATATGTATATATATATATATAATATGTAATTATATCTATATTATATAATTATATAATTATCATTATTATGCTAATAGTTTATACATTATATATAACATTATATTTCTCAATCTAATTTATATTTGAGTATATATTACATATATTTATATTTCTATAATATATTCAATACATAATGTCATTTTTTCATAATATATATATTATACCCTATTAATATCTTATATATAATGTAATATTTATATAAATATATATAATTTAAATAATTAATATATTATATTAGTATGTATGGTGATGTATATATATGAATTAATTTTATATATATATATATATATATATATATATATATATATAAAATATATAGTATATATATAAAGTATATACAATATATTATAATATGATAAGTAGTAATATAAATTACATATATAATATTATATATATTAAATAAACTTATATATTAATATAAATAGATATTATATGTAAATTTATAATCATATATTTATATGTATGTATATATATCTATGTTATTTACATTACCATATTTTATAGCTATATATACGGTTTAATGTAAATAATAATATATATGATATTTATTTATATATCATAATATATTAAGTATATATTATTTATATAAAATATCTTGAAATATATATGTGTGTGTGTGAGTGTGTTGTTTGTCGCTGTGTGAGTGTAGTATGTGTGTGTGTGTGTCGTGTTGATTGTATGTGTTCGAGTGTGTGTTGCTGAGATGTTTGTTGTGATGATGAAATTCGATCATATGATTAATTATTTTGTATGTTATCTTATACATTACAAACATAATATATATATAATTATTCAATTATCATTGTTAATATTTATTCATATTATATAAATTAGCATAGTTATATTAATTTTAATTGTACATTTCTATAATTCATTATAATAACCTTATAATATGTATGTTACTCCATGAGTATAATATAACAATATATATCTACACACAGCCACTAAATTTATAGTGTATTGTAATCGAATAATGTATTAATTTACACTACACACACCAACACGAGCAGCGAACAAATATATATAATTAATTAAACTAAGTGATACTAATAATTATTATATATAGAAATTATTATTATAATTAATAACTATAAGTATCATATATAGATATTAAACATATTATATATACTAATTTTATATCATTAATTTGATGTTATATAGTATTATAGTAATATGATATAGTGATATATATAGTAAATTATTAGAAACCATTGTACTATTATTTAATTTATACTATTATTTTAATTCAATCATATATAATTATATATTATTCTCACAATTTATAATATTTTTATCAGAATTAATGGCTTAAAATTATATATATATATATATATGTATCGCTATATATAGTATTACACACACACACACACACACACACACACACCATCGAACTACACACAAACTCATTCAATAGAGCGAAACCACTCCCGAGCGCAACAACAACACAGCGATTTACATTATTTCACACATCCCAGCGATACTATATTCTCTAATAATTAGGTAGTATCATTATGATGTATATTATGTATAGCTATATAGCATTTCTCATATACGTTTATTATATGGACTATTATTTATGGGATATATTTTATTTATATATTATATACCTATTTTTAATCCATTTATAAACATTGGAGTATAGCTCAATAATTATTTCTAATTCTATGTAATTTTATTATAATAATTATATCTTATTTTGATCTAACAATTATAAATGGACCTCTCAAATATAATCTATCCTATATAATAATATAAGCTTATAATTAAATATATCGCCTAATTATTTATCGATTATTTATTATCATTATATTATTTAATATAGTATTTTATAATTGTAATTGTATATGTTACAATCACATATGTATGGAGCATGATAGTTTATTGTTATATGTCTATATTTCGTATTTATGATATCATAATTATACACCTACATACACTATCTCTTTATAAGTGTACGGATAATATATAATTGATTATATATAAATATGATAACTTTTTATATATAGGAATATAATTAAACAGTCATAGTATATACTAAATATAATAGATAATAAATTATTATTTATATAATATTTAATATATTCATGTGTAAGTATGTGTGTGAGGCTGTGTGCTGTGTATGTGTGTATGTGTACATATAATAGGGAATGTATTATCACATGGGCAATTATAATTCCACTAACTTATTACTATTTGATTATAATAGAAATAGAAATTCTGACGTGTCAATGAAGTAACTTAAAAACTAGATAACCAGAATATATATTCAGTGCAGTTCATGAATTATTTGGTTGCAGCGAATGTTTCACTAAAATGACTTAGAGTTATGGAAAAATATTGCGTAGATATTCTTCCCCTCATCCCTCCTCTACCTTACACACACACACTCACACGCACGCACTAGACTCTACACTGCTCTTATCAACGCACACTCACTTAATCGTCAAACCTAGAACTCTCACGCGCAACACGGTCTATACCACACGCGACACTTACACGCACACTCACACTGCACGCACACTCACACGCAACGTGTCACACTCACACTCACCAACGCACACACGCACGCACACTCACAGCACACTCACACGCACACGCACACTCACACGCTCACACGCCACATTCACATACAAACACACACACACACACACAAAACAAGATAGGCCGTTCCTCAGCCAACAACCAAAACCTGCCCTGCTTCTGTGGCAGCACCAAATCCCCCTAACTTTATGAAGCAAGCGTATAGGGAGGGGGGAGGGGATAGAGGGGGGGAGAGGAGGGGGATTGGGGGATGGGGAGGTGGGAGGGAGGGGAGTGAGGGAAGAGGGTAAGGACGGAGGACGGGGTATTATATGAAAGGAAGGGAGAGAAGTGGAATAAAGAGGGGGAAGGAAAAAAGAGAGGAGACGGGGAGACAGGGAGAGGGCGAGAATCAGGGAAGAAGAAATAATTAGGAACGAGAAGAGGGAGAAAAGGAGTGAAGAAAAGAAGAAGAGGATCGAAAAAAACAAAAACAGAGAAGAAAGGAAGAACAAAGCAAAGAGAACAGACAAAAAAACGGACGAAATATGTCAAGGAGAGAAGACGAGAAAGAAAGAAAAAAAAAACGACGAAGTATAAGAAGAAAGGAAAGAAGAAAAAAAGAGAAAGAGAGAGGAGGCAACAACAGCAGCATCTCCAATATCTGTAAAATGTGTAAGGCAGTGTAGGTTTCTTCCTTGCGCGCCTCCCCGACCCTTGATTACGGTAATGGCCGGGCTTGACACGTCCGATGTCTTGCCCTGCAGCTCCGCCAGGCCGAGGCTTGTACTCAGGTTAATGGCCCGGCGCGGGGGGGAAGGGAGGGGAAGGGGTTTGGGGG
>NW_020872610.1:20000-25000 GCF_003789085.1 Penaeus vannamei
CCATTTTATCTCGATAAGTACCCAATTTAATGGACGTTTTACTTACTCTTGCTGTTCATAAATAAATCGTATTTCATAATATTATTATCTTATTCTTATCCATGCTAGAAATTCTTCGGGAAAAGCAAGTTCATCAAGCTCAGGGTTGGAAATCCAAGCAGGAAGCGAATCGGCCATCATTCATAACTTTTACATGAAATTCATAAAGTCAGACTTAAAAGGAATTGGAAAATATCAGTGACTTTATCTCCGAAGTCTCTATATCTACATCGAACTACGGTATGCTTACAATGCTATAAAAATGGAGAGAAGATGAACAGTGAAAATCTCAGAGCCAGGGAAGACAAGTGTTATTAACCATCTTGTGGACAAACGGGTCTGAAACCAAGGACAATTGTTCTAATATTGGACGATCGTTTCTATTGCAGCATTAAAGGAGCACCACGTGTGCTTTCTTGACGTCTCTTGTCCTTTACTTCCTCTTCCTCCCTTCTTTGTAATATCATCCCGGGAAGTAGAATAGCCTCGGGGAAATATAGTACATTTTGAGATGCATAACCTTCTTGTATGACTTCTATATCTAATCATATAAATGGTTTGATCTGATTTTACTAGGAACTACAGTTATCCAATAGACATCTAAAACCAGTGACATGATTCTTGCGCAATAGATTTTTGATCAAGGCATAAAAAGAAAAAAAAAAATGATACGCCAAGTCATTCCCCTCTTTCACCTTTCTCAGGAAACAGAGAAAGCTCAAACCTGAATCATTTTTGAGACTTGAATTTCCTTTTCTGGGAAATAGCGTCTACTTCCCGGAGCTCTGATGATTGCATTTTCAATTGCATGTTCTGTATTTATTAATGAACGCTTTATTTTTTATCTATTTATTTATTTTTATCTATTATTGTTATTTCTCATTAGAATAAACTATAATATACTTCTCAAGACGAAAATGATATTGCTGTACCATCGATACTACTAATAACAACCATTCCAAAATATTCTATTTCCCACAGACCCGACAGTTTTCGCTTTTTGTTATATTCGTATATCAACGCAGACTGAACTGTTCCAAACGCGTAGTTATTGAATTGAAAACTTGCATTCATTTATTTGATCGTGTGTGCTCTTTCCTCCACCGGTTGGCTCTGGAATATTGTGGTGCAATTTTCCGTTCGTTTTCTTTTTTTAATTCCGTGCTTGTTTTTGCTTGCCCTTTTAGACTGCAGTAAAAACAATTCAATTGGAAATTCAAGATTAGGACTTAATCTGGAATTTTCAGTTCCTTGCTTTTGTTATTATTATTATTGTTATTGTTATACTATTATTGTTATTATTGTTATACTATTATTATTATTATTATTATTATTATTATTATTATTATTATTATTATTGTTATTATTATTATTATCATTATTATTATTGTTATTATTATTATTATTATTATTATTATTATTATTATTATTATTATTATTATTATTATTATTATTATTATTATTATTATTGTTATTAT
Organism: Penaeus vannamei; assembly: GCF_003789085.1. Lineage (NCBI taxonomy): Eukaryota > Metazoa > Arthropoda > Malacostraca > Decapoda > Penaeidae > Penaeus > Penaeus vannamei. The sequence goes on from NW_020872610.1 coordinate 21,518, forward strand.
CATTATAATTATTATTATTATTATTATTATTATTATTACTATTATTATTATTATTATTATTATATATTATCATTATTATTATATTTATTATTATTATTATATATTATTATTATTATTATTATTATTATTATTATTATTATTATTATTATTATTATTATTATTATAATTTTCATTATCATTATTATCATATTATAATTTTCATTATTATTATGATCTTTATGATCATTATTATCATTAATCTTGTTATTATCATTATAATCTTTTATTATTGTTATTATTATATTATTATTATTATTATTATTATTATTATATTATTATTATATTATTATTATTATTATTATTATTATTATTATTATTATTATTATTATTATTATTATTATTATTATTATTATTATTATTATTATATTATTATTATTATTATTATATTCATCATCATTATTATTGTAGTTATTTTGTTGGTGTTATTATTGTTGTTTTCATTATTATTATTATTATCATTATTATCATTACTATTAATATTATTATTGTTATCATTATCATTATCATTATTATTATCATTTTTAATTATTAACATAATTTTGATTATTACTATTATTATTATTATTATTATTATTATTATTATTATTATTATCATTATTACTATTATTGTTATTGTATTATTTATTATTATTATTATTATTATTATTATTATTATTATTATTATTATTTATTATTATATCATTATCATCATTATTACTATTATTGTTATTGTTATTATTATTATATTATTATTATTATTATTATTATTATTATATTATTATTATTATTAATATATATTATTATTATTATTATCATTATTATTATCATAATTGTTATTATTATTATTGTTAATGTTGCTATTACCATTATAATTGTTTTTGTTATTATCAGTGGCATTACTGTTGTTCTTAATGCTGTTATTGTTATTGTTATATATATTAAAGATAATAGATATAAAAAATAATTTCGATGAAAATAGAAACATTAGCAGAAACAGTAATGAGGATGAAAAAAATGATAATTATTATGATAAACATAACAATTATAATGATACTAGTAATGTAAATCATTGTAACAACAACGAAACGACAACAATAATGTTAACAATGATTATGAAAATTACAATAATGATAAAGATAGTATTAGTAATAAAAGTAATGATAATGATAATAATTGTAATAATGATAATGATAATAATGATAATACCAATAACAACAGCAATTATGATAATAACAGCAATAATAATAATGATAATAACAATTATAGTAGTAGTAGTAGAATAGCAGGAGTACTAATAGAGTAGATGTTACAATAATAATAATAATAATAATAATAATAATAATAATAATAATAATAATAATAATAATAATAATAATAGTGATAATAATGATCATGATAATGATAATAACAATAAGGATAATAAGGGTGATAATAGTAATAATAATATGATTAAAATTGATAATAGTAAATAATAGTAATAATAGTAAAACTAATAATAATAGCAATATTAATGAGAATGACGGTAACAATAATAATATTGATAATAATAATAATAATAATAATAATAATAATAATAATGATAATGATAATGATAATAATGGTAATGATAATAGTAATAAGAATAGTATTTATAATAATAATGATAATAATAAAATAATGATAATGATAATGATGCTGATAATGACGGTGATAACAATGTTAAGTATGATAAAACACGGTATAGATAACGACAGTAATAATAATTGCAAAATTAATGGCTATAAAAACAATAAACTGATTCACTCTCTTTCTCCAAAAATTTCTTTCTTCCTCATTATCGCCTTCCTTGCTCCGCCCTTTTCGTCGGCGTTGTCTTCTTCCTCCATCGCTCCGCCCACTTGCTTTTCCTCCCGCCTCCTCGTCGCGAAGGCCCGCCTCCTTCCCGCCCTTCTCTTGGTGTTGCTGTTGTTGTTGTTGCTATTGTTGTCTTAATTGTCGATTTCTTTCGTTCTCTCTCTCTCTCTCTCTCTCTCTCTCTCTCTCTCTCTCCTCTCTCTCTCTCTCTCTCTCTCTCTCTCTATCTCTCGCTTTCTCTCTCTCTCTCTCTCTCTCTCTTCTTTATCTTTCTTTCTTCTCTCTCTTCTCTCTCTCTCTCTCTCTCTCTCTCTCTCTCTCTCTCTCTCTCTCTCTCTCTCTCTCTCTCTCTCTCTCTTTCTCCCCTCTCTCGCTCTTTCTATTTTTCAATTGTTCTTCAATTTTTCAATTTCAATTGTTCTTCTCTTTACACCTTCCACCTCTGCTTTCTGATCCTTCTGCTGCTACTCCCCTTCTTTCTTTCGTTCTTTCCCATTTCCCGATCCCCATGTCTTTACCCATTTCCTCCTTTTGCTCATCCCTCTCCCGCCACCCCTCCCTCCTCCTTTCCTCCCCTTCTCTTCCTCTTCCTCCTCTTCTTCCATCACCACCACCTCCTCCTCCTCCTTCCCTCCCCCACCTCCTCCTCCTCCTCCTCCCCTTTTCATCCTTCCTCCTCTCCACCTCCTTCCCCCTCCTCCTCCGTCCTCCTCCCTCCTTTTCATCCTTCCACCTCCTCCACCTCCTCCTCTGCCCCTCCTCCCCCTACCCCAAACCCCCACTCCTCCTCCTCCTCCCTCTCCTCCCAACCCCCACTCCCCCCCAACCCCCACTCCCCCCGCCACACACACACAAAAAAAGCCCCGCTCTCTACCGCTAACTTGTTGCTGCCCCGTTTTCTTTTCGTCCTCCACTCCGGTCGGCGGACGTTGGCAAGGAGACCACTCGTTCCCTTGGCTCCTTCGCCGCCCCTCCCTCCCTCTCTCCCTCCTTTGGCTTCCTTCGTCCCCCCTCCTTCCCTCCCTCTCTCCCTCCTCTTCGACTCTCCCTTTGTCACTCTCTTTGTTTCTTGGTTTGGTACGTTCTGTCTTTCTCTATATCATTTATCTATCTGTCAAGCCACTCATCTTTATTTCTATATCTGTCTACCTATTTGTATATCTTTCTTTAACTATCTATTTATCCGTGTGTCTATTAAGCCAGCCATGTACATCAATATCTATCTATCTCTATCTATCTATCTATCTATCTATCTATCTATCTATCAATCTATTCATCTATCAATCAATCAATCAATCAATCTATCTATCTATCTATCTATCTATCTATCTATCTATCTATCTATCTATCTATCTATCTATTTATATAAGTACACGCTCGGCTGAGGACCAGGAGGGTCTCTAAACGCACGGCTGCGACTCGAGAATACGAAGAGCTTCTTCTCGGTTAACCCTTATCCTCCTGCCATTGGAAAGCCTTTTAAAAGAAGGAGCGAGCGCCCTAGCCTTTGCGATGGAGTGCGTGACGTCAATTTGGTTAACATTTTTTTTTTGTGTTTGTGTGTGCGTTGTGTGTGTGTGTGTGTGTGTGTGTGTGTGTGTTGTGTGTGTGTGTGTGTGTGTGTGTGTGTGT
>NW_020872610.1:30000-35000 GCF_003789085.1 Penaeus vannamei
TAATGATAATGATAATGATAATAAAAAAATGACAGTAATAATTGAAAATAATGATAATGATAATCATCATTATCAATATTATCATGATAACGATGATGATGATGATAATAATAATAACAACAATAGTAATAAGAATAATAAAGCTGATGATGGTGATGATAATGATAATATCAATAATGATGATGACGATGATAATATCAACAACATTGCTGATAAATGAGAGTAATGAAAATTATCAATTTTATCATGATATTCATTAATATCATCAATATTTCAATTATCAGTTATGTTAATCTTAATGATAATAATAGTAATGCTAGTAACAATGAAAACAACAACTGCGAAAAAAAAAACATGAGCACAAATATTATATTAATGAAAGTAGTAATAATAAACAACAGTCACATCAACTATTTATATTTACATACGCAAAAAAATCATCTAAATGAGCAGAACAGATTTAGTGTCCCTTTTAATTATATAAAGACACTTTCAATCTCTTTTTTATTAACAATAACCTGTATCCACTCTCAGAAAAGAAAAAAAAAGAAACATAACCTTGAGAGAGAAAATACATGACATTTTGCAAATCATTTCGAGTGACGTTAATCAAAAAAAAATATTTTCCTTGCCCAACAAGTATATGTTTCCGGTATGTTATTCATTTTTTTTTTTTTTTTTTTTTTTTTTTTTTTTTTTGCAATACATATGAGGAATGGTGCTCGTGCCTGGGATATGACATATTTTATGTATTAAAAGAATAAATATATTCCCTTTCTCCTTCAAATATTTTTTTTATATATAGATACATACATGCATATATACAAATATAAATGTTTATATATGTGTGTGTACATATATATATATATATATATATATATATATATATATATATATATATATATATATATATATATATATATATATAATATATATATATATATATATATATGTTGCATATATATTTATTTATATATATGTATATATACATACAGTGTGTGTATGTGTGTGTGTGTGTGTGTGTGTGTGTGTGTGTGTGTGTGTGTGTGTGTATGTATGCATGTGTGTGTGTGGTGTGTGTGTGTGTGTGTGTGTGTGTGTGTGTGTGTGTGTGTGTGTGTGTGGTGTGTGTTGTGTGTGTGTGTGTGTGTGTGTGTTGTGTGTGTGTGTGTGTGTGTGTGTGTGTGTGTGTATGTATATTATATATATATATATATATATATATATATATATATATATATATATATATATATATATATATATATATTATATATATATATACATTATATATGACAACTGTAGTTTTTTTCCATTAACATTTTATTTAATAAGCAAGTAATAATGAACTGGCGGCATATCATTATGTAAATAGTAGCAATAAATATCATAATTCAAACAAGCAATATTCTCAACTAACTTAATTCATATCTAAGGTTAACTCCTTACCCTTCTTTTCCCTACTAATCATAAATCAAAAATCATTTTGGAAAATAAAATAAAAATATACATGAGAGGGAATTGAGACTCTCACACCTAGTCTATCAGTATCTTTCTATGATTTTACTCTAATAAATAATTTAATTCTCAATCTATTCATTGATACCACCGGAACTGTCACCTGCGACTTATTCCATCGCTGTATCCCCAGGACATTAAAATAACTGAATAAATAACGAACAAATATTCCCTAGCAAGAAAGTACTATGGCGTGTTGTTATTGCTGTGTTTTCTCATCCTTTTCTTGTCTCGCTCTTTCAGTAAAAAAAATGACAGTTAAATACTCAGTATATGGGGAGAGAGCAATTTCTCATCTGAAAAAATGACAGTTAAATACACAGCTACTCCTTAATTGCGTTAATCCACTTAAGAAGCATTTCAACATGAAATATCAGTGTAAAATACAATTTTTTTACTAGCACTGAGCCTACCTGTATACAAGAGAAGTGCAACAACTCGTCTAACTTATTGCTTTCCCCAAAAGGAATTGTTAATATTTAAACAAACAAACCATGTATAAATGATTATTATAGTTTACCCTAATTGTTATAACCCTAAATTTTCCTATATCAATATACCTTTAGAAATATAAAAATATGTAAACAAATGTTTCAGTGACACATATATCTTTGAAATTAGAACCAATGTACCGTTTTAAATGTAGAATAAATAATGATCTCTACTTCATATATACATATATATATATATATATATATATATATATATATATATATATATATATATATATATATATATATATAAAGACTTGTGTGTGTGTTTGTGTGTGTGGTGTCCGTATGTATGTGTGCGTCCGTGTGTGTATTGGTATATAAATACATGTGTTTATCTGTGTGTGTTTGTGTGTGTGTGTTTACGTGCATATTCATATCTACATTTATTTTTATACTTGTGTATGCCTGTCTGTGTGTGTGTGTGTGCAGGTGTTTACTTGTGCGTGTGAGTGCACTTGTGGTTGCATGAGTGTTTATATGTTTATTTGTGTGTGTGTGTGTGTGTGTGTGTATGTGTGTGTGTACGTGCGTGTGTGTTTGTGTACATGTGCGCGCGCGTGCCTGTGTGTATGCAAATGTGATGTATGTTCGTCTTTATGCGTTAATCAATTCACCCGAATATTCTATCCGAACGTTCTCATTCCAATCTTTACTCCTTTTTATCTTCATCTAATCTTCAGAAAAAGTTGTTTTCGTGTTTGAATTAGTCAGACGATGCGGATGATGGATGATGTTCTTAAGAATTTTAATCTCTGAAGGCGAGCGCGAATATTGCGTGTAGGACGTTTCTGTAATAATATTTAGTCTCATGAATTCATTACAAAATGTAGATATCCATTTGTTTTTCTCGTGTGATAAAATGGCTGCTATTTTTGTGTTAGTCGACGAAAATGTTAAAAGATTAGATGCTGTTTTCATTTTTCTCTTCTCTTTCTCTGCCTTGTGCTATGGAAAAAAATAAAGGTGTGAAGGAAAAAGAGAGAGTGAGAGGTGGTGTGCATGGGCAAGGGAGAGAGAGAGAGAGAGAGAGAGATGGATAGATAGATAAATAGATGGATATATATAGAGAGAAAGTAAGAGTGAGAGGTGTTGTGTGTGTGAGAGAGAGAGAGAGAGAGAGAGAGAGAGAGAGAGAGAGAGAGAGAGAGAGAGAGAGAGAGAGAGATAGAACTAGATAGATAGATACAGAGAGAGAGAGAGAACTAGATAGATAAATACATAGAGATAGAGAGAGAGAACTAGATAGAGAGAGAGATAGAGGTAAGACGAGATATTGCAAATGCTTCAGCAAAATCCCCCGAACTCGAGATATTGCGGGTGAGGTAATCTAATACACCGGCTCGACTGACGTAGCATATGGACCTGGATTGGTAGTGAAGAGTTTTGAAGAAATGCGCGTTATTAAGTTTAGCTGCGAATGCCTCCAGGCGACTCGTCCAAAAGTGCATTTTTTTCTCTCTTTTTTTCTTCTCTCTTTTTGGAATCTCTCAATCCGAGACGATCTTCGGGTAAAAGGGACTACGTACGTACGTCTTCTTTTTGTGTGTGAGAAAAAAATTGATATCTCGAAGGGGTGTCTTCTCATTCGTCTTTGATGTGTTTTTTGGTGTTGTTTTCTCCTTTCTTTGTCCTTATTTACTTTTGGATAATATATTCCATTCGTTGAGGGAAACGACGTTGACTTTCCGTCGAAAAAAGCAGGTAAAAAGCTCGAAAATCCAGCCAGCATTCCCTGTACCTACCCTCCTTCCTCCCATCCAGCCCATACTCTCTCGCCCTCCTCCGCCCTCACCCCTTCCCGCCTTCATCCAACCCATCCCCTTTCTCATCCTTAGATATATTCCCCTCCCCCACCCCTCCACAGACCTCCCTTTCCGTACACCCACCCACATGCCCTCCCACTCCACCACCCTTCCTCCCCCGCACATGTACGCACTCCCACCCCAACTCCATCCAGACACACTTCCTCTCCAGCACATATACCCCCGCCCCCGCCCCCTCCTACACTCCAACACCAACACGCTCCCCAGCACACATACCCCCTACCACCCCCTTACACACCCCACATACCCTACCACCCCTTACACGGCCCAGCACACATACCCCCTACCACCCCCTTACACACCCCGGCACACATACCCCTACCACCCCCCTACACACCCCAGCACACATACCCCAACCCACCCCCACCCACACTCAGATATTTTGTGACATTCAGCACGGAGTCTGTCCAATTTCCGGATCTGAATACCGTGATCCCGAGCAGCTGGAGCATGAAGGCAACATGTTTAGCGAAGAGACGAGACGTTTTGGGCGTGAATCCGAAGCTCAGCTCCTCGCGAACGAATGGATGGCTTTAGGGATGACGGTGTGTTGTGGGTTGTAAGTCTTCGCTGACGATTGGATGACTTCGTGTTGTGGACTAAGATTTCGCCGGGGAATGGATGACTGCGTGTTGTGCACTGTATTTTTCGCGGGACGATTGGCTGACTGGGTGTTGTGGACTCAGATTTGTTGAGGAATGTATGGTTGTGTTGTGGGTTGTAAGTTTTTGGATGACGTGTTGTGGACTAAGATTTCGCTGAGGAATGGATGACCATGTGTTGTGGACTGTATTTCTCGCGGACGATTGGGTGACTGTGTGGATAACTTTATGCTTTGGACTGTCAACTGATGTATGTATGTCCCTGATTATTTGTACACCCATAGAAGGAGGCAAAATGACTAACGACCTTATTCTCTGGTGGTATAGAGGTGACTGGACATCTGGTAAAAAGTATATACATTCAGAATAAGTTAAGAAGTAAAAGGAAGAAGGAAAGGAAGAAAAATATACATACGCTCGGAAATATTTGAAGTGGGTTAGCTCTCCTCCAGGTATTGAACATTCCACTAAATGAGATTCTAATTTTGTGGGGAATTTAATACGATATAAATGACCAATCATTATATCTGCTTTAGGACCAGATTTGATCCTATTAGGAGAGAGAA
>NW_020872610.1:57500-60000 GCF_003789085.1 Penaeus vannamei
TTATTATTATTATTACTATTACTATTATGATCGTCATTATTATCATCATTATCATTACTATTTTTCACATTATTGTTAACATTACTGTAACTATTATTATCATTTTCATTATTATTACTATAGCTATTATTATCACCATCATTATCATCTCTCCGTTACTATTACTGTTATTGTTATCAGTATTATAAATATCATCACCACTGTCGTCATTCATATCATTGTTATCATTATTATCATTATCACACAATTAATGCGATAACGAACATTTCCCGCTTATTGTAATAATGACGAAAACATAACCCTTAAACAATATATTCTGCTGATTGTAATAATGACGATAGCATAACCCTTTCTCTTGATAAAACGGAAGTCGAAAGATTAGTGAGGAAATGCTGATGACACACGAATTATGAAACTTAAGGGGATTGTAAATGTCCCGGTTGGTAGATTCAGCAGTAATAGCGTCTTGTCAGTAAACCCGGGTCTTCGGAGTCAGCAGATATCCTAAGCCTCTTCACAAAAGCTGTTAAGAACATCTGAGAGCGAGGAGGAGAAGGAGATGGACAAGGGAGGATGATGATCAGGGGGAGGAGGAGGGGGGAGATAGTTGGGGGAGGAGGAAAAGGAGGAGGGGGAGAAGGGGAGGAGGAGGAGGAGGAGGAAATTTGGGGGAGGAGGAAAAGGAGGAGGAGATAGTTGGGGGAGGAGGAAAAGGAGGAAGAAGTGGGAGGGTTAGAAGGTGAGAAGAAAAAGGAGGAGAAAGGGGAAGAGGGAGAGAGAGAAGGGAAGGATGAGGAGGCTGTGAATTAGGAGGAAGAGAGAAAAAGAGTAGGAAGTAGGAGAGGTTGGGAAAAGAGGAGGTTGGCGAGCAATGGAAGGAAGAGGAAGTGAAGGAAGAAGAGAAGGAAGTGGAAGAGAAGGTGGTGAACCGCGAATGGAATAAGAAGTTGAGAAGAAAGTAAAGGTGAATGGAAAAGGGAATGAGAAGGAAGAGGAGAAAGTAATGGAGGAGAGAAAGTTGGGGAGGGGGATGGGTATGGAAAGAGAAAAGAGGAAGAGGAGAACTAGAATGAAAAAAAAGAGGTGGGAGTGGGAGAGAAAGAGGAGGTGAACGAGGAAAAGAAAAAGGAGAAGAGGAAAAAAATAATATAATAATGGAGATGGAGGAATAATAAGAAGAGAGGATGATGTACAGCAGGGTTGTCGAACTCGAAACCCCTCGGGAGCCAATTTATCCTTCAGCTACCGTCTTAGGAGCCAACAAAGGTTCATACCTGGCTTCCCAGAATTACTAAAACTGGTATTATTTACTTGTACACAAAGATTGACTTACCAGATTTTAAGGGGGATACTAGTAGTATCAAATCGTATGTAATATTATTTTCCTTCATGGAGACCACAATTTCACAGTCTAATAATTGTATCTGGCCTAATGAGCATCCCAGGAGACACAATTAGCCAAGCGGACTATGAGCGTGACACCCCTGGGCTATCTCATCCATTACAAAAACACAATAATAAGAAAAACTGCAAGGGTGTAATCGATAACCTTAAAAGACGAAGTTCTGGCTCGATTAATCATGTAAAACTGTAAGACTATAAGAGCTAATGTTTTAACAGCAAATGCACATAGGAGTGGTAAGGTCCGGGCTGCGTGGTTGACGCCCCTGATGTAGAGTATGGGGTTGAAATAGCGATTTTCGGGGGGGGGGTGGGGGTGATGGGAGGATATAGGAGCAAAAGGAGGTAAGGAGGCAAACGAGGAGAAGGAGAGATAGACAGAGTGAAGGCGAAGAAGAGTCTCGAAGAAGAAGAAGAAACAGACTAACAAGAGGGAAGAGTAAGAAGAGAAAAGGGAACTTAAGGACGAAATAAATTTACCAAAAAAGGACTAAAAATAAAAAAAAAAAAACGACCGAATAAAAGGAACAAAAAAGGACTAACAGAAGGAACTCTATAAAAGGACGAAGAGGAGAACGAACGGAAAGGGACAGGAAGAAGCACGGAAGCACGGAAGCACGGCGGGCGAGAGAACCGAACGTCAAGATCAGAGGGTGATGTCAGCACCGAATGCGTAATGGCTGAGTGGGACAAGCCGGGAAAGGTCATACGGTGGGGAGATACATCTTATTTTTGCTTCGAATCTAAATTTCATGTCGCATTTGACTCTGCTTGAATCGGAAACTCTCCGGGGAACGAGGGAACGCAGCGTCTAGCTCACTAAAAGGACCCCCAAAAAGAGTTGAAAAGCGTAGATCTAACAAATGTCACAGAGTCTGTTTGCTTGGGTGTATGAAGAGCATATAAGAAAGAAGGAAAACGCGAAAACCTTTTTCTTTCTCTCTCGCCCACGCCCTCTCTCACTCACTCGGCCCCTCCTGTTTTTCTCTCTGTCTGTCTATCAGTCTTTCTGTCTGTCTGTCTATCCTTTATTGATCTTTTCATGTACTAGCCTGTAATCTGTATCTTCCGTTCGCATCTTCTGCATCTGTCTGTCTGC
>NW_020872610.1:75000-80000 GCF_003789085.1 Penaeus vannamei
TATATATATATATATATATATATATATATATATATATATATATATTATATATATATATATATATATATATATATATAGAGAGAGAGAGAGAGAGAGAGAGAGAGAGAGAGAGAGAGAGAGAGAGAGAGAGAGAGAGAGAGAGAGAGAGAGAGAATCAGAGATAACTATGATACATAATAAATCTGAAACACACGCCACCTTACTCTCGCCTTTGAGTCCACCCAAGGTAAATACGCGGCGCCACCAGCTTCTTTAATCCACAGCTCGTTACCACGTAATGACTCGGTAATGCGGCAATTGTGCGGAGGTGTGGCCGTTCCTGCGTGTTACACCTGCTGGTACAATTAAGGGCTATTATCCTCACCATTATCCTGATTTACGAGACGTGTATTTCTGAAGCCTGAGTTATCCATCAGATGTTAATGCTACACTTGACAGCATAATGGCATGGCACGATGCGGAAATATCTATTATGGGAACGATTGGCTATGGGATTCTCGACGGCATCGACCCACACAGAGGCTTGTGGGGCTATCATACGAAAAGACAGAATCTTATGTATAGTAAAGAAAATGATTTTTTATCATAAGTTACTATACATACCCTCCAATATATATATATATATATATATATATAATATATTAATATGTATATATTATATAATATCTTGAGACTGAGGTTTCATATGTAATTAATTCTTTTATGCAACATAAGCACCCAAAAGGTCTCCTGCTAAACCCCAGGAAGAAGGCGGAGAACATACTTGCAAGATCAACCCCAGTGACATCCTCTGACTTCCTCATACTGCCTCCATGTAGCGTTTCCCAGGCGATCAGCAAATACCTTGGAAAAACAGTAAAAATCGCCAGCACATCCAGGGAAAAGATACACGATATGATACAAGACAAGAAGCAGTTGAAAAGCAACCCCAACAGTGCAGTATATCGCATACCCTGCAGCGGTTGCGATAAGGCCTATTTTGGTGAAACGGGACGAGGCTTCAACACCAGGATCATCGAACATCGAGCCAACGTCCGTCACCACAGGACTTTCAACATGGTAGTTCATGTAGCTGAAGCTGGACATCTACCGAACTGGAAGGAAGCCGAAGTAATCCATGAAGGATTGAGTAAACATAAAAGGAAGGTCATGGAAGCTGCATACATCGCGACAGAAAAGAACATGAACACCGCATCAGGCAGGTTCAAAGTATCCAAGGTCGCAGCTGCAATTATTCGCGTAACGAGTGCGAGGTCACAGTCGTCAAGTGATTTACCAGCTCCCATGTAGTATATATATGCTATGTATTTTCTCTTATGTATGTATTTCTGATGAAGACGTAATCGAAACCGGTCAAATACATCTCTTGTATTGTGAAGATATCCAGTCTCATTCATACCTTTTCTACATTTGTCAACATGGATACGTTTCATATATATATATATATATATATATATATATATATATATATATATATATATATATATATATATATATATATATGTATATGTATATGTATATGTATATAATATATAGACATATAAGCACATATATATATATTATTTATTAATGATATTATTATTAGTTTTGTTATCATTGTTACCATCATTATTCGTCATTTTTGATAATATTTTCATCATAATTTTTATGGTTATCATTATCATTATTCTTATTATCTTCATCATTATCATTAATATAACTCTGTCATATTTATAATCATTATTGCTACTATTAATAGTATTATTACTGTTATCTTATTATTAGTATGATACTTATAATCCTTATTATCATCGTGTTTAATATCATTGATATTACTATTTTAAGTATTACTATTATTATTGTTGTTATCGTTTTTATTATTATTATTGTCATTAGCATTATCATTTTCTAATCATTATTATTACTACTTTTGTTTTAATTATTGTTGATATTACTATAACTATCACTATCATTATCATTATTGTTTTCAATATTTTCATCTTTTCATTTTTTAAATTATTATCATTATTATCATTATTTTCATTACCTTATTTTTCAATTATTATTACAATTATTATTGTTATCACATTTTGCAGCATCTTCGGCATTGCTATTATTATCATTAAAGTCAATTTATAAAGATAATAACAACAATAATTATCATTATTATCATCAATATCATTATCACAATTATAATTTCTAATAATTATAATGATGATAGAAATAATAAGAATGACAATGATTATTTTAATAACGATGTGTGTACAATAATATTGAGAATCACAACATTGACTTTATTTATAATAATCAAAATGATGAAATGTTTTATGTAGCATTTGTGGATTGATATGTGTGCGTGCGTGCGTGTGAGTGTGCGTGTGTGTGCGCGTGTGTGTTTGTGACAGTGTGCAATATTATGAAAATAGTAAAAATGCTGGAATATGATATACAAACACCTCTTTTCAACAGAACCTCAACGGATATATATTTTCTATTCGAATATTTTCCCATTAATATTTTTGCAGAAGGCCAATAAGTTGATAAGTGTAGAATATTTTTCAACTTTATTTTTGGTGATCGATTCTGCTTCCCTCTTTCTATATTTTTCTCTAGGTTTGCTAGTTATCACAAAATAAAACTTTTCTAAGCATTATCATCATTAAAGCTGGTACAAGCTGGAGGGTATTTTTTTTCTTTCTTTCTTTTCAGAAAGCCATTGTTATTGTGTACAGGGAACTCTTGTGGTTGAAAAGAATGGTTAATTAGTGTTTTTTTTACTATCATTCTTTTAGTCATTCTTTTAGATGAATTCAGTTCTGTGTTCAGATGGCAGTGGCCTTATTTAGTAGTTTATGAAGTTCATTTACGTATCAGATATGTATAAGGTAGACATTTATGTATACTATCCATATCTATCTATCTATCTATTACCAATTTATCTATCTTTTATTTGTCTATCCGTCTATGTATTCATCTGTCTCTCTACCTATCTAAATACATCAACTCGCTTATCTATATATCCTTCTATATATCTATTCATTATATATATATATATATATATATATATATATATATATATATATATATATATATATATATGTATGTATGTATGTATGTATAACACAAGCAATTTACATACACACACACATAGATGCACACTCATACATGCATTATCTATAATACTGTTCATAATTTATATTCCTATATAATGAGCAGTAAGATCTTTTTTCCAAATATTATTTCACAATTTAGTTCTTTTTTTTTTCTTTTTTTATATAGATTTTTATTGACTTTCCGTTTTTTCAAAGAAGGAAGACACTTTAATCCCATAATCACAGGAACAATTCCCTTTCGTCCTGTTTCCCCTTTTTTCGTGTTTTCGCCTAACAAACCCAATTTCTGGCAACGGCAAAGGTTCGAGGCATCTTTAAGGGGCGGGGGGGTGGGGGGGGGGGTGGAAGGAACGTTCGCGCCGACTCTACAGAACATAATGATGGAATTCTCTCTACGGGAATAGACTTTGTTATGTAATTTGACTGTCTACCTTCCCTCGTTTGGGTAAAGGGCGTTGGATTCCTTTTGCGAGGCTCTTTGCCTCGGGCGGAGGGAGAGGGAACTGTGGATGTTTGTTTTATGTAGGCCTATGTGATTTTTTTTTTGGGGGGGAGGCGGGGATTTTAGATAGTTTCTTATTTATATTCTGATGTTGGTATATCTTTTTTTTTTTTTTTTTTTTTTTTTTTTTTTTTACGGAGATATTCAGGTTTGCGTTTCATTCCTTTCAGGGGGGTGATTTGCATTTAAAGCAAGAAGTGGTCAAGAATTGGTGCTCCGAGGCCAAGAACTGCACTTTTCGCTGCTTAGAAACGACAGCTTGAGCCAAATGCCAAACCTGAAAAATTCTACGCTTAAACTAAAGTATCTCCCACAGTAAAGGTTTTGAATAAATATGTCTACCGTAGCCTCTTTACAAAGCATAATATTTTCTCCTGTGTATATATACAATGCCCCTAAAACAGTAACAGACTTTTAATTGGCAACCATTACAGCCTGACGCGCTTTCAAAACAAATGGATATACCTGAATGTACGTATTTCCATATATATGGTTTTACGAAGTTGAAATAATAGTCACTGAATAAAAATATCAATAGAGGTATGTTATTATTATTTTTTTTTAATGCCTTGAAGAACTGCTGGGTGGATAATTGTTCATATAATAGACCTGATAATATAAAAAAATAAAGATATTGATGATGGTGATACTGGTAATGATGATAATGATAATAGTAATTATCATCATTATCATTATCAATGTTAATATCATTTTCGCTGTCATTGTTTTTTATATTATTTTTATTATCAATGCCATGCCACAGTCATTACCATTTTGGTGGTGGTGGTGGTGATGATGATGATGATGGTGATGATAGTGAAAATAATAATGATAGTTAATAACATAAATCACAATAACAAGAGAAAAAAAATCAAACAGTTGGATCAGTATATTCACTGAAAGAAATGACTGAAACACATATTATCTGGGATATCTAAGACTGTCAGTGTCAAATTTTCCTTCAAGTGATTTCTTTATTCAGAATTGCTTAGTGTGAATAGTCCCATAGTTTCTCTGCTATGATCTAACCCTATCTGCTCATCAAATGCCAAATTTATAGAGATAGATAAATGGGTAGATAGAGATAGAGATATAACTATATGACTGTTATCTGCTTTAGGTTTAACAACGACATCAAGTATGAAAGATCTAATAACCTGAATGAAGTGTAAAAGACATTTATTATCATCAATACCTGCAATAGTCAAGTTACAAATATATATGATCAGTACTTTTTTTCTTATTTTGGCCTATGGTCATACGAGAAATCAGATTAACTTTCCATATCGACATAGATTGGAAAAAAATCCAACAAACGGCAAGCAATCAAGACATAATCAGTGTTACATTTGTGGCCAACTGGATAGAGGAGTAAACGCTGAGATAATAAAAATAATAAACACCAG
>NW_020872610.1:85000-90000 GCF_003789085.1 Penaeus vannamei
GGGAGGAAGAAAGTGAGAATGACTGAAGAAGGGGGAGGGGGAAGGAAGTGAGAATGGCTGAAGAAGGGGGAGGGGGAGGGAGGAAATGAGAATGACTGAGAAGGGAGGGGAAGGAGGAAGAAAGTGAGAATGGCTGAAGAAGGGGAGGGAGGGGGAAGTGAGAATGACTGAAGAAGGGGGGAGGGAGGGAGGAAGTGAGAATGACTGAAGAAGGGGGGAGGGGAGGGAGGGAAAGAATGACTGAAGAAGGGGGGAGGAGAAAGTGAGAATGACTGAAGAAGGGGAGGGGAGGGAGAAAGTGAGAATGACTGAAGAAGGGGAGGGGGAGGAGAAAGTGAGAAGACTGAAGATGAAAGAAATTGAGAAGAAGGGGGGAGGGGAGGGAGGAAGTGAGAATGACTGAAGAAGGGGGGAGGGGAGGGAGGAAGTGAGAATGACTCTGAAAGTGAGAATGACTGGAGGGAGAAAGTGAGAATGACCCTGAAGAAGGGGGAGGGGAGGGAGGAAGAAAGTGGAATGACCAGAAAGTGAGAATGACGAGAAGTGAGAATGTGAAGAAGGGGAGGGAGGAGAGTGAGAATGACTGAAGAAAGAATGACTGAGGGAGGGAGAAAGTGAGAATGATTGATGAAATGGAAGGAAGAGATATATGAAAGGGAAGAGAAGGGAAGTGAGAAAAGGGTTGTGTGACTAGAGAAAGGTGAGAAGGAGAGAAAGAGGAAACGGAAGAAAAATGTAGAAAGGTAGTGATAAAGGGAAAAAAAAATTGAATGGAGAAAAGAGGAACGATGGAAAGGGAAAAGGGGGAAGAAAGATGAAGAAGGGACAGAAAAAGTGGAGGATTAAAGAAGAGGAAGATTAATAGAACAAGGAAAAGGGGGTAAATGAAGGAGAGAAAGGGAGAAAAAAAAGAAGTGAAGAATTAAAGAAGAGGAAGAAGAATAGAACAAGGAAAGGGGGACGGAAGGAGAGAAAGAGATAAAACAAAAAGAAAAAATGACGAAGGATAGAACAAGGAATAGCGCGAAAGAAAATGAAAATGATTTAAGAAATTGAGGGGAAAAAGAGTGAAGAAACACCGAAAGAAAGAGAATCTAGGATGATTTAGGAAGTGGAGGGCAGAAAAAGAGACGAGAGGGGATAAAAATGTTAAAATGAAAAGAGATAATAAAGACGGGGAGCGAGAAAAAAGACCGAGGGGGAAAAGGAGGTATGAAGAAGTGGATGGGAAAAGAAGAGGAAAGAGGAAAAAAGAACATAAATTCAAAGTGAAGAATTAAAAAAGAGGAAATAGGATAAAAAAAATAAAAGGAAGAAAGTAAGCACGACCTAAAAAAACTGCTGAAGAAAAGGGGAAAAAGGAAGAGAGAGAGAGAGATCATGAGATGAAAGAGCAGGATTAGAGAACAGAGAGAAAGACAGAATGGAAAAGAGAGAAAAAGAAAGAAGAGATGGCATAATTGATTAAAAATGGAAAGGAACTAAGACGAAAAAGGGAAATAAGAGAAGGATTAAAAAAAGAGAAAGACGGATAGAAGGAAGGAAGAGGGAAAGAAATATGAAGAAAGGGATGAGAAAATAAAGAAATGAAAGGGTAAAAAGAGGATAAAGACAAGCATTACGAAATCGAAGAAGAAGGAAAGAGAAGAGTATTAAAGAAGAAGGGGAGGAGAAAAAAAAAACAGGAGAAAAATAGAGCGAAAAGTAGGAAGGAAGATAATAGGAAAGAACATGAGAACGAAGGGAATACAGAGAAATAAGAGAAGGAATGGAAAACATAAAGAAAGAAGAAAAAAAGTGAATACAGATAACAGAAGAAAGAAGCAGAGGAAGGAGGGAAGAGAAGAGTAAAACGGTAAGAAAGGAGAAAAAGAGAAAAGATGAAACATAAATGAAGATAAAACTAAAGATTGCAAATGGTAAATGTTTAATGCAAAGGCGTCAAAAGATTTTGAAATCCGTGTAAGGTACATAAGGAGTCAAAGGAACATGCTTGATAAAACAGCTGGATTTTTAATTCAGCTTTTTCTTTCTTTCTTTCTTTATTAATTATCTTTATATTCATTTGCTTACTTACATTTTTTAAGCAGACATTTTATAACAAAGTTTCTTATGTTACTGAACACTTTAATGTGATTATTTGACTGGGTAGTCTAAAACTAAACTTTAGGGGAAGATAAATTCAATATATTTCTTCATTATTTTTAGTAGCAATGAAAAGATATTTTTAAAATTCTACCTTTAGCCAAATTGTTTTAATCAACTCTATAAAATAAAAATAACACATATATATATATTATATATATATATATATATATATATATATATATATATATATATATATATATATATATATATATATATATATATATATATATATATATATATATATATATGTACTTTGGCAGTGATAAGCTTATAGAAAAGGCCTTCAGCATATCGGACTTTGCGATGATTTTTACTCTTCAAACCAGCTAGAGAATATTCAGAAGTATGTATGGTGTAGCAGAATCAAGAAAATTAGAAAATATGTAAAATAAAACAAAAGGAATATCATGAGTGAATTTTTGTACGAAGTGATTTTGCTAAAATTACACCAATGGAATAAAACAAAGCAGATAGATATATGAATAAAAGAAATAAACAAGTGAATAGATATTGATAAACAAACAGATAAGAAGGTCTACAAATAAGACGAAAAAAACAACTAATAAACAAAAAAAATAATAACTATGACCTTAAAATACAACCTCATTGTGACACATTTCCTTTCATTCTTCCCTTAATGGACATGAATTCCCGTCTCTGATATTCCTTTTATTTTCCTATTTTTTTTTTTCGTTCCTCCTCCGTCTTCACGAAAAAGCAAAGCTGGCGATTTTCGACAAGCGTAACGTATCTCAATGAGGCATTCATTTTCTACATTAAAATGAAAATCGAATTAAGTTCAGGTTTCCTCGAGTCAACGTCGGAAGTTTCCTCTTTATAGTTCTGTCTCCGGCGAGGCTGTCGCTCTAAATCCGGGTCGGGCAGCGGCTTCCCTTTTTTCCTCTCTTGTCTTGTCTTTTCGTTTCTCTTTCTGTCTCTTTCGGTCGATCTCTATTTGTCTGTCTGTCTGTTTGTCTGTCTCTCTCTCTCCCTCTCTCTCTTTGTATGAATGCATGTATGTATGTATGTATTAGAGGGAGTACAAATTAAAAGTTTCAATTACTTTGAAGCTAGAGAGAGAGAGGGAGAGAGAGAGAGAGAGAGAGAGAAGAGAGAGAGAGAGAGAGAGAGAGAGAGAGAGAGAGAGAGAGAGAGAGAGAGAGAGAGAGAGAGAGAGAGAGAGAGAGAGAGAGAGAGAGACAGAGACAGAGAAAGCTAAAGAGAAGGAGAAATAGATAGAGAGAAAGAAAAAGTGTGTGTGTGAGAGAGAGAGACCCTAATAAGTCTAACTTTTTATCTCCCTCATTCATACGAGTACGAGGCAAAAGTTATAATCAAGGAAGCTTTCATAAGCCATCTCTTATGCAAATCGCAAACTACAAGCATCTGGGACTTGCGCGAACTCTCACCGCGGCGAATAACTCGTAATGGGCCTGGGAGTTCCGTAAAGCATCGGGGGTGGGGTGGGGGGGGGTGGGAAGCTGGATCTCTCTCTCTTTCTCTTTCATTCTCTTTTCCATACACACATACATGCATTACACATTTCACATCATACATGCATACACACATATATATTATATATATACAGACATATATATATATATTATATCTATCTATCTATCTATATTATCCATATATCTATATTTATATTTACTTTATATATAAGAGAAGAGAGGGGAGAGAGAGAGAGAGAGAGAGAGAGATAGAGAGAGAGAGAGAGAGAGAGAGAGAGAGAGAGAGAGAGAGAGAGAGAGAAGACTGAAAGCGAGAAAGCTAGAGACACAGAGACAGACAGACCACTTCCCAAACAGAGCACATGGAGAGGGATTCAGTCGCCCTCAGTCATCATCAGCGGCGGCAGCGAACAAGGATGAGCGAAATGCTGGATTTTCAGGGCTTTCCCGCTGTGACAGATTGGCTTATACGGCAATATTGCCCTGTCAATACCCATCGGCACAGGAGCGTCGTGGCAGCTCCGCCGTCTCCTCTGGGATATGGGAGGCTGATCCCCGTGCAGCCCAGGACGCGTACAGGCACATATATACGCATACTGATCTGCAGAATGTCAACACAAGAAATAAATTACTTATGTGCACCTATACGCATGCTGATATACATGTCAACACTAGAAATAGATTACCTATGTGCACCTATACTACTGTATGTATGCACTCAAGAGCACCTGAGTATTAGTTACACATACATATATATAAATGATATTAGAAATGTGCACGCATACATAAACAAATGTAGAGGAATAAAACATTGTTTACTGAACCATAAAAATACGTATGTTACACGCACACACATACATAGAGCATACGCATACATGCATATGAACTCATGTTCACAAGTGCAGTGTATTTTCCTAATACTATCTCAAGGATTTTTATCCAATCAAGTATCATTACCTACCGATCACAAACGCTTTTATATTGTTGTAAATCATTTCTATTATAATACATCAATGATCATCAATCAGTGATTCTACAGTCTTTCTTTATGAATAAACCTTTGACGTACATTAATAATACCAGGAAGATCAAAGTATCGCCATGAGGATAACGCCTTAAAACAACATGCTATGCTATGTCGATTAAATCCTCCATAAAGGCAAAGTTTTCCGCCACTTATCCTTTGCTCCATTTCCCTTCATATTTTCCAGCGTTTCTCAATACCAGAATTCGCTTTCAATCGTAATTTTTTTTCTACATCTTTTCTCGCCTTCTGTTTACTATTCGCAAGTTTGACCTTCTTACTGCTCTTCTTCTTCTTCCATCTCTTTTCTTCCTACTCCACCTTCTTCCTTTCCTTTTTATTGTCTTCATTTTCTTGACTTTCCTCCCCTCCCT
>NW_020872610.1:95090-102590 GCF_003789085.1 Penaeus vannamei
TTAAGGTACATCTTTGTTTTTTTTTTTAAAACCGCGGTAATGCCAAACATTCGGCTAATGCACAGGTCGAGGAATGTCAGTTCGTTCGCATGAAATAAGCAGAGAAAATAAATAAAGATCAATGATGGCGCTTGCAACTGGGCACGAAAAGCTGTATCAACAGGTCGGTCAGTTTAAATATTCTGTAGATATGATAAATCGGGCTTCCCCTAGCTCTTGTTCAAAAAATGTTTCTTTATGCGAACCCTTGTCTTTAATCTATTTGCAATGTAAATCAGAATGGGGCAATTTGACAGTTGCTGGGAATATTAATTTACATTACTGATGCTGCTGTTGTTATCACTGTTATTATGTTTATTATCATTATCACAATTATCATTATCATTATTATTATCATTACTATTATTATTATCATTATTGTCATCATCATCATCATTTTATTATCATTATTATTATCCTTATCATTATCATAATCATTAACACTATTATAATTATTATCATTAATATTATTATTATCATTATCATCATTGTTATTCTTATATTTTCATTATTATTATTATTATATCATTATCATTATTATCATTATTATTATAACTATCATTATTGTCATTATCATCATTACCATTATCATTATCATCATTTGTTATTATAATCATCATCATAATTATCATTATTATTATTGTCCTCACTATCATCATTATTATCATTATCATGATTATTGCTACTATCATGATTATCATTACCATTATTATTATTATCATGATCATTATCATCATTATTAACTAATCATCCTTTTCATCATTATCATCATAATTTTTAATACAATTACTTTATATAAATGTATATATATATATATATATATATATATATATATATATATATATATATATATGTATATATATATATATAATTATACATGTATATACACACACACACTCACACACACACACACACACACACCACACACACACACACACACACACACACACACACACACACACACACACACACACACACACACTTTTTTCAGCTTTCAAGGACTATTTTTCCGAGACAGCTTTTTTTTTATATGTATGTATATGTATACATACACCACATATATATACCCACATATATATATATATATATATATATATATATTATATATATATATATATATATAATTATATATATATATATATATATATATATATATATATATTATATATAATATATATATATACATATATATACATATATATATACATATATATATATATATATATATATATATATATATATATATATATAATATATTATATTATATAGACTGATAGATAGATAGACAGATAGATGTGTGTGTGTGTATGATGTTATACACTGAAAGTTCAAATCTCAGTAAGATTCTAGAAGCGCCATCTGTTGACTGAACGCTACACTTCTAAGTTGTCAAATCTTCCTTTTCCAACAGCCGAATACCTACTGCTATAGAAAGATTCGTTAGATGCTCGACTACATAACAATGTTGCATAAACTGCCGATGTAAACAGAAACGTGTGGGAAGTTTCTGTAGCTGTCTCGGAAAATTTGGTCTTTGAAGCTGTTTGAAATAGGTATTTTGTGATAAATTTTATCATAGGAGGTTCAGAGAAAGATGCTGCGTCAATTGATAAATTCTACGGCGAGAGTTACTTGTCAGAGCCAAAGGTTTGTGGACGTCTTTAGTGATATAACTAAAGTCTAACATGTATTATTGGTCTATATTTTTGGACAGTTGTCTTAGCTCTGGCCTTATTAAAGGCAATAAGAATCTGCCAATGGTAATTGTAATGATTTATATTCTCATAATATCTTCATAGCTTACATTTTAAAACTTTTTCCCCTCCCAATACCCTCTCGTTGTTGTGGGGAGGCTTAGGAGACGAAGACTGAGGCAAAATGTAGGGAATCACCCCTACCTTGGGCCTCAGCTCTTGCCTCAACTAATTTTGATTTGTCTTTTCTTTTTGGTAATTTTCTAGAATATGTCCACTAAACAGATCGCAACATTTTTGGTATCATTGGATTCCTCTCACCGTCTACAATACAGATATGTAGGTTTTATTGTGCGGCAGCCTCCTTCAACCCACACTTTCTTGGCCCCAATAGCAGGGGCGGGCATGAAAGGTACCAGGGAAATTGCAGGGTAAATTGTAAATGATATACACAGAATCATTTACTATATTTTCTAATTCAGGGGGCTTGGCTCCTTGTGACTCCCCAACCCCCACTCAGGAAAACAGGGCAGCGGACGACCGTCATGCGGGAGCGACTTTGCCAAGTCTGTCCGACAGTCTCTCGTGCCGTGAATATGTGAAGGATTCTTTGTTTTCCTGGGCGGCGGTTGCAGGAGGCACAGCCCCTGTATTAGACAATAAAGTGACTGATTTAGTGTATATCATTTATGTTTTACCCTGCAATTTCCCTAGTACCCCTCATGCCCTCCCCTACAATTGGGGCCAATTGTGGGGGGTTGGGGGGGTTTCTGCATAATAATTTTTTATTTGGAAACTAGACAAGAATCCAATGATACTGACATCGTCGCGATCTGTATGGTGGATATGTTCTAGAAAATTACCTTCTTTTCTCCTTTCTTCTTCTATATCTTCTTCATTCCCTTCTATCCCATTCCTAAGGACCTAGAGCCATGCTGAAAGGATGAAAGGCTGGCTTTGTGTCAGTCATGAATGGCCTCCAGGAGCTATGGGCATGGTGTTACCTTTGGTTAATTGCCCAGCCCTTACCCCTTATGGGGACCCTGAGGGTTAGACTGTTTCTTTTCGCCATTTTATTCAGGCTCACCATGGCCAATAATGAACATTCTTTACCCTTTATAGGGCCATTAAAGCTTACCCCTTCATCAATTAGCCTATGTGAATTTGATTTGGATGGTTTTGAGACACCTGCCCCTCCTTTGACCACAGTTCCGACCACTGATACTAATACCCCATCTTTGACGCTTACGAACAATTCTAACCTTTTCAAAATACCCACCCACCCTACAGAAAGCACCCCTTCCTCTCTCCCAATATTCTTCTCTTCATCTCCTACTGTACAGTCCTCATTAATGCCTACCCCCTCTTTCTTTATTACTATTCTTCATTTTTGTCCTCCCCTGCACAGAACTACTCCACTCCACACCACCCCATCTTCCTCTTGCCCTAGTCCTTCTACTACCTCTACCTCTGCAAACCTTCTGAGTACTCTTGATTTGTCACATCTGAAAAGTTTCTTGTTGATATCAGTTTGGCAGTCTGCCCACACTTTTCACAATGTAATTTAATATTAGGTTATGCTCTTTACAAAAATGTATTAATTGTTCAGTTTCACCAAAAAACTTTTTTCTCGAAAATTACACTGAAGCCACTGTTACAGTCATGGCACCAGGTAGCTATACTAGAAAATGTCAGTGTCCATCCTTAGTTTATGCATGCCCTAACAGACAAAACACTCTCATTATGAAACTAAAAGATTTTGGAAATTCTTTACAGTATGGATGCACTTGACAGAGACTGTCCCGAACTCCACTTCACAAAATTTATTCAACAATCTAAATTGTCCTTACTGGGTATACCCAAGGAGAGGGTTGATGGGGTGCTTCACCCCACATGCCCTGGGGGAAACATTGTCTTGGTATGCATAGCAAGATAGAGCTGAAAATTGGGAGCACCATGTGGACTTGGGCTGAAAGCGAGGCTGAGAGCAGCGCTTTCCATGAACTTTTTCTTTTATTTGTGGCAATAGCATTCATGCCTGTAGATTATTTCTTGTACCAACTACTACAACTTTTAGTCTTCTACAAGAGTATCATCTTCAATTTACCCTACCTTAATGCATCCATACCATAAAGATTAACCAGAATTTTTATCACTAATGTTAGGGTAGATCTGTGTGAGATATAAATGAAAAGTTAAACATACACCATTTGTGGTGATGTCATACGACGTTGATGTGCAGTGGCCGAGCAGTAGTTGTGAAAATTGCACAAGAACTTTGTAAACATTAGGTAGTGTGTAGACATAGCTGCAGTGTGGCGATTTGCGAAATATATTTTAATTGATATTCTGTTATTGGTTTGTTTCTGCAAATTATTTTTGATGTTGATCTGTGCTGTATAGTTTTTAATTGCTTATAAGAATTTGGCCTTAGATTTTCTCAGTCAGTGTGGTCATTTTGTAAACCTTAACTAGTAATTCTTAACCCTTCAGTAACAAGTATGGCTATAACTGTCTTGACGTATTTGGGTATTACGTCATAGGTGTTATGGTTTGCTCTACTGAGCAAGCAGTTGGACCAGCTGTTATCAGCACAAACTGAGCCAGAAAGTTTTGTCTGTTGTGTAATGATTACATCACAGAAAATTCTGGCTCCACAATAGGGTTAAACTGGTAAATTTCAAGTTTTACATAGCTATCCAACCTTGATATTATTGTTCCTTGTTCCAGTTGTGCACTTTGTGATATGTGTGATTTTTTTGTTATTTTCCATTGCAAATTATATAAAAGAAAGAATTGGTAACTTTATGAAGTGACTACACTCTTCAGAGACTAAGTCCCTGTTAATCCAGCCACTTGTGGGGATCCACAAACATCACAGTATAATCCAAGCACCTTCCTAACCCAGGGCCTCACCTGCCAGACCCTACCTGCTCACTTGTATTTCTCTGTCAGGGGCTCCATCTCTGGACCACCACCTGATTGCTGTGGACTTACTACCTATTTTCTTCATCTATGACTTTATCATATGCCTTAGCTGATCATTTCATGTATTATTGAGTTTAATTTTTCCCTTTCTTTATGATATTGCCATTAGATTTTAGAATAACTGATAAATGCATATCAAATTAATCCTACCAATTGACTTTCTGGTGACAAAGTGCTTATGAAGGTATATGTAAGTTTAAACAAAATTCATAAAGAAAACCCTGTTAACAGTGCATGTACCCAGTGCCAGTGGGTTAACAAGCAGTCTGCTATCTAGATATTAATGTATTTGGTAATTTTTGACTAAGCAGATACAGATTTGCTTTATGAAAAGCCAGAAATTCTAGAGAACTTTGAATTGTGTTTACAATATTGTAGAATTCTGTTAGGATATTAAATATACTGCTATATCTAGTTATCTGTTTATCTATAAGGTTGGGAATCCAGTTACTTCAGCCAAGATGTTACCAGTCAACTAGCATTGATGAGGACAAGACAACAGCTACTATTTTGAACCAGGAGACCGATTCTGGGCTCATGGTAGATGCATACAGCCAGGTAAAATATATTCTTACATTTAGGGGGTGGTTGTTCAGTAAAGTAGTTATTCAGTGCTTTATTTTTGTAGAACTTTTCAGTGATTCCTTGCTTTCAGTGGGCATATCAGGTATTCTAACCAAGAATGTATGAAAGTGTGATTTTTGAAATAATGGATATGCTATAATCTAATGGACAATAAGTTTATTATTTCTGTACATATGTCTAGTTTCCTGATAATTCTTAAAATGTTAATATGTCTGAACTTAGTTTTGATGGTAGATTTTCTAATGATTATACTGTTTCTTAGATGCTACCAGAAAATATTCTGCTTTTTCTTTGTTTAGATTTTTTTTTCTGAATTGATTTTGAAGAGTTTGTAGTGGAGATTAATATCCCTCTGATTTAAGATAAGGAAAATGTAAATCTAATCTGTGTAGTGGTATTTGAAACTAAAACATTTGTAAAGACTGCATTAATCTTAAAACATGATATATAGCTGAATTAATACCAATCAATTATCAGTGTGGTTAAAACACTAAAAAAAAGCTCTGTTGTTGGCATGAATCCTTAAGGAGTAAGAGATTTCTTAAGCAATACTCTGTATAATTATATTGTGAATACATGTATAAACATATTCATTTAAGAGAATGTATATTTTCAGGCTGGATTCAGACTAAATAATGGGATGAAAGTGTTAGGCCCCATTGCTATATTCCCTAGATCTGTTCTTAGTTGGAAGGTAAAATCTGCAGAGGATATAAATGAAGATTCACTGTCTCTCTTTCACATGTTGGAGCCTAAGATTGGTAAGTTTTTTTTTTATATATCCCTTTAGTTTTTCATTTATTTATGTATATTCTTAGTTTTGTAGTTGATGCGTTGTAGTTTTTACAGTATTTAAGAAGAATGACAGAATTTCATCAGGTGCAGCTGCTTCCCCATTGATTCTGAAATTCAGTAGTCTACTTATATTTTTCACAGTTGTAGTATTTGCAAATTTAATCCAAAACTTTTTCTTTGCAAAATAGAGAATTATTTAATATTATTGTTTTTGGTTCACTATATATTTACAGACCATAAAATAAATATCAAGGATTAGTTATTTTTTTAAGAAATTGATATTTTTATTAAATAAAGCTTTGTATGGAAAAAAATACTGTTTTATTAATATTATTATACTAATGATAACAATAATGATATTAATATGACTACGTCTACAACTACTACTAATAATAATGATAATGAGGATTATTATTATTGCTTCTTGCAGATCTTTTAGTGATTGGTGTGGGAGACAAAGGCAATAAAGTTGATCCTCGTGTTGTGCACTACATGAAGAATAAGGGCATCACATTAGAGGTAAGTTTTTTAATTGGCTTGATACATTATTTAGGGAAATATTAATAATTCTCTGTTATAGATGATAAATGGTAAATCACATTTTAATAAAACGTCAACAGAGTGTATGTAGCTGTAATAAAGGATATTCTGAATATGTTAAAGCAAGAAATTGGTACATGAAATGGATATTGTCAGCTTGTAGCAGCAGCATGAGAGGATGTCATTCCTTATAAAATTTTAAGTATGATAATGCAAATATATGATGATACAGATGTTAGTAAGTTCAAAGGATATATATTATACATGCTTGATTGAATTGAGCTTCATTTTGAATTTTTAAAATATGGAGATAAAATTTGAAAGTTGTCTAGAGCTGTGTTAAGGAGGAGGCTGGTTGGAAAGGAATGTTATACTTTTACATAATTTGATGTTTCAAGTGAATACTGTTCATTGGCTTAAGTACATTACAAGATAGATTACAAGCTGAATGACATAGTCTTATTATGTGAAGTGGGAACTTATTTGAATATTTTCTTTAAAAGCAAAGGTCTTTCAGTGTAATGGTTGTAAGGGCCTTTTTTTAGGATTATTCATACAGTTTATAACTTATCTGTTAGTCTAGGTTTGAAGTATGTCAGCTGTTTATGGATACATATGGGAGTAGAATATATTTGTGGTAATGTTTGTAGGATTGATGAAAATAGGTTTTCCTGATATAAGACAATAAACAAAACTGTTAAACTAGGAAGATATTTTTCTCTTCACACATACAAGGGTATTTTGGTCTTAGATTTTGACTAGATATTGAGTATTCTTGATCTATGAACATTTTTCTCTTTACTCTTTTCTGTAAAAGCAGATTTTATATCTCTCTTCCCTTCCAAAATTGGCACTTTAT
>NW_020872610.1:130090-135090 GCF_003789085.1 Penaeus vannamei
GCACACGCACACGCACACGCACACGCACACGCACACACACACACACACACACACACACACACACACACACACACACACACACACACACACACACACACACACACACAGACACACACAAAACATTCATACATGTATATATATACATATATACATGCACATATATATGTATATATATGCACACACACACATATATATATATATATATATATATATATATATATATATATATTATACATATATATATATATATATATATATATATATATATATATATATATATATATAATATATATATATATATATATATATATATATATATGTATGTATATATATGTGTATATATATTTACATATATACATACATGTATACATGTATATATGATAAATAAACACAGACACACGAGAAGGTTGTCTGCTTCAAGGTCTATATAAGTACTTATATAGACCTTGGTCTGCTTTGCCTCAGGATTTCTCACACGTTCCCCAACTCCACAGGGTCTACTTCGACGGCACGCTGGTGAGGAAGGACCGCCTCGCTGGACGCACGACGGGCCTGCCTCTCAACGGGACGCTCTACGTGGGCCAAGACCAGGACCGCTACGACGGCGGGACCGACCCCGACCAGACCCTCAGTGGCTTCGCGGCTCAGGTCAGTTACCGAAAGAGGTCGATGGACGGTAGATCTCTGTCGGTTTGTCTCTATTGTCTATCAGGCGATCGAACTCTGTCTTTCTGCCTCTCTCTCTCTCTCTCTCTCTCTCTCTAGCTGTCAATGTAACTATCTACTCATCTGCACATTCAATCATCTACCTGTTAATCCATTTATTAATCTACCTGTATTTTTGAAAATAAAGATATCGCCAACAACCATATTATATCAACTTTTTATAACGTCGCTCACTTTTTTTTCCTGCACATTATACTAAATGCCTTTGATATTTAAGTAAATTGGTATGTTTTATCATATAAAATAGCAAAAGTGATATTTGATATGTTAGTAACTGACAGTAAGTTATGATGGTATAATGGTACAGATATTATCATAAATTGCGGTGTAGTGACTGTAACGACATTTTATAGTGTCTGTTTTTATGGTGACGAAGATACTTATGTTAAATTATCTGTATTTATAAATAAGGTTATATGAATGAGAACTGTATTATTGCAAATCAAAATAATCTACGGTATTTTATTATTACGATGTGGGCCGTTATTTGAATTGGTTTGATATTTTTTTACCACCGTTATTAGCATTGCGATCATTACTTTATCATTGTTACTATTATCATAATAATAATAATAATAATAATAATAATAATTTAATTATAATATTATTATTATCATCATCAATCATCATTACTTTTGTCATCATTATTATTGTTTTATATCAGTATCATTGGCTGTTATTTATTCTCATCTATTATTGTTATTCTTATATTATTATTATCATTGTCATTATCTCTGTTATTATCATTATCATCATCACTATCATAATTGTTATTAGTATCATAATCATTATCATCATCATCATTATTATTATTATTTCTATCATCCTTGTTGTTATTGTCAGCAGTAACATTGTTATTATCATTATTGTCATTATCATTATTATTAATGTATTAGTATATCAGTAGCAGTACTGATGTGCTTATCATTGCTATCGATGTGCTTATCATTATCATTATTGATGTATTCATAACAACACCAACAGCAATATCAATGTTTATTATTATTATTACTATGATTTTCCTCCTCATCCTCGTCCTCACCATTATGAATATCGTCATCATTATCTCCATCATCACCATCATCCTTCCTCTCCTCCTTCCCATTGCTGTAATGATAATGATAATTATTGTTATTATCATTATTATGATTATTATCATCATTATCACTATTATCATTTCCATTATTATTATCATCATTGATATTATTATTATCCTTATCATTGTTATCATTATTTATATTATTTATTATATATTTAAAAAGTAACTATGATGATAATAAGGATAATTATGATGATGATGATAATGATAATAATAATAATTATGATAATTATTATTATCATTGCAATTATCATAATTATTACCCATATTACTGTTATCGTTGGTAATATTTGTTATATTACTATCGTAAATCGGCTATCTTTATTAATTGATATTTGTAGCAATGACTTATTACTCATTTTTTGTTACTATTATCTTTATTGGTATTATTCTAGGACTCTATTCTCTAGGTAAATATCACATTAGTATTGTTACCAGCAAATCAATTGTGCAGGTATACAATCATCATTATGAATCATCATCACCGGGAGCTGCGACAGGCGATAAGAATTTCATTATTGTCATTATGAATACTTGATAATCATAGGAAATGCAGTCCTTGTAATCAATACTATTATCGTTATTATTAATGTTGTAATCAACATTCTTGTTACAGATATTGTCATTATTACCACAATTGCCTAATTGCACTATCTTGACAGTTAAATCTCTGGGACTATGCACTGGAGGAAGAAACTGTAAAGAGTCTGGCCGGATGTCTTGAGAACCTTCGGGGGAACGTGCTGTCGTCGGACGTCGACGCGCTCGACCAGCCCGGAGTGACGAGGGAGGCCGTGCCCCACCGGGCGTTCTGCGCTGCGGATTCGCGCTTCGTGATCGTCCCGCTCATTCGCCAGGCGCCCGCAGCCCGCTCCTTCTGCAGCCTTCTCGACAGCGTGTTCTTCGTTCCCGGAGACGAGGAAACCAACGACCGGCTGTACCAAGAAAGCAACAACTTCAAGGACGTGTGCGACTTCAAGAGCTACAGGCGGCTGCTCATAGCCGCCACCGACGAAGAGGAAGAAGGTGTCTGGATTGACATGAATACGAGAAGGCCATTAAGGTTCACGCAGTGGTTTGACGGCGAACCCAACAATGGACAAAACGACAACTGTGTTGTTATGCGGACTGACATGCCGCGGTGGGGCGACCTCAATTGCGCTTATAGCAACTGCTTTTCCTGCGGAATGACAAGTCAAAACTTTTTCTTCATACGCGGGTTATGTAAAAGTAATGAGCACCAAATCCGCTTCATAATGGATGGGTATGTGAACACTCGGCCTTACTTCAGGGGTTACTACGGCATGGCCATCTTTAATGTTGGCGAAGGAACGTGGGTTCTCAAGGACACAATGGCCAACTTAACACTGGCCACCATGACCATGGAGCAGCCAGAAGAGTATCCGCTCGGACGAACCGTGTGGGACGTTCTGGAGCCTTTCTGTGACTTCGCTGTGGGAGACAAGATAAATCTGGGTTTGTCTTCGTGCACCATCGAAGAGTTCATGTGTTCTGACGGCTCGTGCGTTCCCAGGAACGTCCGCTGTAACCTGAGGGAGGACTGCGTCGACGGAAGCGACGAGAACGACTGTGGAATCGTCCTGTTCAGCGGCAGGTACGCCAGTCACCGGCCTCCCCCCGGGAGGACCTACCGGGAGGTGTTGTACATCCAGCCCCACGTCCACATCGTCAGGTTCTCCAAGATCGACGACATCAACCTCGCCTTCTACATGGAGTTCGAAGTCCACCTGACTTGGACTGACCGGAACCTGAAGTTTAAGAACATTAAGGAGGAGGAAGACAAAAACAAGTTGTCGACGGAAGAGGTTGCTTCCATTTGGACGCCAGAGATCGAGTTTCTGAACGTGAACGACGGTCTCTTGAAGAAGCTGAAGTCAAATGTGTACGCACGTCAGACGGGCGAAGCAGAACCCCCAGATTTCAATGACGCCATGATGGGTGAGGTTATAATTGCAAAACTATTGATAGCACATACTTATACAAGTGTAAAAACTATGGTTCACCTTTATCACATAATTGGGTAGGTTGTCATATATAGTGATTTTATACTAAAGGAAATTGAGTATTAAACGGCGAATGGTTTAATGTTACTTGATACTAAGGCCTCACTATCCTGTGCCCACCGTTCAGGGACTAATGATGCTTGCACTATGCTTTCGAAACTGATTAGTTTTAATCGGATAAGCAGTTTTGACGGATATCCTCCATTGCGCCCTCAGACACAATACCAAATATGAATTCCTGAAAAAAAATGCGAGAAATGTTGATGAAAGAAAATAAAGGAGAGTATGGATAGCTTAATAAATAAATGGACAAGAGAGAAAGAAAGACAATGTGAATAAATCAGAGCCAGAGAAAGAATGCTGTAGAAGTTTGTTTAGGCGAGGAGCTAAGGAACCGAACCAAGGGAGAGGAAATAGCCTTTCTAAATGTCATTAAACTCTTCCCGTTTTTTTCCCCCAAACTTCGAAAAGTCTATGAGGTCCGGGGAGTTTAGCGGCGGATGTCGTCTGAATTACTTATCAGATTAAAATAATCCGTCACTTGAATTTGTCATTTGATACCAAAAGGAATGTTTTGGCAAATAAATGAGAATCATTTCTCAAGTTTGGCAGTCGCCATTGTTTTCTTTTTTTTGCGGTGCTTGAAGCGAAACATAAGAATGTTAGTCCTGAAGCATGTTTCCATTTACATGGGACTTTTCACCTGTCACTTTTTTCTTATGTAATTGTATATATATACATATATGTATGTAATAATAGTAATTATAGCTATCACTATTTACATATACATATTGCAGGTCTGTATATTTTTCAACAGAGACGATCTACCTCCCCAGCAGCGTCGCCCTCGTAAGCAAGACGTTCTACTCGGCCAGCTTCTCCTGCAACTTCTACCTGTTCAGCTACCCCTTCGACACGCAGATGTGCTCGGTCCTCATCGAACTCGACTCTGCAGACACATCAGTTGTCAATTTCATTGTGAGTTCAAGAATAGGGTGGACTAATAATCATATATGGCCTGGGAGTCGTTTAGATAAAAGAAAATGAAGAAAAATCGTACAAATTTCCCTTTGAATACCTTAGTTAATGTTTCTTGAAAAACGCCTTTCCAAGTAAAACAAAACAACTCCATGTCCCCAGAATGACAGCGT
>NW_020872610.1:145090-147590 GCF_003789085.1 Penaeus vannamei
ATATATATATATATATATATATATATATATATATATATATATATATATATATATATATATATATATATATATATATATATATATATATATATATATATATATATATATATTCGTAAACTATACTATACACCCCATGTAATTACCAAAGCATGACTCAAGTTTTACTGTCATGTTACTCGTAGATGAAGAGTCCCTGGTGTTTGCTGTGCAGACGGACGTTCTCAAACCCGGTTCACCAAGGAGTTCCTGCGCTATGCTTTCCTCGCCAACAACTCTGCTTGACTCAGCGCCCTCGCCATCTGCATTCGCGTCAAGATTCTTCAGTACAGGGACATAGAGCCGTTTTTCACCTACGCCTCCTCTGACAGGGCTGACAACGCCCTTCTTATGTGTAAGTTAAGATATCAAAGTAGTTGTTAAAGAAAAGATAAGAAAGGAAAAAGGAAAGAAAACAAACGAAATTAATAAGAATAAAGAGAAAATTCTCTGTCATTATTTACAGAATTTGTTCTTTCCACTAAGCCTCACGAGATATCTGTTCTGTTTACAGTTCAGGTTGGCGGCCGTCTGGACTACTATACTGACGACCAGAAGCTGTCGTCAGGGTTGAACATTATGGTCAACGATACGATTGGTAGTTGGCATCTATACTGCATGGTTATCAATAACCCAACTTACAGGTGAGTTTTAATAGACCTCTGTAAATCTGTCTTCTTTCCAAAGACGCTGATTGCAAAAGAACTTTGTTATCAATAATCGCATGAGTAGCTCTCATGGAAAAGATAAAAAACGTATCATCAAGATATATCGAGTGCAAAGCCGGATTAGAAGTATTGGAAACCCTGCTCTGATAGGGAATGTTAATGACATTCCAAAGTCAAACACTATATGACACATTCCCTTTCCAATACAACTTTCCCCTTGGCTCAAGCATTTTTCTTATCAGCCAAGTTCGGCAACAAGTTTTCTTACACAGCGCCCTGGTCTGTTTGATATTGGAGAGCACAGGCAGTCTTCCAGTGGGTGTGGGAGCAAGCAACATGTTAACTATAACGCAGAACTCTCAGCTTTTGGAAGTTAGGCACACACAATTAAAATATTGAAAAAAACTAGGAATGTGCAAATGAAACTCTGACGTATGCTGACATACACTACCAAGTGCACAGGGAACACAAGCAAGTGGGGGCGCTTCCTCGTAAATAAAGAAAAGAAAAGGAAAGAAAAAACAAAACAACAAAAAATGCAAACTGACATTCAGACCTCGAAATATCTCAAGGTCTCTGAAACATTCTGCATTTCGTAAGCTTAGCATAATTGGGTACAAGAGTGTATGGAATATATGTTTAAGGAAGCATATGGAAGTGTATGCAATAGTATCAAATAAACTTTTGTTATATGAACCCTGCAACCTTCAAGGCATATACAAATTTAACGCAAAGCATCAATATCGCTTTATTTCGAGTTGCGTGTTAGCACATATACTTACTATTTTTTTTTTTGGTTTGTGTGCTTGATGACTGTAGAATTTCTCTACAATTTCACCATTACAAGAATAAACAACTGATTCTTTATAATTGTACTGAATATGATATGAAAGTGAAAAAAAAACAATATTATTATCTTCAATTTTGCTGATATACATATAAACCAATGTGTAGTGTTATGTAGCGTTAGGTAGTGAGTGTGTTTATGAGAGTTGGACGCAAGGTGTATGAAACCCATTGAGGTGGGGTGGGGGATGGGGGGGGGGGGTATACTTCCATTAAAGTGATAAAGGTGTTTAAGTGTCGTAGAAGCCTGTTTTCTGTTCCGTTTCGGGTCGTATTCTGACTTCATTCCTCACAAAGGGTGTACTCTTTTTAGTAGATTTCATAAAGAAGAAACGCTATTTTCTGGTTTGTGTAATTCTGAAAACATCGCTGGACCTGGCAACACTGGCGCACGTATATGGCATGTAATAAATTTTACCCCATTATTTATTCACGCAGATATTATGTAACTAAATCAATGAGACAGAAAGAATCATCTGTCCTTAAGATTACAGAATTGTCAGTAATTATCTGTTTCACTCCTCTTACCCCTTTTATTCCTCCCTCCTCCCCGACACCCCGCTGTAATAAAACAAATTTAATTCCGAGAAACATCATAACCATTATCATATTCCTAAACCTTCACGCATCAACGATAACGTTATCACGATGATGATAAAGGTATAAACACCAAAATAATCTACGGAGATAATCGAAATGGAGTCCAGTACAAGAGGAGGAGACAGCAGGAGGCGATCCTGTGCGTGTGGAAAGACACTCACGACAAACAGTTAATTTGGGCTTCTTACCATCATTCATTTATTCGTGTAACTAGCAACTATGCAACGTGTCATTTACGTGTGTTGGATGGTTGTTAGTCTTGCTATAACTTAAGCTTTACGTTATTTAATTAAGCTTTGGGTTTTCAAAAATGTATTCTTGTTTTTTTTTAAGAACGTAAATGCTGGTAA
>NW_020872610.1:152590-160090 GCF_003789085.1 Penaeus vannamei
CACGCATTCTCTCCCCTTCCGCTGATGTCCATGCCTGCAGACTGGTGGAATCTTCTCTGATTAAGCTGCTGCCCAATTTCAACTTGAACACCGGTTTCTCTCCTGCCGACATCCTTCGTCTCCTCCCTTATGCCGGCCACCCGTCACATAGACCGCCTGATCCTTCGACCTGACCTGCCCTCCCTTCGCTTCAGTTCTCCTGTCCTCGCCTGCCCCGTGGTTCCCGAGTGCTTCTCCTCCTTTCCCTCTTATACCTTGCCTCTTCAGGCAAGGTATAAGAGTCGAATTCCTTCTCCTTTGAGGGTCGTTTTTACTCACAGACGTTCGGTGTTGCCATGGGCTCTCCTCTCTCCCCGGTTCTGGCTACCCTGTACATGGAGTTCTTCGAGTCGGAGCTCCTCCCTTCCATCTCCCCTTGTCCTTCCATGTGGCTGAGATATGTCGACGACGTCTTCGCTCTCTGGCCCCATGACCCTGCCCTGTTCCTGATTTCCTGTCGCAGCTGAATTCTCTCTCTCCGTCCATCCGCTTCAGGTGGAATGGGAGGTTGACGACAAGCTCCCTTTCTTGGACACTCTTGTCCATCGCTCTGCCGACCATTTCTCCTTTTCTATATACAGGAAACCTATGCACAGTGGTATGTACATACACTTCTTTCGTACCATCCACTGCATGTGAAGAGAGAGGGGTTGCCACCTCGCTGTTTCTTCGTGCCCTCCGCATCTGTGACCCCAGTACCTGGATGGAGAGATCGACTTCCTGCGTCGTTCGTTCTCCAAACTGGGCTATCCTCGCCATGTCCTAGACGTCGCGTTATCCAGGGCGCGACGTACCTTCTACCATGACTCCCCTCCCAATGAGTTTCCTCACCTGCCTGTCCTCAGCCTGCCTTACACTGAGGAGATCTACTCCCTCTGTCGGCCCCTGCAATCTCTCAACTGCAGACTCTCCTTTCGCCATGTGAATACTCTCCGTCGTAACCTGGTTCACACCTGCCCTCCCTCTACCTCGAAGGTGGGCACCTATGCTGTTCCGTGTGCCTCCTGTGATAAGCAGTATTTTGGTGAAACAGGCGCCAGTCTTACTAAGCATCTGTTTCAGCATAAGTTCGCTGTATCCAGGGGACATAGCAACAACGCCCTCTTCTGCCATCAGTGGGACACTGGCCATCAGATGGACTGGAAAGCAGCACGCATTCTCTCCCCTTCCGCTGATGTCCATGCCCGCAGACTGGTGGAATCTTCTCTGATTAAGCTGCTGCCCAATTTCAACTTGAACACCGGTTTCTCTCCTGCCGACAGCCTCCTCGCTTCCCACATCCTTCGTCTCCTCCCTTATGCCGGCCACCCGTCACATAGACCGCCTGATCCTTCGACCTGACCTGCCCTCCCTTCGCTTCAGTTCTCCTGTCCTCGCCTGCCCCGTGGTTCCCGAGTGCTTCTCCTCCTTTCCCTCTTATACCTTGCCTCTTCAGACCCGAAGATGGAATCGAGGACGATTCCGAAACTGTTGTCTCACTTTCATCAATAAATCTAGTTTGTGCATTGTGGGTTTTTCTTCCATATTATCAACACGGTATTGTGTTTTTCTTTGCACACTTACTCTCTTTAACTATCACTCAGACACTGTCTCTCTCTGTCTTTCTTTCTTCTCTCTATCTCTCTCTCTCTCTCCTCCCTCACTTATGCCTCTCCTTCTCTCTCTCTCTGTCTTTATATATATATATTATATATATATATATATATATATATATATATATATATATATATATATATATATATATATATATTACTGTGTGTGTAAATGTGTATAATTCTCATTATTTCTCTTTCACGCCCTTTCTTTTTTTCTTTCACTCACCCACTGACTCTATTACTCTCTCTCTCTCTTTCTTACTTCATGTCATTCTCTTTCTTTTTTCCTTCACTCTCTCTTACTCTCTATCCCCTTTATATATCTCTCCATCCCCTCTTTTCTCTCATTCTCTCTCTTTCACTCCTCCCTCCCTTCCACCCTCCTCCCCTCCGTTGTATCCCCCGTCTCTCTTTCTCTGTCTGTCTATACTCTATCTCTCTCTCTCTCTCTCTGACTCAGTCTCTCTAATTCTCTCTCTCTCTCTCTGACTCACTTTCTAATTCTCTCTCTCCCTTTTTCTCTGAAAGAGGTAGAGGACTATCTCCTCTTTTCCTTGGTCATAAAGGAATGGATTTATATTCTAATTTATGCATTGAGTGCAATGAACGCATGTCATTGCAATGTAGCAACTGTTGATATTACGTTTTAGAATACAAAATGATCTTTAGTGGCCGCAGTCACTTTTTACTGTGGATCAAGCATCCTAACTAATATTTACATATCAGTTTGGATATTTTCTTACAATAAAGTACCGGCGATTCTGTATCGGCGATATATATGTATTGGTATCGGTATCGTTTCACTGGTCCGATAAATCTATGTATTAGAATCGCATTATCCAATTTTCAAGTATCGATATGTCGGTATCGCCTTAGACAATTCTGTGCATCGATGACCGTCTGTTTACATTTATTAAGATCACAAAAGAGTTCGTTCAGCAAACTATTGTTAAATATACAATAC
The DNA here is from genome assembly GCF_003789085.1 of Penaeus vannamei. Classification (NCBI taxonomy): domain Eukaryota; kingdom Metazoa; phylum Arthropoda; class Malacostraca; order Decapoda; family Penaeidae; genus Penaeus; species Penaeus vannamei. The sequence goes on from NW_020872610.1 coordinate 155,189, forward strand.
TTCGTGCCAAATCTTTTGTCGAATCTCAAACGCTTTTGATGAGTGTCAGCACATTTTTTTCACGTGAAGGAGAGAACAAAGAACACTTTAGTCTTTTTAGCCATCTGTTACGAATTCATCTCCCTGCAGACTGTCTCTCTCCCTCCGTCCTCTCTCTCTCTCTCTCTCTCCTTATTTTTCTTTCACTCACTCACTCAACTACTCTCAAAGAACTGTCCGCATTGCTTGTTCATTGTCCCAGGATAAGTGCCCACGTGATCCCTAGCCCCACAGGGTCTACTTCGACGGCAGGCTGGCGAGGAAGGACCGCCTCGCAGGACGCACGACGGGCCTGCCTCTCAACGGGACGCTCTACGTGGGCCAAGACCAGGACCGCTACGACGGCGGGACTGACCCCGACCAGACCCTCAGTGGCTTCGCGGCTCAGGTTAGTAACCAGAATGTAAGTCTGTGTATCTGTGTGTGGGTCTGCTCATATATATATATATATATATATATATATATATATATATATATATATATATATATATATATATAATATATATGTATATACATATGTATATACAGCATAAATATTACAGATGGAAGGAATGCTTAATTTCCGCTTTTGCGAATGCAAATTTTTTAACTATTAGCGAATGCTACTGCGAATCTCGAATATTCTAATCCAAATGCGAATGCAAAGGCAAATACAGAAAAAAAAAGTATATATATATGTATATATATATACATGTATATTATATATATATATATATATATATATATATATATATTATATATATATATATACATACATATATAAATACATATAAAATATATACATATATATATATATTATATATTATATATATAATATATATATATAATATATATATTATTTATTTATATATGTATATACATACATACATACATACATATATATAATATATATATATATATATATATATATATATATATATATATATATAACACACATACATATGTGTGTGTGTGGTGTGTGTGTGTGTGTGTGTACGTTATGTAATATATATATATAATATATATATATATATATATATAATAATATATATATATATATACATATATAATATATATATATATACATATATTATATATATATATATATATATATATATATATATATATATATATATATATATATATATATATATCTCTCTCTCTGTCTATATATATATTATATATATATATATGTGTGTGTGTGGTGTGTGTGTGTGTGTGTGTGTGTGTTGTGTGTGTGTGTGTGTGTGTGTGTGTGCGTGTGTGTGTGTGTATACGTTAATAATATATATTATATATATATATATACATATATAATATATATATATATATATATATATATATAATATATATATATATATAATATATATATATATATATATATATTATATTATATATATACATATATATATATATATATATATATATATATATATATATATATATATAATATATATATATATATATATATATATGTGTTGTGTGTGTGTGTGTGTGTGTGTGTGTGTGTGTGTGTGTGTGTGTGTGTGTGTGTGTGTGTGTGTGTGTATACGTTATGTAATTGGATTTGTATATTGTATATATATATATATATATATATATATATATATATATATATATATATATATATATATATTAGTAAATCTATTGATTTAATTTGATAGAGAGGACACACATAACCTGTTTACCAAAACATTATAAGGATGCACACAGGGAAGCGAACATTACAATGAAAGCTCTTGTAGCATTTGCATTCTTAAGCCTTCCGAGCCTGATCCTTGTGTATTCTGAAAAACGGAAAATATAAGCAGTGATTTGGGGCCGTTTTTTCAATTTAAAGGGAATGGGAAGAGTATAAACTACAAAATTTACTATTGAAAGTCTTGAATCTTAAATTAGATACGATAAATATTCCCCATGAACCAGGAGACCTAAAAGTTATTTTTTCTGTTCATGATGAAATAACTAACTGTTCCGTTTCCTTCTGCTATTAGATACCCTGGGTTTCCGAGAAGGAAACCCAGGAAGTCACCCAGGAGCCCGAGAAGTAGACCCAGGAAGTTGCCCTCGAGCCCGAGATGAAGAACCAGGAAGCCAAGGAGCTCGAGAAGAAGACCCAGGAAGTCGCCCAGGAGCTCGAGAAGGAGGCCCAGGAGCTCGAGAATGAGACCCAGGAAGTCACTCAGGAGCTCGAGAAGGAGACCCTGGAAGTCACCCTCGAGCCCGAGAAAGAGACCCAGGAAGTCGTCGAAGAGCCCGAGAAGGAGTCCCTGGAAGTCGCCCAGGAGCCCGAGAAGGAGTCCCAGGAAGTCGCCGAAGAGCTCGAGGAGACCCATGAAGTCGCCGATGAGCCCGAGAAGGAGACCCAGGAAGTCGCCGAAGAGCCCGAGAAGGAGACCCAGGAAGTCGCCGATGAGCTCGCCGAAGAGCCGAGGAGCCCAGAAGTCGAAGAGAAGGAGACCCAGGAAGTCGCCGAAGAGCCCGAAGAGACCAAGGAAGTAGCCGAAGAGCCCGAGAAGGAGACCAGGAAGTCGCCGATGAAGCCAAGAAGGAGGACCCAGGAAAGTCGCCGAAGAGCCCCCATGAAGTCGTGAGCCCGAGAAGTCGCGAAGAAGCCCGAGAAGGAGTCGCCCGAGAAGGAGACCCAGGAAGTCGCCGAGAGCCCGAGAAGGAGACCCAGGAAGTCGCCGAAGAGCCGAGAAGGAGACCCAGGAAGCCGAAGAGCCCGAGAAGGAGACCCAGGAAGTCCGGAGCCCGAGAAGAGACCCAGGAAGTCGCCGAGAGCCCGAGAAGGAGACCCAGGAAAAGCCCGAGAAAGAGACCAGGAAGTCGCCGAAGAGCCCGAGAAGGAGACCCAGGAAGTCGCCCGAGCCGAGAAGGAGACCCAGGAAGTCGCCAGAGCCGAGAAGGAGACCCATGAAGTCGCCCGAGAAGGAGACCCAGGAAGTCGCCGAAGAGCCCGAGGAGACCCAGGAAGTCGCCCAGGAGCTCGAGAAGGAGACCCAGGAAGTCGCCGAAGAGCTCGAGAAGGAGACCCAGGAAGTCGCCGAAGAGCTCGAGGAGACCCTGGAAGTCGCCCGGAGCTCGAGAAGGAGACCCAGGAAGTCGCCAGGGAGCTCGAGAAGGAGACCCAGGAAGTCGCCGAAGAGCCCGAGAAGGAGACCCAGGAAGTTGCCGAAGAGCCCGAGGAGACCCAGGAAGTCACCCACGAGCCCGAGAAGGAGACCCTGGAAGTCGCCGGGGAGCTCGAGAAGGGGACCCAGGAAGTCGCCGAAAAGCCCGAGAGGAAGAACCAGGAAGCCCAGGAGCCGAGAAGAAGCCAGGAAGTCGCCGAAGAGCCGAGAAGGAGACCCAGGAAGTCGCCCAGAGCTCGAGAAGGACCCAGCGCCGAAGAGCCCGAGAAGGAGACCCAGGAAGTAGCCGAAGAGCCGAGAAGGAGACCCAGGAAGTCGCCGAAGAGCCCGAGAAGGAGACCCAGGAAGTCACCCTCGAGCCCGAGAAGGAGACCCAGGAAGTCGCCAAAAGCCGAGAAGGAGACCCAGGAAGTCGCCCGAGAGACCCAGAAGTCGCCGAGCCGAGAAGGAGACCCAGGAAGTCGCCCCGAGAAGGAGACCCAGGAAGTCGAAGAGCTCGAGAAGGAGACCCAGGAAGTCGCCCGGAGCCCAGAAGGAGACCCAGGAAGTCCCCGAGAAGGAGACCCAGAAGTTGCCGAAGAGCCCGAGAAGGAGACCCAGGAAGTCGCCGAAGAGAGAAGGAGACCAGGAAGTCGCCGGGAGCCGAGAAGGAGGCCCAGGAAGTCGCCCGAGCCCAGAAGGAGACCCAGGAAGTCGCCGAAGAGCCGAAAGGAGACCCAGGAAGTCGCCCACCCGAGAAGAAGACCCGGAAGTCGCTGAAGAGCCCGAGAAGACCAGGAAGTCGCCGAAGAGCCCGAGAAGGAGACCCAGGAAGTCGCCGAAGACCCCGAGAAGAAGACCCAGGAAGTCGCCGAAGAGCCCGAGAAGGAAACCCAGGAAGTCGCCGAAGAGCCCGAGAAGGAGAAACAGGAAGTCGCCGAAGAGCTCGAGAAGACCCAGGAAGTCGCCGAAGAGCCCGAGAAGGAGACCCAGGAAGTTGCCGAAGAGCCCGAGAAGGAGACCCAGGAAGTCGGAGCCCGAGAAGGAGACCCAGAAGTCGAGGAAGAGCCCGAGAAGAGACCCAGGAAGTCGCCCAAGAGCCCGAAGGAGACCCAGAAAGACCCTCGAGCCCGAGGAGGAGACCCAGAGAGTCGCCGAAGAGCCCGAGAAGGAGACCCAGGAAGTCGCCAGGGAGCTCGAGAAGGAGACCAGGAAGTCGCCGGAGCTCGAGAAGGAGACCCGGAAGTCGAAGCCGAGAAGGAGCCCAGGAAGTCGCCCGGAGCCGAGAAGGAGACCCAGGAAGTCGCCCGGAGCCCGAGAAGGAGACCCAGAAGTCGAAGAGCCGAGAAGGAGACCCAGGAAGTCGCCGAAGAGCCCGAGAAGGAGACCCAGAAGTCGCCCAAGAGCCGAGAAGGAGACCCAGGAAGTCGCCCAAGAGCCGAGAAGGAACCCAGGAAGTCGCCGAAGAGCCGAGAAGGAGACCCAGGAAGTCGCCCAGCCCAGAAGGAGACCCTGGAAGTCGCCCGGAGCCGAGAAGGAGACCCAGGAAGTCGCCGAAGAGCTCGAGAAGGAGACCCAGGAAGTCGCCCAGGAGCCCGAGAAGGAGACCCAGGAAGTCGCCGAAGAGCCCGAGAAGGAGACCTAGGAAGTCGCCGAAGACCCCGAGAAGGAGACCCGGGAAGTCGCCCTCGAGTCCGAGAAGGAGACCCAGGAAGTCGTCGAAGAGCCCGTGAATGAGACCCAGGAAGTCGCCGAAGAGCCCGAGAAGGAG